>JAOXNR010000029.1:4223459-4256547 GCA_028571225.1 Parsonsia alboflavescens | reverse complement strand
GAGCACTACCCAATGACTAAAGGTAAGTCACCCTACTTAAAGGAGACTAATGTGTTATGACTTTTGTTCAATGGAACACCCAATTCCATTAATCAGCTAAGAATTAATTCCTTATGATTTAAACTTCTCGTGATCCGTACCTTACTAATTACTATGCTGAACGTCCCAACACACAGATCAAATATTTAAATCAATTTGGACCTTATTGCATGTTATGCTAATATGTATAAAATTACTTATTAAGATTGTAGTCTTTTACACTTTTTCTCAGAAAATGATAGCCTTTTGGGCATAAATCCCAACACCTTCGGCTTTCAGTAGGTCCTCCCGACCTTTAATAGATCATCCTGACCTTTGGTAGATTATCCCGACTTTCGATGGGATTATCCACACCTTCCTTCAATTCAACCCAGAAATTCTAACCCAAACCCATTTCAAATCTCCCCAACTGTTTATTAACCATTTTGCAGCCAAAGTCTCAACATTTCCTCAATCATAAACAAAATCAATCAAAAAGAAGTAAAAAAAAAATCAAAATAAACAAAGCAAATAGTTCATTCAAGTTCAATTGAAAAAAAAAACAGTCCAATGCACACTCCAACAATCTCATAAATTTCTAATAACACTATCACTTCAAAAGCAAAGATATTAAATGATCATTGAAGGAGAAAACACAATGAAATTAAACAAAGCAAAAAAAAAAAAAAAGGAAGAAGAGAACTTACCCATGGTCGATATCGGAAAGTGTAGGTGATGGTGGAGTTGAAGGAGATGACTTGCTACCTTGTTAACTTGTTCTTTGGCAACGTCAACGGCAATGTCAACGGCCAAAAATTTTTTAAATTTCGAGTTTTTTATTTATTTGAGGGACGGGTCGCACCTTGATGCATAAAAGAAAGGAAATGTACCATTCGACTTCCATTGGGACATGGGTATCTTTTCCATTGGTCAACCCTTTCAAACCCAGATCCGTACCAATTTAGATATCTAGTGAAAATAAATTATCCAATTAGATACTATTGAAATGATTTGAAAAATTGGATATTTTTGAAATCCCCTATTCAATTTTGAGTATTTTTGAAAATTTCCACCGATGTAAGTCATGTTATCATTTTCACTGCATTATTATTTTTTAAACACACAATATGCCATTTGTAACAATACTTAAAATTATGACCTAAAATACCATCTTTCAATGTACAATTTGTTTTAATCTTTTATTACATAACAAAAAATTTATAAGTATTTTTTAAATATATTTTACAAACTAAATTTTAAAAATATTTTATGAATATATGTAAGTTATTTATTGGATTATAATCAGTAAATTATCATAGCTGGGGATTGAAGAAATATTTTCTACTTACATTTTGAATTTTAAATTTGTCGTTATTAAGACTAAATAAAAAGTTACTCTCTAGTAGTGTACAGTAACGATATATTTTATTTTATTTTATGATATGTGATATTTTAGGAGTTTTTTTTTTTTTTCTTTAAATCCGAGTAGTTGCTGATTAGACAATTAGAACAAGTCAAACATGTGGGGCCTTATCCCATTTTCAGTTTCACCGTGTCATTTACTCCTCCCTCTCTCTGCGCCCCTTCATCTCTCTCTCCCTCCCACCTACGCTCTCCCTTCTACGCGTTATTCCGCGGGACTTCCACTTTCTCTCTTTATATATTCCCTTGGTGACCCTCACCAAAGTTCTTCCAATCAAAACCCTGATAAGGAGAGATTACATATACAAACCCCCTCCCCAATTTTGATTGTGAGGAAGGTTCTAGAGAGAGAAAGTTTACAGTGTTGTGTGTCGGAGGAGAATAAGGTGGTGATGTTGCGATCGTGTTATAGGCCGTTGGAGAGGTGTTTCGGGAGGAGGGGTGGCGGAGATGGACTGATGTGGCATATGGACTTGAAGCCACACGCTTCTGGAGACTTTTCCATCGCCGTCGTCCAGGCTAATTCCTGCCTTGAAGACCAGAGTCAAGTTTTTACGTCTCCTTCTGCCACCTACGTCGGGGTGTATGATGGCCATGGCGGCCCTGAAGCCTCTCGTTTTGTTAGTCGACATCTATTTCCTTATTTGCACAGTACGTCGAGTTTTTATATTTCGTTCTTTGATCTTGTGTTCATCATCGTTTCATTCTTTGAATATTTTTTCCTTAAATCCTTTCATTTTGTGCAGATATTTGTCCTTTTCGGCAATTCAATTTTTTTAAAAAAATCTCGTTGGGGGAGAGGGGTGATAATCTCATCATAATATCTAAAAAGCTAAAATCTTGTGAGAAGTTCTGTTATTAAAGTTTTCAAGGGGGTAATGGAACTTTGGGAGGACCTCAAGCTTGCCTAGGCAGTAAAATTTGATTATTTTATTTTAATTTTATTTCAAACCTTAGCTCGCAGCAAAAAATTTTGCTGAGCTCAGCTTGAGATTGGAAAATTTATAATGTGTCAACCTAAACTAGTAACTTCGATCCTAGCCGTGACTCAGATTAGATTAACAAGTGAAGTGTGGAACAGAGGACAAAAAATAGTGAAAAAATTGTGGCATGTGGTCAATTATGTTTTAGTATTTTCTTAAGAATGTAATAGCTTGCTTGGGGCTTGACGATTAAGTCGTCAAGGATGTGACTCTAGGAGAGGGATAAAGAATTGCTTGTTACTGCCCTGTAGAGTGATGATTCAGGTTGCAATATTGTGGCTTTTATATTTGTAGTTTACAGTCCCTTGCTCATTGGCCTTGAAAACTTGTGATGACTTGTCAAAATCTCAATACTGAACCTATTTTTCAATTGCTCTGTAGAATTTGAAACTGAGCAGGGTGGCTTGTCAGTGGATGTAATAAAGAAGGCATTCAATGCCACCGAAGAGGATTTTACTCATCTAGTGAGGCGGTCATTTCCAATAAAGCCACAGATTGCTTCAGTTGGATCTTGCTGTCTCGTTGGTGCAATTTCAAATGATGAATTGTACGTGGCAAACTTAGGTGACTCAAGGGCAGTTTTGGGCCGCAAAGGTTTTGATGGGGAGATTAAGCCTGTGGTGGCAACAAGGTTGACTACTGATCACAATGTTTCAAGTGAGAAAGTGAGGAGGGAGGTAGAAGCACTTCATCCTGATGGTTCTCCAGTGGTGGTCTATTGTCGTGGAGTTTGGAGAATTATGGGAATAATTCAGGTAACTGGCAAGCCTATCCCATTCTTACATATTATTATTTGAAAGGTCTTCTTCTTAGATGGGCCACAGGATGATTTTCTCTGTGTCCTTGTTCTGGATGATACTGTCTCCAATCACAATTGGAAGATTTAGTGTTATCAGTTAAAACTTTTAGGGAACTCATGATCTCAACCTGCTTCCTGTGATGACATTTTTGTCTTACAAACTTGATATGGCCTATGGAAGAAATCAAACTGAGATATATAAATTTAAGTTCCACTGGAAAGTGGTTCTTATTGAAAATGGAAACTGCACAGTTCGTCTTCAATGCTTTACCTTTGGACACTTGGCATCATGAGGAAAGGTTTCAGTAGAACTCTTGATTCAGAGTTTCAGAATTAGTGTTCAGATTTTTGTTAGCAGTTGTCCTAACTTGTTGAGACTAGGCCACAGGCTTCAAAGATTCCTACCTCAGAGCTGTGTAGCTCTCTTCAATTGTAAATCATTTAATCTAAGTTGCTATAAGAGATTTGTTGGTTTTCTAAGATTGTTGTAAATGTGATACGTTTGGTCAGATACTGTTGCTTGAGGAATTATAACATCTTATATTTTTGAATGAGAATGATATGACTTCTTCTGGATATAGTATATTTGATAGGTTAGCTACTGTTTCATGAGTCATCATGTTAAGTCTCTTCTTGAAATAGAGAGGATTGATATGGTAGAAGAGTCTAATACTAAATCTTCATCTCTTAAGTTTACAGTTACTCTCATTTTTTATTAGTTAGCTTTCAGTAATGAGATGTTTTCTGTCCTATCTTCTAATATTGATCTCTCAGAAAATCTATCAAAAGTGGTAATTTGTCTCATTATTCTTGTGTTACGGAAATGGAAACAATTCACTTATCTTATAGATTATGACACACTAGTTTTATGTATGGTGCATCTTTATTTGTTACTGTTTGCTTTTAAAACAATAGCATGGGGAACCACAGTTAGATCAGCTCTAAAGGGTCGATAATGTCTTCACTACTCTTCCAGGAATCACATGCTCTGTCCCTTGCCACTGTCTCATGCAGCTCAAGTACCCTGTCTTCCATGCATGAGATATGGAAGAAGATTCATTAATATTGTGATTCCAGATAATCTAATCATCTCCCTTTACATCTTGGCTGTTCAGAACAGCATAATGGCCATTAATTCCATGATACTCGTGGAACCATATAGATTTATATTTTTTGTCTTGCTTTGCCCTTAAAGAGGTATGTTTGTTGCAACGGTAATTATGGTTAAGAGTGATATCTGCTGGTGATATTTGTTCATACACTCTCTTAATGTGGTTGAAACTTAAGGACAAAAGATGCTGACTTTTGCCCACCATGTTGATGTCCAGGTGTCAAGATCTATTGGTGACATCTATCTGAAGAAACCTGATATTTCAAGAGATCCCTTATACCAAAGATTTGGAAATCCTGTTCCTTTGAAGAGACCAGTATTGACAGCCGAACCCTCAATAGTCTCTAGGAAGCTTAGACCAGAAGATTTATTCTTGATATTTGCTTCTGATGGCCTTTGGGAACATCTGACGGATGAAGAAGCGGTGGAAATTGTATACAGAAATCCCAGGGCGGTAAGTTATCATATTTTTTTCTTTATCTTGTTTTGTTTGGTTAGGTCAGATATGTCTTCTATAACTTACCTTTACATATGTTCCAATTTGGATATCCTATAATCTGATGTCCACAACAAGAAGCACACTTCAGTATTGTTTCACCAGCAGACTTGTCACTGCAAATCATGGTTTTTGAACTTTTTCCACATACTGCTCAAAACTTTACAAAGCTAAATACAAGAACAGAAGACAGTGTATGTATAGTATTCACTCTGTGTATATTTTGGCTACTTTTTAACGATGTGGGTGCATGGACTACTTACAGGGAATAGCTAAAAGGTTGGTTGGAGCTGCCCTTCAGGAGGCTGCTAAGAAAAGAGAGATGAGGTACAGGGATATAAAGAAGATAGAGAAGGGCATTAGGCGGCACTTCCATGATGATATCTCTGTCATTGTAATCTATCTCGATCAGCATAAAAGCACGCCAGGAGCCACTAAAAGCAAAGAAGGAACTGTGGGCTGCATTAGTGCTCCATTTGACATATTCTCCTATTATACAGAAGCTATTGAAGAAGATATTCCGTATGAAAAGAGTTTCTTGGACAAGGAAAACGAGATAGCAAGGATGCTGACTTAACGTGGGTGGGGTTTCAACTGAAGAAATATTTACAATATGATGATAATATGTGCCGAGGATCTGCTCTCGGTGAACTGGTGGAGGGGGTGACTAAAGATTCTACTTTGGAGAGGAAATATGAGAGCTGTGTAAATATCTTCGCCGTGGATGTGGATAGACACAGAATTTTTGACATTAGAACCTTACTGATTACAGATTTTTTGGTTCGTTCATCTTCAATAGCAATGTCATTGTAATTTTGAAAAAAATAAAAATAAAAATAAAATTGAAGTGCTATAATGAAATCTCTCCCCTTAAATGGTCATCTTACCGTTCAAAATAGCCAGGTACAATGAAGTATTGGGCTGCTTGCTCTGGCATGATACTTTCAGATCAGGAGGATTCATTTACGGTCAAATTCATGCAAATGCCTATTTATAACTTTTCATTACAAGGTGCAATCACTGCAATGACCCAAGTCTGGGATTACAGACAACCGATCAGTGAAGAAGTATGGAAACGGCGATGAAGAAGGATGGGTAAATATATCGGAGTGGAAGGTATCCCAGTCCTCTTAGAACTTTTACTGGGAAAACATGGCTTCGTGTTGCAACTGTTGTTATTTGAGAGAAAAATCCTCTTAGAACTTTTACTGGGAAAACATGGCTTCGTGTTGCAACTGTTGTTATTTGAGAGAAAAATCTACATAAATCTAACCTTAATAAATGTATTCTGAAAACATTTACCTTGTGTTAAAAGTGTCTTTTTCACCATAATAAATTAAACGGATAGAGGGTGGTTATTGGATTCTTGGTGGTTTAATATAATGCTAATCCCTGTACCCGCCTTCCAGGATCAACAGGTTCCTCACACCTGTTTTAACATGAATGACTTTTTTTTTATGTATTCTAAAGCATTTCTCTAGGGTAGGAAGGCTAACTGATGAACCAAACACCAGCTATAGAAATTGACATGGATAGATAACCAAGTTTACAAAATCTGTGGAAAGAAGCAAAAGCTTCTCGTATTTTTAGTCAAATTCTGATTAGAACAGAATATACATACACCAGATATGACATAAAAACACCAGAAAAATTTAAGACACACATGCACACTTAAGGAGCAATCTTATAAGCCTTCATTTTGTCAATCCATGAAGTAAAAACACCAGAAAAATCTAAGACACACATACACACTCAAGGAACAATCTTATAAGCCTTCATTTTGTCAATCCATGAAATAAATGCCTTTTTGGAGTTCCTGAATCCCAAAAATCCATGTTCTTTGCTCTTATTCATACTATCCAATGGAAACTCATCAAAATCAAACATTAGATCAACAAACCACCACTGCCCAATCTCTTCCACTTTATTAGGAACTAATCCATTCTCTCGCACAATTTCATCCCAAACTGCACATTTATCCTTCATCGCCTCTTCCACGCTAAATTTCTCCCCTTCACAGTCTAAATACTCTGCCCCAAATTGCTCAGCCAAGATTTTCCAGAAATGCTTCCATTTGAACACATCCCCATTGCTCGCATTAAACGCCTCATTCTTTGCGTTAGGATCCACAGCTGCCCAAATCTGATGCTCCGCAATTAAATCTGCATCCGAGCATATTGAGTATCCTTCCCAAACCCCTTTTCTCCCTGGGAACTTCAATGGCAATCCCTCGTGCTTGCATATTGCTGCATAAACACAAAGGGAACCCACCAGGTTCATTAAACTATAAGGTGAGAACCCAAATATGATACCTGGCCGATGAATCGACCAGGTCAGTCCATCTTTCTTCTCCACTTCCTGAAACAATATATCCTCTTGAGTGTAGTAAAAATTTGGGACATCAAGACGGTGTAAATCCTCGTGCAGGGGAGGCTCATGGCCTACTTTCCCAAGTAACTCAAATGGCCCGACATAATGTTTTAGGCCAGTTTGTAAACAAATGTGCTGCAAATTTGGGCAGTTGGGAATAATTGCATTCAACACATTTCTCAACATTCTGCCATTCACTTCACAATTTTCAGCTTCTGAGGGTTTGTTGGCCCAGGTGACATAGAAGACGTGTGTCACATCCGTAAGCTTTGAAAGCTTTGATTCGGTTTCTGCCGGATCGGAGATGTCACACTGAATGTATTCAATGGGATGATCAGAATTCCAGTCAGGTCTGGGACGGCGGGCAACGCCGTAGACCTTCCATGGACCACCAGGAGTGTCGGCAAGTGGGAGAATCTCCGCCAGGCTATTGCCCACTATTCCCGTAACACCTAGAATTATGCCCACGCTCTGATAATTGATCGGTTCATCATCATCTTGAAATTTTTTCTAAAAGAGAGAATCATATTATCAAATCTGAAACTGGTAATCACTCGATACTCTTTTAAGTTTTAACATGGATACAGCATCCATAATCAATATCGGGGTCAAGTTTGCAGAGGATAAGTGGAAGGGAAGTGAAGAACCTACCTTGGCAGCGCCGATCGCCCCAGCCCACCACCAGCTCATTGTCGGCGTGATATTATCAATTCGAGCATAGGAATGGAGAGGTCAAAAGGGCAGTGCAAAAACGAGTTAGGAAATGTGAAATCTGTTTAAATAGTGGATGGAGTCATGCCATTCTTGCTCGGCTCACCCCCAGACCTAAGCCTGGACGTGATCGGACGGTATTCTGAATTCTTCTAGAGCGGCAACTATTTATATTTTATTTATTTTATGGTATAAATCCTTTTGCTAGGGTTAATGAGGGAGTTGTTTTTTCTATTCTTACCTATTATTAATAATTTTTTATTTATTGTAACAAAAAAAATTATAATTAACAATGAGAGAAGGAAAAAGACATTTTTACATAAAATAATTATATTTAAAAATTTTCAACTATAGACAATGATAAAAATAAGGAAAATTAGTGAGTTTATTCCCTTAAATTTTAGATTTTGATGATTATGCTTTCCAGAGATTTGTTTTTCACTTTTATGGTCTTCAAAATATTTTCGAATTGTGATTATAATCCTTTTAATCATTTTCATCATAAAATCAAGCCAAATCTAGGGTTTTTGTTTTAAAAAGTTTGAAGGACGAGAGGGAAAATAGGTCATTGCATATATATATATATAAAATCTAGATATGACTTATTTATCTTTTTTCCTTCAAATTTTTATAAAATAAAAATTATAGATTTGGTTGGAGGTTGGTCAGATTTTATGCTGAAAATGATTAAAAGGATCATAAACACAATTCAAAAATATTTTGAAACCATAACCATCAAAAAAATAAAATTTTAGGGATTAAACTCACCAATTTTTCCTAAAAATAACTAATAGATTTATATCTGGCACATAAATATTAAGTATATTTTCTTATGCACCTACCACCGAATCCAACATAGTTACTTGTAAGTAGGGGATGGAACAGGCAAGGCCTATTAAATAGGTACCTGGTCTGAGAGCCTGACCCGTGGCATGCTATAGGCTGATTTTTTAGGCTTGAGTCTGATCTGTTTAAAAGTTCGACCTAGTGTTAGGTCTGTTTGTAAAATTTGCATTTTTAAAAAAATCAATTTATTTTAGTTTTAATATACTATACTCTATCCTTTCGAAATTAAGTATCCATATTTATATTTTTAGTTGTTCAGAATTAAATGTTTGACTTCTTGAAATAGATAAATTTTTAGTATAAAGTCCATTAATGAATACCTTAATTTAAGATTTACATTCACATGATCAAGAATTTCATGACTAATTACATTTATGAGAAGAATAAGTTATTAATTTACAAGAAAGTCAAATACACCTCTAAGTTTTAATCAAATCAAATTAGGATATTCAATTCTGAACTAAGGGAGTAATATAAAATACTAAAATGTCTGGTCATTTTATGTAAGAAACAAAATAACAAATTATAAAACTAATATAAATTATAATAACTCAATATAACTTAAAATATATTATTTATTGTGATATAATTTAACTAATATCACCATATATAATAACAAACACACTAATTTAAATTGTGATTCATCGCTAATTTAAATTGGATATAAGTATTGTTACTAGCTATGGACACCTTCAACAAGAAAATCAAATAATTTATTAGATCGTAATATAATTTAATAAATAATTAAAA
Source organism: Parsonsia alboflavescens (assembly GCA_028571225.1). Classification (NCBI taxonomy): domain Eukaryota; kingdom Viridiplantae; phylum Streptophyta; class Magnoliopsida; order Gentianales; family Apocynaceae; genus Parsonsia; species Parsonsia alboflavescens. The sequence goes on along the minus strand of JAOXNR010000029.1, from coordinate 4,247,041 downwards.
AAATATTATTCTAACAATGCAAAAATTCCTTTTAGTTTCTTTATTTGATCATGTTAACACTTAATTATATAAAATATAATATAAATATATATATATGTATGTATATGCCAAGTAATAATAATAACTTGAAAAATATTATTACAACGCAATTATCTGTTATATGTTCAAATCCCAAATATATATTTTTATAAATTTTAAAAGTATTTACAAAAATAAAAAATAATAGAAATAGGCACACGCCGACGAAATAAGCTTAGTAGGCCTTGCAAAAGGCCTAAGCCTACCTCTTATACTAAACAAGTATAAGTAAAAGCCTAAGCCTTGGTATCTACCTAAATAGGCCAAGTTGAAACAAGCCAAACAAGGTCGCTAGCCTATTTCCATCCCTACCTGCAAGTGACTTGTGTTCACTTTTCAACTCTTCAATATAAATGAGGTATTCGGGTTAGCTCTTGGACACTTTGACTGTTTAGTTATAACTTGCATCTCATCAAGGTTAAGGTATACAGAAAATTAAGTCAGTATAAATGACATTATTTGCACTAATTGGTCAAAAAAATAGAGTTTTTGACTACTATTTTTTTGACTATACAGGGGTCCATGAGAGAAAGACAATTTTTTTGGGGACTCTATAGACGGGTAAGATTTCTTTGGGGTGTTTCGAGGTTTGTAAAAAACTTGAGGACTAAAATTACCAATCGTAATATATTTAGGGATTAAAGGTGCCAATTTGTTGTAGATAAACAAACCATGGCCAAACACAGACTTGGATTCTTTCAGTTTCTATTTTCCATTTTCATTTAAGTTACCTCAATTTTTTTTTTCCTTAACACTAATTATAATTTTCCTTTCTTTCTTTTATTTATAAATATGTGCAATTTTATATTTTATTATTATTATTATGGTGAGTGAAAAAATCGCATGCTTTTTGCTTGTGCATGTTGAAAAATGTAGAAGGGAATGTTGCATGGACATGAACAAGAACTAGAAAAATAAAAGAAGCTAATTTCACCTTTTCAGAAGGGTACTTGACAAAAATCTTATCAGAAGAACACTATAAAGTTGCCCATTCGCTCACCACTCCATTAAATAGGATGTTTCCAAAAGGACAACTTTTGATTCTATTCACTATTCCGCAATTGGTAAGTTGGAAGCAGCCAATAAAAATGACTTCATTTGTTACTATTTTTAGGTGATTGATCATCATTTCGTAAAAATTAAGAAAATTATTTTTTGTAAATTATCCTTTGTACAAGATCAGAAGGGACAAAAGAGTTTTGGGAGGAAGAAATAGTTCACATAGGAGCAATAAAAAAACATAGTCAAATACTTAATAAAATAACCCAATGACTAACGATTAATAAATTAACAACAATGACCGATAATTAGTGACAGGGGAAGTTTACTCAAACAACCTAATGCAGGTTGGTCCGAGATCGGAATAGGCTTTTTATGGTTTTAGGGTAGATTTTAGGTTCTAAATATATCGTTTTGTCTTAGTTACAAATGACTTTTAAAAATGTGATACTTTCCAACCTTTGTCGTTAAACTGAAAATTTGTGTGTTTTCATAATATCCTGTTTTTTTTTTTTTGTTTAGTCATTTATTCGTTCTTGTTTTATTGCATCATGACGCAGAGCTGGCCCACGAAGATATTCTGGAGGGCCCACGTAGGTCCAAGAGGCTTCAGGAGAAGTTTCAAAACAATCGGAGGTGAACGGAAAAGTTTTTTGGGGTCGATTCGTAAGAACTGAAAAGTTGCAAGAGCGTCAGAATGGGCTCAAATTTTACGGGTCGATCCGAATTGGTCTAGGGATCAATACTCATTACTATGCTATGACCAAAGTCATTTTTCGGCCTTCCGGGGTCATCTGGATGAACTTTCAGGCATTTTAAAAACTTTAGGGGTCTTTTTGTAATTTTTCAATTTTTGTTCTAGGATTTATTTAAGGCTGATTTTTTTTGTGTTGAACGGTATTATTGTTTTTTTAAAGTTTTGAGTTTCTGGCAATAAAATTCGTCTGTCTCAAGAATATTGCCGTTTTATTCTTGATTCGCCCTTTCCTATGAAAGACTTTCGAGTAAAGTTGATTACAGTTAAAGGTTCTATCTTTCTTCCCATCATTATTCCTTTTTTTGCGTCACATCATTTGGTATTAGAGTACTAGATTGCCTTCATAATGGCTTAACAGAATCGTGTTGGTCGTGGACGACGTCGTATTGGAAGGGGATGTGGAGTCGTTCCTAAGGAAGACGAACAACCTCATCAACGAGACTTGCGAGAAAACGAAAACGAAGAACAGAGAAGGCAAATCCAATACTTGGGGCAACTGGAGCAGGTTAGGTTGGGAGTTCAGACTAAGGAGGCAACGGAATCAAAGATTGAATCCGAAGATGAGGGGGAAGACGTCAATCCATGTGGGGCTTTGAACTAGTGGCTTAATGGAGCAGAATGACTTGGTAGACAATTTTCTTTCCAAAATCTCAACATAAAAATCGAGATTTTCGATTAGGTGAGTAGGCAGATCGAAAGAACATTGGAAAAAAAAAGGGAACATGTCGAGTTCTGGAAAAAGTGTTGATTACCTAAAATCACAAGGAATTTGCTTGAGCAGTGATGATTTTCCGGAACAATCCAATTGCCGGAGAAATCAAACAGTAGTTTGAAAGATCTACCATGACTGTCAAAGATGACAATATCAACCAGTGGTGCAAGCAGGCAGATATGCAGAATACTAATCATCAAGCCGAAGATTGCTTGAGTTTGTCGGAGTTGCTGCCAGACTGCATCTGGTCATCAATTTCGAGCAGACTGCACCGGTGGCCGAATCAGTTGTACAACATGAGCCTAGTTTTCTCGAGTGAGCAATGTAGCAATCAAAATTGTGAGATCTATTTGAAGCTAGCAGTAGTTGCGGATTTGCAGAGATAAGCACCGGCAGATGCAGAAGGTTGCGGCAAATCAAACGAACCAACAGCTCCTACTAGCAGTGTCGCCCTGGTTGCTGTCGTCTAGACAAACAAAATGCAGTAGTTGGGTAGCAGATCGTCGGCAACGGCTGGTTTTCCGGCAATGATGGTTGTCAATGGCAGTTAGGGTTTCTTGAGGAAGAAGATAGCAGAGATAAATTGTAGAAGAGGTCTTGATTTTTCAGAAATTCTAGATTTGATCCTTGAGTTTTTTTATTAGCCCAATTTTAGTTTTATTATGATTATTATTATTATTTAATTAGAGTCCTTTAGGGCCTTTGGAATTTGTAGAAACGCAGCTAGTGAGGACGACTCAAATTCGAAGGTGAATCTTTTCCAAGTCAGGGTGAATGATGCAGGTTGGCTTGAGTTCGGAATAGACTTTTTATGGATTTAGAGTTTTTTTATTTCCAATTAGGTTTATGGTAGATTTTAGGTTTTAAATAACTCGTTTTGTCTTAATTACAAATAAATTTTAAAAATGCGATACTTTTCGACTTTTGTCGTTTAATTGAAAACTTATATATTTTCACAATATCCAATTCTTTTTCTGTTTAGCTATTTACTCACTCCTGTTTTATTGCATCACAACCTAAGTATAGTTAGTTCGAGGATACCCGAATATGCGATAGATCTCGAATTTGAATTTAACCAACGTGCATGCAAATTGACATGCTAAAAAAAAAAAAAACCCAAGTACTCGTACTTGCTACATTTGTTGTCTGCAGTCTGCAGATTACAATGGTGGTAGAAACCTCGATGTAACAATGTCAAGATTTCATTTGAGATAGGGAGGTAGACACCAATTATTGCGTGAGAAAAATCATTTGAATATTTATTCATTTCTATTTTTTACTATATAATTCGAATTAAAAATATTCAAACTATTTGAATTATTTTTATGATAAATTAAATTTTAAATATCATAATAAAATAAAAGTGTTATATTTTTAAAACAAATTTAATAATATTTAGTATTTAAGATTGTTTATTAGATAAATTAATTAAAAGTTTTTTGAAAAATAAATAAATAAATATTTTAAATATGTACACATATTTTATAATCTTTTGGAGTTTTGCCAAAAGCTTATAGAAATTAGAATCATTAAAATGTTATCTAAAAATTATTATGGTAAATTAAATTTGAAGGTATAAAATGGTATGAATTTTTATTTATAAAAAAATTATTGAATTATAAATATCACTACCATTATCTTGAGACAGATAAAATTATATAAAGTTTTTGCATAAATTTTAAATATATATGAAGTAATTCGAATTTAATTATTAATTTATTAATTAATAATAAATATTATTGACTTTAAAAAAAGTGGTAAAAAATTTGAAATAATAATTTTAAAAAATTGCATTAGTTACTGTAAATGTTTTAATTAATCTAACACTTGACATGATAAGCCGAGTAATTGAAATTTAATTCAACTAAAAACATAGTTGTATTTTTTTTTTTTCAACTTTAAAGTTGTATTTTAAATCTACAGACGGATAAGATTCAATTAATACTAAATAAATAAATTTTAATTTTAATTGTTTAAGAGTTGGCTGTATTTTTCTTTTTTCTTTTTTCTTTTTTTTTCCCTGTCTGTGAACGACTGTACGTCTGAATTCATTCAGTGGGAAATTGCCGCGCTTATGACGGCGGTTCAGTGGCCCGCCTCTTGCGAAGAACTAGAGAAATATCTCCGTTTTCATTAGATCTTGAAGATGAACACAAGCAATTTAGTTGCTGAATCCGTATGGCGTGACATTGAGTCAACGCGTTCTGGTTAGGTCTTTCGTACTGAATTCACATTCAAATTTGTTATTGTTTAACGATACTCATCTTTATTGTCTCCTGATTTCCGTCATGTGTTCCGCCAGTCACCGACGATCAACTGTCAATGTCAGTATTACCTATTATACTTTCATTTTCTCACGAATTTGAGATCAAATTTACTTTATATTTAGATAAAACTGCTCACTTCATACTCTAATTTGCAGATTGCATTTCCTGTTTGGAAAAAATTTTGAGAAAGCTACGAGGATAGTTGATCAAAGAGGAGTCAAGAGGATATCCGGTGAACACAGTGGCCGTACTATTTTTCAGGTTCTTTCTTTTTATCTTGTTAATTTCAAATTGTTTGGCATTCTGTAATTTGCAATGAGATATCATCTGATTGCAGGTATATTTTCTAGAATAGATTAGCAGAATATGCTTTACTTCTAGTGTTGTTGAATGAATTAGATGAGAGATCAACATAAATCTGAAATCACAATTCATTTTTATAGAGTTGAATGACATGATTCTGATTTCTTGTCCTTGTGGACATATGAGGAAAATTTGAGTCTACTCTTACTTATCTTGTTTTATTTTTGTTAGGTTATGGGAGAATCTCGAAGAAAAGAAAAATACTTGTGCTTTGCACGACACTATTGTGCCTGCTATTCATTCTTTTATGACGTTGTTAACAAAGGGGAACAACTCTCTGTGAGTTTTACTCGTTTCCTGAAACTGAATCTTTTTGTTCCTCGGGGTTTCATTTCAATATTAATTCTTATTCCAGTGTTATGATTATATATTTTTTTTGTAACTTCTAGTGCAAGCACCAGCTAGCTGCAAGACTTGCTGCTTCACTAGGAGCATGCATCGATATTAAGGTGTCTGATGAGGAATTATCTTTACTGCTTTGCAAACTTTGATATGATTACAATACGAGCTACAAATGACATCAACTTCAAGAGGTGATAAATTGAAGAATTCTTTCGTATTTTTTAATTTAATGCTGATCGTCTCAAAAGTTATTTATATTGGTTAGAATGAGTTATCTAATATGATTGATTTTGATGTATTCTAAAGCCTTCTGGAGGTAGAAAGGATACTGGAAAATTTTGATCTTCCCTGAAGGTAGCATGAAATTTCTTGAAAGACTAATATGATCTGGAGCATAGCAGGAATCATCAACTGTAAATAATGAGCCGAAAGTTAAAAAAACATGGTAGTGTGTTCTAAATTACTTATAATTTCTTTTTTCTTTTAAATGTTCAAAATCAAATAATATGAAAATCAGATAACAAACTGAAACTTTCTTCAGTTCTAACTTTTCAGTTTAAAACCCCTGTACCGATAACAGACCTGAAAGCAGGTGGGGGCATATAGTATTCCAATATTTCATTGTTAACTGTACAAGGTACACCGTATAATTCTTTATCGTTTTGGTTATTCCCCCTGATCTTTTACCCACAGCTTCCCCTGATGTCAATTCACATTTTCAATCCATATATGCACACATTAACAAAGCACACACGTACACATACAATCAGCTGTTTGACAGACTCAGTACTTACCTTGATGAAAATAAACCCAAAAATATGTGAAGCACAAACATATATTGCCAATTCAATAACTGAAAAATAAAAGCAAATAAATGGGTAGTATTTGGTGTTTTAACATCAATAGAATACAAAGAAATTGCAAAATAACACCCCAAGAACTAAGAAAGCACACATACTCAAGAGCTACTTAGTGAGACTGTGCTGTCATTTTGGCCAAAAAAAAGTTGTAATTTGGTTATGCAGTTAGGATTTCACTTTTGTTGTTCAGCAACTAAAATTCAGTTGCCTTTCCATCTGTGTTTCCTTACTCGGTTATCCCTTGTGGATGTTTGTATTTCATTCATAGTTGTTCTTTTTGTTTTAGGATTGGCAGTATTCAGTTAGTTTTTGAAATTTGCCTTTTACTTTCAGCCCCAGTTTTGCTCTTCCAAAGTAATCTTTTCTTACCTGGTACATGTTAAGAAATCTTCTACCACAAAACCTTGTAAAAAAGACTACAGTATTCAACAAAAGATATGCAGCGATTGTTTTTTTTACCTGCGTTGCTTCTGCAACTAAATTTTGAGCTATTATTGTGCTGGTGAAGGAGCTTGATTCAGGTAATTGCAAGTTCCCACCAAAAGAAACCAGACCAGATAAGAATGAACCTAACATGAACTATTAGAAATTGACATTGATAACCAAATTTACTGAAACTGTGGAAACATAAGCTTCTGTTATTTTTACTCAACTTCTGCTTAGAGTAACATAAGACACAGGAAAGATGCCAGATAAGGCATAAAACACAAAAGAGTCACACTTAAGGAGAAATCTTATAAGCATTCATTTTGTCAACCCATGAAACAAATGCCTTTTTGGAGTTCCTGAATCCCAAAAGGTCATGTTCCTTCCTCTTGTCATACTATCCAATTGACCCTCATCAAAATCAAACATAACATCAACAAACCACCAATGCCCAAGCTCTTCCACTTTAGTGGGGACTAATCCATTCTCTTGAAAATTACTAATTTTGTTTAAAATATGAACTCTCACCAAATTACAAATTTCTTGCCAATTAAAATAAAAAAAAAAACCCAAGAAGAAGAACTAAAAATAAAGGAATAAAGGAACAAAGGAACAAAGGAACAAAGGAAAGGCTTAAAATCGCTGCACTAAATTGAAGAAAGACACAAGTGATGAGATAAGAGTTCTTGGGTTACTGGGAAATAAGCTGTGAACAAGGCCCTTAAATAGGCTACAAAGTAGAAGATACCCTAAACTCAACAAAATGCTGACAAGAGTTGTGGTAGAAAAGTCAAAATGTGGTGATCCTTAACAATAGATAGTGTCGTTCTTGCCCGTCTCCGCCAGATGTAAGCTTGCATGTGATCGGTTATTTGTAAGACTAAATGTTACTGTATTCTTTTCTAGAGTGGCAAATACCTATATTCTGCGGTATTTGATACAGTTGTATATTTTTGTATGCGTCTAAGCTTATCAGTTCTCCTATTTTTAGAGGTTTCTATATATGAGTGGACAAAATATATTATGACTTTCTATTAAGTCATAATGCAAGTATAATATAATTAATAAGTATTTGCCTGAAGAAATTGATTCGCAAATTATCACTTAAGTTGGGAAGATTGAAAAATTAAAGTTACTTGAAATTTGTCGTCTGCAGATTACTAAGGATATTATCATTCACATGAAAGTGGACAAGGATTTTTCCCAAACCTCCTGTAACAATGTGGAGATTTCTTTTGGATCGGGGAGGCAGACACCAAATTATTGTGTATGGCGTTAGCATGTTTGGAAAATGAAACTAGCCTAGAAATTAGGTAGGGGATCATCAATTCTTGTAGCTAAAGGCTGCCCGAATTATAGTTGCATTCTGTGAGCACCTCCTGTCATGTCTAGAAGATCAGGAAGTGGATCAAAGAAGAATTATCCACTATTTCAATTGATGGGAATAGCATAATGTAAAGCCTATCCCGAATTCAAATTCCGTATTTGTGTATGAATAAAGGCAATCCTGGAGCAATTCAGGCTCAAATCCGTTGAACAAAATTACTTACAAATCTGCTGATTTTGTTGCTAACAAAGATGAATGAAAGAATAGATTTTTTGGGTTTTGTACTAATTAGTTCATTTTTTTTCTTGTCTTCAGATTTCAACTTCGGTTTTGCTTTTGATTTTTGTGTGTTTCTAAATCTCTCAAAAAGCCAACATATGATCTTCTTGGATATTAGGCCATCCTCAGTGCAAACAGAGTATCATTTACCAATATGATCAGTAAAATGTTTGTAGCTTTTTTCAACTTGAACAAGAAACCGAACCAGAGCAGGCAAGGTGAAACCAAGGAACATACAAACCAAATGAATTGAAATTGATAGCAAAATGGTAGTATATAATACATTGGAAAAGTAAAAGCTTTGTAGCATCATTATTCACCTTGTTTGTTCTCACAACATAACAGAAAAGAAAAACCAGAAAAGTCCCAATATCAAACTATGGAACAATCTTGTAAGCCTTCACTTTATCAATCCATGAAATAAATGCATTTTTGGAGTTCCTGAATCCCAAAAATCCATGTTCCTTGCTCTTGTTCATACTATCCAACTGGCACTCTAAACCAAGAACAACATCAGCAAACCACCAAACCCCAACTTCCTCCAGTTTAGTTGGCTGCAATCCATTCTCCCTCACAATGTCCTCCCAAACTGGCCCCTTATCCTTCATCATCTCTTGCAAGCTCAGTTTCTCCCCATCATATTCTGCATACTCCACACCAAACTGCTCAGCCAACACTCTCCAGAAATGCTTCCACTTGAATACATCCCCATTGCTCACATTAAATGCCTCGTTCTTTGCATAAGGATCCACAGCTGCCCAAATTTGATGCTCTGCTATTAAATCTGCATCAGAACACATTGAGTATCCTTGCCAGGCCTCTTTGCACCCTGGAAACCTTAATGGCACTCCCTCATGCTTGCAGATTGCAGCATACACACAAAGGGTTCCCACAAGATTCATTAAACTATAGGGTGAGAAACCGAATATGTTCCCAGGCCGATGAACCGACCATGTCAACCCTTCCTTCTTCCCAACAGCCTCAAACAAAATATCCTCGAGAGTATAGTAAAAATTTGGAACATCAAGCCTTGGTAAATCCTCAGTAAAAGGAGGCTCGTGGCCAACTTTTCCAATCAATTCAAAGGGTCCAAGATAATGTTTCAAACCAGTTTGTAAGCATATATGCTGCAAATTTGGGCAATTGGGAATAATAGCATCAAGTACATTTCTGAACATTTTACCATTGACTTCACAGTTTTCAATTTCTGTGGATTTGTTGGCCCAGGTGACATAGAAAACGTGAGTAACATCCGTAAGCTTGGAAAGCTTTGATTCGGCGTCTTCTTTTTCGGAGATGTCGCACTGGACATATTCAATTGGATGATCAGCATTCCAGGAAGGTCTGTCGCGGCGGGCAACACCGTAAACCTTCCACGGACCACCGGGAGTATCGGAGAGGGGAAGGATCTCGGCCAGGCTATTGCCAACAATGCCCGTGACCCCTATGATTAGACCCACACTCTGATACTTGGGGGCTGCATCATCTTCTTCGAATTTTTTCTGAGCAAAACAAAAGAGAAATCAACAAATCAAAATCTGACACAGAGCGAATATTAGCAGATAGTCTAACATAACATAGGTACATCAGTGATGTTCATACAGGAGTCTCGATCGAAGAAGAAAAGAAGCCAAGAACTTGCCTTAGCAGCGCCAATAGCTCCGGCCCACCACCAGCTCATTGTGGGTTTCGGTAATCAATCGAATTGCAAAGATGAATCTGCTATGAAAGATGCCGTGGTAGCCGGGAAGAATCAAGAATTTATTGAATCGATAAGAACAGAAGCTGAGCTCAGCGCCGATGCGCGCAGAGGACTGGCAGGTGAACATGTGGAAATTGGAATGGATCTTATTATTATTATTATTAAAATATAGTTTTGGCCTTTTTGGTGCAAAATTTAAAAAATAAACTCTTTTAATATGATTATATTTATATTACTAATCACATGGCAAACCAGTATAATTTGCAAAAAGCATCCTTTATATTTAAATCAATGTTAAAGAAAAAGAAAGCTATGTGAAATTTATTTTAAAATTTGAGTATTGTTATTTTGCAGTTGCAAAAAATAAAAATGTGAATATTACCCATGAACAAAATGAATATAATTTGAGACTCACTAAACCTTCTTTGAAATTTTATTCACTTGACAATAAGAAACTTCTCGGCTGCGCCCATCCTATCGGATGAGCTTGTCCGTACTGGATGCCGGCTCACTGGTTGTTTCTCCCTTCACTTCGCTTTGCGTCATTCTTGATTAAATATTTTTACTATTTTCTTAATACTCCTTGTTGTCAAAATGGACTAGATCTATCTGATCGGATTCTATATTAGATTTTTGAAAGATTGAATTTGAAAAATTGATTCAAATTATAACAAGGGTAAGATTAAAGGTCGACGAGGGTTTAGAAAGAATCGGATTGAATCAGATTTGATGTCAATGATATTAAAAAAGTTTTTTTATTTTATAATAAGGGATTGAGTTTTAAATCCTAAAATTGAATTTTTTATTTTTATGTTTAGTTTGTATTTAACAGTTTTATATATTTTTCTCTAATTTTCTATTCATTTTATTTACTATTTTTTTGTATTTTTTTAAAGTAATGTTATATATATATATATATATATATATTTATATAAAAGGATTGATCCATCCCGATCCTTAACCCTTATGGAGTTGGGTTAAATTAGATCAATATTTTAATAGTTCTTAAAAAAATAAGACTAATCAATTCCGACACTTTAAATTTTGTGACCCTTGGTTTTGGAGTCAAATTGGATCGAGCCAACCAACTCCATCTTCGGTATGTAGTTAAATATTTCAATTTAACTTAATAAATTTTAAGAAAAATTAGTTGATTTATTTCATTTTAAATTTAATGATAATAATTTCTTAATAAAATTTTAATTAATTTAAAAAATAAAACATTCATTTTCAAACAATATAAAATAGAAATAAAGACAATTAATTTTAGACATAACACATGATGGGCACTTGCAAATTGGCAATTTAATTTATACGTGAAAATATGACAAAGAAAAATACTTTTCAAACTTGACTTCTTAAAGTTTCGGTGGATCGCTGTATTTGATTTGGATGCTTCAAATGAAGTAATGCCAACGAAGATGTCAAAGTCTAAGTGAATTTTGCCAAAAATGTGCACAAAAGAAGTTTATCCACAAAACTAAAGAATGGTTCAATGCTTAAAAGATATGTTTCTATTTGTCCGAACTTGCCCCATTTAGAAAGGGCATCTTTCTTTCTAAAAAATTTGGCAATAAAATTTTGTACCAAAGGATGTGCTTAGTGGTTGGATCTAGCTCCAAACAGAATAATTAAAAAGTATACATAAACCCTAATCTGAATAAAATTTGCAAAAACAACAAAAAAAAAAAAAAAAAAAACTCTGATCTACAGCTATCCAGAGATCATTTCACCAATTTTTTAATCAAAGTAATTCTTCAAAATTGTTTAATCTATCTCTTCTCTGGTCATTTAAACATCATAAATTAACAATAATACGGCAGGTTAGGAAAAGCAATAGGGCCAAATTATCATCCCTAAACTTCTTCTACCACTATTATTCCCGTGATACAGTAACAACTAATAAATCCACTTGGCCCTGTGAGATTGGCCTCACTTCACTTTCCCTGATTGATATTTTGTTGCAAGATTTCCATTAAAAAAAGAGAAAAAAAAAATCCGCTTTTCAAAATCTTGAATATAAACGGACCATATCGACCACAGATTGGGAACTACCACTTGACTCCCAATCAATCAGCACACCTCCAACTGTTTCATTATAAATCCAATTCCAATGTCACACAACTCCTTACCAAACAATGATATGAAAATAGAGCAACTTATTCCTTCATGAACTGGGAATTAGGATGGAACAAGATGGCAAATATAATAAGCAAGAATAATTCAAGGAGGGGAAGCTTTAAAATAAATTGCCTTCTCATCTTAAGAAACAAACTACTATACAAAAGAAGTACAATATTTAAAGGCATCACAGCACTCCTCATTCATAGTTGTGAGTGGCAACTATTAATGTGGTTTATAATTAGAGTACTATGCATACATCTAAGATTATAAAGGGTTTTGCCAAAAAAATGGAAAAAAAAGTTTATGAATGTGGGGGAGCGGCTATTTACAATTAGATTGGTAAATACCTAAGGAAGTACAAGATAAAAAATTTATTTGGCTATAGTTAACTATACCTGTCATCACCGAGAAGGAAAATGTACATACCTTATACATCTTGTGTTTTTCTATTTCTGAGTTCAGTTCTTTAAAGGCTTAATGCATCCATACCATCAAGTGAGCACAAAAGGCTCATCTGTCACATAATTCTTCCAAGTCCAAGAAAAGAGTACAATGCAAAAAAATTGCATTCCTCCCCTCATTTCTCAATATCGTCTGACTACAACAAGAAGAGTTGAAGAATATCCTCTCAATCATCTTTTCATAAATCGTTTTGATAATCTGCTTTCCTCCTCCTTAGAAATATGGGGATCAAGCTTCTGAAGGTTACTGATGAAGGTTATTGCCTCATCTCTGAGGCCAAATTTATAATATGAATCTACAATCGAATTATAAGTGCTTGCATTTGGCCTGCAACCATACTTGACCATGTACCGAACCACATCAATAGCCTCAGCAAACATTGCATCAGCAGCATAAGTTGACACAAATGTGTTATATGTGATAACATCTGGAACAAGTCCAGACTCCTTCATTTCCGAGAAGACCCGAGAGGCATCCCTTATTTGACCATTTCTACAGTATGCATAAATCACAGTGTTATATGAGATCACGTCAGGCTTAACTCCTTTGTTTAAAAGGTCTCTTAGGATTTCTTCTGATTTTTCATAATTTCCTGACCGACTGTACATGTACATCAAACTATTATAAGTTGTCAAGGTAGGAGTGAATCCCCTCTCATTCATGAAGTTCAAAATTTCATTTGCTTTGCTGATCAGTTGCCTCCGACCATATATGGAGACCATAGAATTCAGGGTTGCTATGTCTAGTGGCAAACCTTTTCTTCTCAACTCCAAGAAAGCTCTTTCAGTTTCCCCAAGTAGGTCGCTCTTGCTATAAACCAAAACAAGGGTCTTGAAAAGCACAGTATGGGGTTCAATTAGGCCAGAATATATTTCCTCTGCAAGAGCATGCATCCTTTCAATCTCTTTCCCATTAGCATATGAATGAAGCAAGCAGCTATAGGTAAGCTCATTGGGTTTACATCGACCATCCTTCATTTCAGCAAGCAGTTTCTCTGACTGCTCCCAAAGCCCTCCCCGAGCCAGAGCTGCCAAAACAGCATTGTAGGTTGAAAGGTCAGGAGTGACCCCTGCTTCCAGCATTCTCTTGTAGATAGCCATGGCTTGATCAAAACATCCACATCTGCTGTAAGCACTAATTAAAGTGTTAAAAGTGTCCCTTTCAGCGACAAAGCCGGCTCTCTTCATTTCCTTAAAAACTCCAGATACCTCAGAATCCATGTCATTCTGACCAAACACTGCAAGAAGGGTATTCCAAGTAACAATATCTGGTGTGCACCCACATGCCTTGATATCGTCAAAAATTTTCATCATTTCTGTAAACTTTCCTCTATTACCGTACATCTTTATAAGTGCATTGAAAGTGCAAATGTTAGGATTACAACCTGCGTCCCTCATCTCATCAAAAACCATCATGGCAGACTCATCTTTACCAGCCTTCTCAAATCCTGATAATAGGGTAGTATAAGTAAACACATCAGGCTTCATGCCCTTTTGCACCAGTTTCTCCTTTAGCTCCATTGCCTCCTCCAACAGACCATCCCTAGCATATGCAGATATTAGAGAATTGTATGTCACAATACTAGGAGAGAAGCCATTAGTTTCCATCTCCCACAAAACCTCCATAGCCTCCTTAGGCCTCCTGGACTTCCCATAGACATCCAATAAAGCATTATAGGTAACCTTGTCAGGTAAAAATCCTGCCAGTTTCATCTCCTCAAAAATCCCTTTAGCCTCCAAATACAATGATCCCCGTCTACAACAAGTTATCAGGGTATTAAAAGTATAAGCATCTGGGGAAGTACCCGAACTCTTCATACCCTCATACACTGCCATAATTTTATTCCAAGGCATACCCATTTTGCCATACACATTCAGAATTACATTGTAAGTGATCAAAGTAGGTCTGCATCCCTCTTCCTCCATTTTCTTGAAAACCATCAGAGCATCCCTATATCTCCCATTACTGGCAAAGGCAGTTATGAGTGATGTATAAGCATAAACATCAATGCAAAAACCATCTTTATTCAAATTATGAAGCAAAGAGGCTGCAGCAGAAACCCGCCCTTCTTTGCCCAGCATATTTATAACCACAGCCACGAGGGAGTTACTGAACAAACGCTCGAAATCACTATGATTCCGAACCCATTCAAACACAGACAATGCCAAATCACATTTCTTATAATGACCTAAGCCCCTGATTAAACCCAAAATATCGGAAACAATAGCTTCTGTACACAATTCAGAACCACCTTCGCCACTACAAGCATTACGTGAACTGAGTAAATCGAGCAAAAGTTCGTTCATTTTTCCAACATCAAACTGAGGGTCCATGAGGGTTTGGAGAGTCTGCTCACCTTGAGGGGAGAGGCGATGGTGGGACCAGGGCTTGCCTTTATTGGAGTCCCGGTATTTTCCAATACGTCGTCGAGTTCGAGGAATAAAGGAGTCCTGTGGTGGGGGCTGCAAATTTTGATGGGTTTTTGTGTAGCTGGAAGTAAGTTTTTGGTGGGGTTGTGGATGGAGGAGGTCTCGAAAGAGTGGAGTGAAGGGAGAAGAAGAGGATGAAGGCGAAGAGGTGAGGGATTGCTTTTGCTGGTCAGGAGGCTTTTGCGGTCGGTTGTCTGGTCCTTGGAAAAACGCCTGCGTGGGCGGTGGATTGGGGAGTACAAGCGGAAGTGCCAGCTTGTCCGCCATGACTGAACTGAGCAAAGAAACAGAAATTTTCCCACGGAGTGTGTTCGGGGAACCTACTAGGATATTTTAGTGATTTATTTTCTGAACCAACCTAATAAATCTAAATCTTCCAAATTCCCATCTTTAATACTTCAGTTATATGTTTCTTGACGATTTATATATGGTTATAATGGTCCAAATCACGGGATTCCTTCATAGCAACGATAGTCACTTGCAACGATTGTGAGAATTTTAGGGATAAATTTGTTCAATCACTTAAATTAAAAGAAAAAATCTCATAGAAAATATTATAAAATGGATTCTGTTTTTCAACGTATAAAAGGAAAAAGCCTCTAATTGCAAACAAATAACTGTTTGGAACCCTCAAACCATTCCGAGCGGGGTAAGAATTTATTCGAATAAGACCTAATCTAATTAATTAGTTTTGGGATAACAAATAAAACCATTGTTATTTTTTATGCCATTTTTTTGTTCATTTTAAAAAAATTTAAGTGGTTAGACAAATTTACCTTAGAGTTTCTTACGGGCTTGACAAGTGATCATCATCAAAGCAAGAATGGTCTAAATGTGGTTTGTATGGTTATCACCACATGTAAATTATTAATGGACCAAAATGATTGAAAGTGAAAATTAAGGATTCAACGATGTTTTGACTAAACATAAGGGATCATTTTAACTAAAAACTTTACATATTTTGTATGAGGTCCTTTGCCATGCAAATAAAAGTTTTTAAAAAATAATAATAAATTGTTATAATAATTTCAAATTGAATATAAAATGTTGAAATTTTATTTTCTTATCTTTTATTACATATTGAAATATTTTATTAAAAAACTCGATGATTAGATTATTCTTTGGTTGAATTCACAAAAAAAGAGAGAATGAGAAAAAGAGATTGAAGTTGACCAAAACATGTTGGGATCAAATAATTTAGGTTTTATTATACTTATTTAAAATTAAATTAGATGGTTTTTAGGGTTAAATTTGTCTTCACAATAAATTAAATTTCTATAAAAAAAAATTAATCTATTAGAATTAATTTACTTTTTTATGTAAATCTTTTAAAAAAATAAAATTGTGATTTCTTTTTGTACAAAAATTGTTGGAGTTAAAAATAATTTTGCATCAAAATTAATTCTATCTATTTGGATCGGTTGATATTGGAGGTGGCGGCCACATGACCATTGGCTTCCTTAAGCACCAAGTTACGAAGTTTCAAATTCAATCTTTGGCACTTGAATGACCTAAAAGGTAATTTTGGAGTTTAGGAAGGTTTGTATAGCAATTCTCTTAGAATGTCTTCGTGTGGTAATATATGGTTGAAACTTAGCCACAAGGATAAAATAGGTCTACCAACGGCAACAAAAAAGTGATTTTTGACCAAATTTAGCTCAAATTTTCATCCCGATTTCTTGTGCTTTCTGGGGAGAAAATTATATAATTATCTCCTATTACATGTGAGCTTAAAATCTGACAATTTTTAACTTATTTGAAATCTATTTGGTTATCTAAATAAGAAGACAAAGTAGTTCTGTTGAAGTTGACAATCTTGTTGAAATATTAATCAAAAATGAAATTTTCATTTCCCATTTAAAAATATAATATCTAAGGAAGTAATTGAAATTATTTTGATAAAAAATAAAAAATATAATTTTTAAGGAAGTGGGGAATAACCATTTCCATTCCTAAAGTTAGACTTAAAGTTTATTATTATCTTTCATGCTTCTTTTTTAAGATCAACACTCTCAAACATTTATGAATCTACTACTATTGGTACTCCTTCCAATTTAATCATTAATGCTATGAAACTTTTCTTTTTCTTTGAAAATGAGTCATTTTCATCTTTAAAATTTGATCCAAAATTCATTTACATCTATAATTTTTTTTTTTTTAAGAAGAAGAAGAAGAAGAAATTAGCCAATTTCCTCTTTGAAATTTGTTCCTCAAAACAATTTTATCATTTTTCTCCCTATATAATCCTTAAACATTTTACAACTTTTCATTATGAAGACTCCATCTTTACCGTCACTTGTTCATTAATCAAGGATAAAATAAATTTTTAACATAGGATAAAATAAATTTTTAACATGAAAAAATTAACCTTCTCAAACCAATTTCATTGTTAGAAGTTTTTTTTTCTTACCTTTCATTCTAACCATTTCTTACAGAACCAAACTCACCTTTAATCACTTAAATTGAAATTCAGACGAGAATATCAAGACACGATCATTTACTAATTATTTTGTAATTTTAGTGCAGGGGTGTGACTGACTTATAGTCATCTGTTTCTCTCCAAAGTGACAAGATGACGGAAAAAATAACCATCAGCCAAAGATCAGACAGGTCATGCCAAGTGGCTGTTAATATCATTTCATCACCTCAGACAGCAAAACACACCCATAGTTTTTCAAGGGGCTGTTGCACTTTGCAGTCAGAAAAAAAAAAAAAATGTCAAAACCTCAGTATCAATGTAATCTCATAAGCTTATGCAATTTACATCTTTGATTTTTTCTTCTGTTCTGTCACTTAAATTTCATGTCATTTCATTACAAAATCAAGGGAAATTCTGACCTCGTGAGTAGCAGACAAAATATTATCAGACATTACCATAAAAACTGATTCATTTGCTAATAATTGACCCTAAATAAGCATAACATAAGTTCTAGAATCCAGAAACCAACCGTTACCACAACGGATGCAGATGGTTCTGCAACCAAACTTACCCATCAAAATCCCATGCAAAACTTGACCTTCGTGTTCTACACCCTCATACCCATCAGAAGAAAGCACTACAATGTTCCATACCACCAGCAATACCATAGATCTAGTTCAACATCTCATTTACAAAGAGCACATTCCTTGCAAAAGGGGGGGATTATATCAGAATGGATCACTTTAAAAAGTGAGGATTGATCAACCCTGCAATCTCAAGAAACCCAACACGATCCTTTCCACCAAATATTTTCTTCAGCTTCTCATCACAGATGATGACCTTCTTGTTTTCAGGGTCCTGATGTGAAAAATAATAGCAAAAATAAGTAGAGACAACCCAAAGCACAGAGGAAGTCAGGAAAACATGACAATTTAAGAGACAAAACAAAGCACAGAGGAAGTCAGGGAGAAATTACAATTTAAGTCATTACAGTAATTTCTGCTCTAGCCCTATCTGCCATAGAGAAAAGAAGAAAAAAAAATGCAGATACAAATAGGCACAATTCATCCAAGCATTGAATGCGGTTAGACATATAGCCTCTATCAAATAGTAAATTGTCTACGTGATAAGTGAAGTGCATTAATACAGAATCAAGAAACAAACCACTGATAACACCAAAAAATACCATATCAAAAGCAAGATAAACTAGTCCCAAATCAATAAAAGCAAACTGAGACCGGAAATCAAGTAAACTTCTTCTCCTTGGTTGAATGAGCATCAATTAAAGAAATAGAATCAAACAATCAAACGGGAAAAAACCATATTGTAGTTTCCTTTTCTTTAAATGCAAAAGTAATGCATTAGTTGTCACGAAAGAAATATGCAAAATAATAACTAGAATCCAGTAGTATGCCCAATAGAATGCACTTTACAATTGATTACAAGGACAAAACCTCATCACAAAGCAATATACATGCCTCATTGCCTTGACAGTAGTCTCTGGGTACCTCACAAACAACATTGATATCCCACGGAGCATTAAAACAAACATGTTCAAGAGAATCAATTCAGAACTAAAAATCCTCATCGTTTTTTGCTTGAAAGGAGAAGAATTGGCCCTATAACATGAAGCATAGTTTAACCGAAATACATTGTGAAAGATGCATTTTAGAAAGAGTATAAACAATATTTCATCCAAAAATAAACAACTAAAACTTAAACCAATTAAACCAAATCATGTCAAGATCCAAGCATACAAAATTCCCCTTGAGCAGAAGACTGCAATGGCCTTTACCTAACCTTTACATCTATTTGAGATTAAAAAACTTTCCACGCAATCCTTTTTCGCAAAACATTTAATGTAAACCAATTACAATTATTCCCGCCATCATATAATTAAAAACCCGGAAAAACAATAGCCTTATCAACCTATATAACAATTATTATGTACATTCAGTTCATTACTGACACAACAAAACAACAAAAGATATAAACCAAAAAGACTGAAAACAGCGTGCTATTTTATCACATTTCTTCCATCTACGCCATTCTCAATATGAAATCCAAATTCCAACAACAACGGAGTCACTACCAGTCACTTATAAAAGTATGAACCGAAATGACAAAATTCATAATCACCTTAAGGAACGAAACCCCAAAATGAGTACAAAGAAATATGTACATGGAAAAGGGTCTAAGTATATACCTGAAGGTTGTTCTCCTTAATATGAGCCCAAATCTTCTTGAGAGCCTGGGTACGAGGAATCTCAGACTCGCCAACTACGGCCTGCATTTCAGGCGAAACAGGGCGAGGTTTCATGATACCTCGGGGCTCTCGCTTCTTGGTTTCGGTGGCCGGCTTAGACATAGTGGCCGACGTCGCCAAGCGTACAGTACGCAGGTTAGCATGGGCAGGAACAGAAGGCACAAAACTAGAAGAAAATGACTTGGCCAGTGACGGCGTTTCAGCGGGCAACAAGCTCGTAAAACCCCCCAACGAAATAGCCATTTTTACAACTTTCTATTGACGATTTACAGTTAAATTTCCGTCGGTTTTGCGGAATCTGAACAGGGTTTTTTGAGGACTGAGGGAGTGAAGAGTAGAGGATAAGCAGAGTGGGAAAATCGAAGGGTTTTTGTGTCCGTGAAAAAACGCGAGAAACTGTGTCATTTGCTAAATCAGTCCCTGCACTCGTCTCGGTCTCTGCATTTTCCCGATCTTTTGAGATTTTATTACCGAAATTGTCCTTTAGCTTTTCTGGATGTGACAAGACAGGCCCAATTTGTAGTGGGTCTCTTCACTTATCCGAATCCTCTGCATTGGATAATCTGGGTCCATATTTTGTTGGGGCACCACATTTCAGTTTAAAGCCCACCAAAGGATTTCTAAAATAGACCCCTAGGCATAGGGTTGTAATAGTAAAATAGGACCATGGTATTTTCCCACTTTAATTCATTTGATTGAAAATTTAGAACATTTTAGAAATTTTAACTACCAAAAAGAAAATTGCTTGAAATCTTAACTTTTGTACAAGACCTAAAAGAACTCAACTTTTAGAAGTGAACTATAAGACGGCAAAATCTAATTTAATGAATTAGGAGTGTTTTTATGTATTTTGCTTATCATATAAAGGAAAGGGCAGTACAGTATATTTTTTGAAAAAATTATTTTCTAAAATATTGAATCTTAGAGAAATCAAATGATAGTAATTGGGGCAAAAAGAAAAGGGTTGACCCAGTGTAATCATTAAATGGATCAAAATCAACTGTAATTAGGTTTGGTTTGATTCAAATACCCATTGAAATATGGTATCATCGATTTGAAAAAATTTTAAATCGATTATATTGGTTCGATTATAATTTAACCAAAATCAATGAACACCCTTAATCGTTTGAGAAAAAAATTATATTATTTTCAGTCGATAGGGTTAATGGTTATAATCCAAGATCCTCAGCCAAGTAGATTATTATTATTATTAATCCAAATTGAAGTGCCCAAGAAGGTTTGAGGCCAAGAGGAGGGGATAGAGCTCACAAGATACGAGAAGAACTCGATGTCAAATAAGAGGACGTTGATTGAGATTGAGAGTTCAAGGTCAAGAGATTAGAGTGTGATTTGAAATATATTTATCTATCGTCATCGTATCTCAAATTCATAATCTCCTAATTCTAAGTATTGTTGATTACTTCTAAATTAGTCAATCTTGACTCGGAAAAGAAGCCTAATTCTATGGAAAAAAATAGGATCAAAACAAGAAAACATAATCAAACGATACAAGAGAATCAAAACATTCCTAATAATCCTTTCTTGATCAATATATGGGGACAATGTCTAATTGTTTTGTAATTTCATTTATATATACTAAGTTCGCATTGGAATGGTACTAGACGAACCTCAACCGTTGATTGTTGAAGAAACCATCCGAGGATCCAAATGCTGATTTTCCGTAGGATGAAACCCTTTTGTTTTGTCCAAAGAAAAATATCAAAACAATTTTAGAAGGCAGAGTCTATACAAAACAGTGGAAACAGGCCACATGAAATTGTCACGTGGTTGATACTCCCACTGTTGAAAATAAAATTTTTTTTTATTTTAAATTGTTTAGAAATAAATGTTTTATTTAAAAATAAATAAATTAATGTTATTAGGTTTAAAATCAATTCAGTTAAACTCTTTTAATAACATTTTACTAAAGTCAAAATGAAACATTTAAATTCGAACCAAGAATATAATCTTTTTGAGGTTGATATTAATTACACATTGATTAAAGTACTCCTTACATTCCTAATTACAAGTCATTTATAGTTATTTTATCTCTATATATATTAAGATAAAGTGTTTTTTTCTTTTTTTTTCCCTCTTCAAATAACCCTATTGGAGAAGAACATTGAGAACTGATGAATAAGAGAAAAATATTTTATAAAGAGAGAGATGATAGGGGAAATATTTAAAAGAATAAGTAAAGATTATAGAGAAGGGCCTATAATTAATCAAGGATAAGAAAAAGTGACAATAAATTACCTATAATTAAGGATGAAAGAAGTAATCCCTTCATTTGGAATTGAATATCTTATTTTAACTTATATAAATTTTTAAAAAATTAGTTAACTTAATTTATTTTATACTTAGCAATATCAATTGTTTAATAAAATTTTAATTAAATTAGGAAACAAGACATTTAAAAATATAAAAATAGATATTCAATTTCGAATCGATAAAACGAATATTATTTAAGGGAAACATTAATGAAGCTAAGACAAGAGAAAGGAGAAATTAATGGAGAAAGGAATGTGCTAACAGAGTTAGGATGAGACGTAAATATCAGTAACATTGCAGATGATTGGATACAAGTGACTGCTTAGCTGAGCGCAGACGTCCCATCTCATCCCCCCAACCAATGGCTGGCACTTAGATCGAATATGGACTTATAGTCATAGAGAGCCATATATGACACGAAATTAATAAGAACAATCTCTCGATAGTCTCTTGCACTCTACGTTCTCACCTTTCTTTTCTCATGTCCGGTGGCAACAAACTTATCCATCATCATTACCAATTAGTTAAGCATGAAAATGACTAATATTACCTTAACCTAAATATAGTATTAACTAATAGAAAATGTATAAATCTTTTCCATTTTAATTTGCCTTGCTTAAGCTAGTAAATGAGTAATGCAATGCTTGACATCTCAAAGAAGTTAAATTAATTAATTACATAATGTACGTTGGGATTACGCTTCCTTGTAAGTGATCTCTCAGTATTACGAGAATATGTAAATTGTGTGATCACGTGCCTTAAAATTTTTTTCGATATGCCAAAGTAAAATAAGAAGGAAATTATCGAACCTGATTAGTTTGGGGTAAAGGACAACACTCGTGATCAAGAGATCTTGAGTTTGAAACACGAAAAAAGTAGGAAAAGTCCTTTTTGGAGGGACATCATAATAGATGGGGTGACGATTTTACATACCAAAGGTCCAAATTCAAATTTCATCAACATCCTTCTAGTTTGAACTTGATACATATCCATGAATAGCGGTTACGGGTTAAAAAAACCAAAAAAGTAAGTAAAAAGTTATTGTTGATCATTAGGATTGGGGTGGGATGGGATATAGGAAGGGAAAGGAGAAGGGTCGTTGTTAGAAAATTTAAAAAGAAAAAAATATGGGAAAAACAATGTCAGCTAATTGGGTGATTAATTAATTTTCACCATGACTTGATAGTGTATTAGAAGAAATGGGCCCAGCCAAAAGGCCCAAAACACCCTACGCTTCTTGGATGCAATTATTGGATTAATGGAAAATGATTAGGGGTTTGATCTACTCATGCAACATCATTTACACTTTGGCAAAGTGGTCACCAATGATCACCATGGCATGTTAATTGTCTTGTTCATAGACAAAGCTGAAATTTTTTGCTAGTAAATCCTCCCTAATCCCTTGTTTTGACATATTAATCATTTCGTCATTATATTAATTTTTTCAATCTTACCTCCAACCATTTTAATAAACACAAAGTGTCTAAAGAGTATATATA
>JAOXNR010000029.1:4195193-4215423 GCA_028571225.1 Parsonsia alboflavescens | reverse complement strand
TTCAAACAATCCCTCAATTTTATTAAATAAAACAATTACAGAAAATTGGTAGTCTTTTTGGGCATAAATCCCAACAATATCATCACCAAAAGATGGATTAACAAACAACATAAAAAATATAAAGCCAATCGAATCAAGATCGATAAACAAATAGAATTTGTCTTTAAAACCCTTTAGACAAAATCTGACCTTAACCAAGTGAAGAAACCACCCTTTCGACTTGATTTGATGAAGAATGAAGAAACCTTTTGCTTTGCATCATGTGTGTGTGCCGCCACGTAATGTGTGTGTTTGCTATCTCACTTGTTGTCTCACCAAGACCAACTTGAAGAATAAGATAGTAATTAATGTTGGGAGAAGTTAAAGCTTCTCCATAAAGCCATACCAATATATTTATTTCCTTTTTGTTTTCTTTAAAAAAAAAAAGGGGGGGGTGGACCAACCCAACAATTCTTCCCCTCACCTCAATTGTGGGGAATCAACTTTCTTTTGCACCATTTAAGCTTCTCCTTGGGCAAGGATTTTGTCATCATATCTGTAGCATTTTCATCGGTGTGTATCTTCTCAAGTTCCAAGGACTTGGCTTCCAACACATCTTTAATCCAACGATACCTCACATCATTAAGTTTTGATC
Organism: Parsonsia alboflavescens; assembly: GCA_028571225.1. Classification (NCBI taxonomy): domain Eukaryota; kingdom Viridiplantae; phylum Streptophyta; class Magnoliopsida; order Gentianales; family Apocynaceae; genus Parsonsia; species Parsonsia alboflavescens. Next base: position 4,214,789 of record JAOXNR010000029.1, on the reverse strand, counting down.
GTAAGTGAAATGTAAAATTCTTTGAAAGATGTCTATTACTTTGGTTATCTCAATGAACAACAAACTGTGTCTATCTCATACCTAGCTCTTCCAGGAAATTCTTCATCCATAAAGCTTCCTTGCAAGCTTCAATTTAGCTTCTATAGTAGACAAGGCAACACACTTTTGTAGTCTTGATTGCCATGACACAGCTCCCCCTACAAGAGTCATCAAGTAGCCAAAAGTGGACTTTCTAGAGTCTATGTCACATGCCATGTTTGCATTTGTATAACAGTTAATACAGACTCACCAATACCAAAGCATAAGCAGTTTTAGAAGTGCCTCCCAAATATTTGAGGATCCATTTAATTGCAACCCAATGTTCTTTAAACGGATTTGAAAGAAATCAATTGATAACACCAACTACATGAGCAATGTCTGGCACCATAGCATACATCAAGCTTCCAACAGCTGAAGCATAGGGCACCAAGCTCATCACTTTCTTTTCTTTCTCACTTGTAGGACATTGTTGGACAGTCAGCTTGAAGTGACCTGCAAGTGGAGAACAAACTACTTTACCATTGCTCATGTTAAATCTTTTAAGAACCTTCTCGATGTATGTCTCTTGAGATAACCACAACTTTCTACTCTTCCTATCATGAAAATTTTCATCCCTAGGATTTGTTTAGCTAAACCCAAATCCTTCATTGCAAACTGCTTATTGAGTGCTTTTGTCACCCTATCAATTTTCTAAACATTATGACCAATTGTCAACATGTCATCAACATAAAGTAAAAGAATAATAAAGTCATCAGTAAAAAATTTCTTCACAAATACACAATGGTCAGACGTAGTCTTCTTGAACTCGTGGTTTGCCATGAAAGAGTCAAATTTCTCTTACCACTGTCTAGGTGATTGTTTGAGTCCTTTTAAACACTTTCTCAACTTGCAAACATGATTTTTTTTGCCTTTCACCCTGAGCCCTTTTGATTGCTCCATGTAGATTTCCTCTTCCAAGTCACCTTGAAGAAAAGCAGTCTTCATATCAAATTGTTCAACTTCTAAATTGAAACTAGTACCTAAGCCAAGATCAACTTGGATAGAAGAGATATTCATTACTGGAGAGAATATTTCTTTATAATCTGCACCCTTTTTCTGACCAAATCCCTTCATGAACAGCATTGTTTTGTGCCTTGGTTGTGAGCTATCATTTTCAATTTTCAACCTATAAATCCATTTGTTCTTCAAAGCTTTCTTCCCCTTTGATAGTTTCACCAAGTCATAGGTGTGGTTCTCATACAAGGATTTGAACTCTTCTTGCATTGCTTTGTACCACTATGTCTTTCACTCATGTGAAATGGCTTCCATGAAGCTTTCTAGTCCATCAGCTTTGCTAATTATCACATATTAGGAGGATAACTTGGTTTATGTTGTCTTGAAGTTCTTCTTAGACCCTGTTCAACTAATGGAGGCTTTTGTTGGACCTGTTCAACTGGTTCTTGTTCCTTAGCATCACTTTCAACTTTATTTTCCTATCTATCTCCCCCTTGATCATCATCAATTGTGGGAGTGGAGTATGGCTTCAGATATATTAGAGACTTATCGGGAGCTTCTTGTTCTTTTTCCTTCTCCACATCTCCATAGCTCATCTTCTAGAAATACAACATCTCTGCTTTAGGTAATCTTCTTGTTCACTAGATCCCACAATCTGTACCCAACCTTTGCATGACCATTTCCCAGAAATATGCAATTTTTGGATTTGCTGTATAACTTTGATCTTGCATCCTTTGGAATGTGAACAAATGACACTCTTAAATGTTTGTATAAGACATCTTTCAATGCACAAACTTTCTCTAGTACTCCCCCTGAAAGTCTAACTGATGGAGAACGGTTGATCAAATCAATTGCAGTCCTTGGAGCTTCACCCAACCTTTAGATAACTTGGAATGAGAAAGCATGCATTTGATTATTTCAACAATTGTTCTATTCATTCTTTCAGCCATACCATTCTGTTCCAAAGTCTTAGGTATTGTCTTCTCAAATCTAATCCCCTGGTCCTTACGGCGGGCTTCAAAAGGTAGTCTATATCCACCATCATTATCAGCTCTCAAACATTTGAGCTTTATGCTAGTTTCTCTTTCCACCATGACATGGAATTCCTTGAAGACTTCAAATACCTGGTGTTTTGATTTCAAAACAAATGCCCACACTTTTCTAGAATAGTCATCAATAAAAGTTACAAAATAGAGTGCACCTCTACCGAGTGTTCTCACATCCATTTGACATATATCAGAATGAATCAACTCAAGAGTATCATTTTGCTTGTGTGTGTGGGATGTGTAAAATGAAACTCTGTGTGTTTTTTCAGCTAAGCAATGAACACAAGATTTCAGAGATGTACTTGTCACACAAGGGATGTACTTCTTCCTTGCTAGTGTCTGAAGCCCTTTCTCACTCATGTGTCCTAGTTTTCTATGCCAAAGCTCATTGCCATTCTCCTTTTCAGCTATATTAATGATCTCCTTGTAGATTTTTGCTTCAGTCACATAAGGTTTACTGGTCTTCTTTCCTTTAACTATCACAAAAGAACCTTTGGTGAGCTTCCATTTACCTTCACTAAATTGATTATTGTAGCCTTTATCATCAAGCTTCCCTGCTTAAATTAAATTCAATCTGACATCTGCAAAATGTCTGACATCTTAAGCAACAACCTGTACCCAATATTGGTCTCCAAGCAAATATTTCTCATACCAACAATCTTGCACGTAGCTTTGTTCCCCATCCTCACTAAACCAAAGTCACCACTAGTGTAGGTGGCAAAGAATTCCTTGTGAGAAGTCACATGGAATGAGACACCTGAATCAACCACCTAGTTACTTTCTTGACACAAGAGATTAACTGAATTTTCATCATCCAAAACTACTATCACATCTTCATCAAAAGCCACAACTAAGGTATCTTTGGGTTTCTGTTACTCATTTTTGTCTCTAGGCTGTTCCCTTGAAGATTGTTCTTTCTTGAGAATTCTACACTCAATTCTTTTGTACCCAAATTTCTTGCAATGAAAGCATTGAATGTTCCTTCTTCTAGACTTGGATCTCCTTCTTGAAGGATTGTTGTTGTATCTCTATTGACTTCTTCCTCTCCTCTCCTGTTTCTATGTCACAAGTGCACCTGCATCAAAGGAAGATTCACCACCATGTTCTCTCCTTCTAATTTTTTCATCTTGTAACCCTTTTTTAACCAATTCCACGCTAAGAATTACACCTGGAGCTGAGCAATTGATAGTAACTATCATAGTCATCCAACTGTTCGAAAAAGAACTAAGTAACAGGTTTGCTTGAACTTCATCATCAAATTTGATTCCCATAGTGCTCAACTTGTTAACTAGACTCTAAAAGGTGCTTATGTGGTCGTCCACACTCTGTCCCTATTTATATTTCAGGCTCACTAACCTTCTCACGAAGATGGTCTTGTTTTGAGCTGTCTTCCTTTCGTACAAGTCTGCCAATGTCTTCCACATCACATTAGCCCTCTCTTCATTTTCAATATGAATGAACATATTTGATTCAACCCACTGTCTAATTGTTGCTAATGCCTTTTTGTACAGTGTCCCACGGTTTATCTGTTATTCTCAGAGGTCTGCTTTCTTCAACATCACCCTCAATAGGCTCATATAAATCTTTATAGGGGTATCTTTAATCTTTCGATTCCATATGGTGTAATTGTTTTTTTTTTTTTTTAATTTAATCATGCCAAGAGTAGAATCATCCATTTTAATCGACACAAGAATCTGCCAAAAAAATTTTCAGACAATCAAACAGCCAACAACAGTCAACATGATACTCAGATACCACTTGTTGGCAAGGATGACCTATTACAAATGTTCAAAATCCAATTCCCAGAATAATCTTCTTTCCAATTGTGTGATAAAATGAGTTAACAAATATAATACCATAAATATTTAGACACCTCAAGCAATCTAAACCAGATAAATAAAACAAAATCCAAGATTTTTATGTGAAAACCCCAAATCGAGAAAAATTACGTGACTATAGTCCACGGCCAAATCCTCCACTATATCAAATGAGATTACAACAGTCTTCTCTAGAGGTACTCTAGAGGCTCATACAAATATCAAAGTGTTAACAACTCGAGAGGCTCATCAAAACATCAAAGTGTTAATAATAATATTTTGACTATCATATACACCACTATAATACAATATCATCACCAAAAGGTGGATCCCTAAACAACACAAAAAATACAAAAGTCAACCAACTCAAAATCGATAAACAAATAAAATCTGTCTTCAAGACCTTTCAGACAAAGTCTGAGCTTAACCAAGTGAACAAATCACCCCTCAGACTTGATTTGATGAAAAATGAAGAAACTCTCTGCTTTGCTTAGTGTGTGTGTGCGGTCCTGTAATGTGTGTGTTTGCTATCTCGCTTGTTGTCTCACCGGGACCAATTTAATTAATGTTGGGAGAAGTCAAAGCTTCTCCATATAGCCGTACCAATATTCTTATTTCCTTTTTGTTTTCTTTTTCATATATATTGGGCCGGCCTCACATTTGAGGTGGATCAATTCAACAATTGACAAATAGTATATGTTCTTCTTCCTTTTTCAGTTTTTCTTTCACTTTACACCCCATCCAAAAATGCTCTAATCCTGCGTTCTTTTTCCGGGCCAAATTACCGGCTGACTTTCACCATGAATTGAGGAGGAGGAGAATGGATGAGTTTTGGTCTCCTCAATCCCAATGCAGAAAATGCAGAGTTTCTGGTTAGACTTCATCGAAAACTTCGAAGGGCAACAATAATAAATGCCTCCGCGAATGTGAAGGAATGGGGAACCAAGGGAATATTAATAGCAGTAAGTACGTCGTAGTAAAACAAAATCTTGAGAACAGTGAGGCTCACCACCACTGCACGAGGGTGAAGAATGGCGTGTTGTTTTTGAGTGAGGACTTTTCTTCGTCTTCTTCTAGTAATTGCATCTAGAGAGCAGGTAAGTACAGGCACGACCATAAATGTGCTTCTGCAATTTATTACTCACAACGCACGTAGCGAAGGGAATGGAGAACCTTCCTTTGCCGACAAACACCTTTTATTTATTTACTAGTACTATTTTACTTGACATTCCCATATATCGGCCATCCATCATCGTCCGTTCCCTAAGCTAACTTACATAATTTACTTGCACCTACATATTTCTGAATTTTGGCTACCCAATTCAAGAACATCACCCCCTTAACTCCGGTGTTCTCCGCCTCCCCCTTCATATTACTTCTACTACTACTACTTACTAATAAGATAAGATTCATTTATACTCTCACATAAATAGCGAGATGTGAACTACCGAGTAACTTATAGTTTCGGGAGGAGGCAATGATCCTGTCCCAAATTTACTATCAATGTATTCAAATTTGCATCAATATTATAAACCAGTGCACTAACCTCTCTATCCTTAATGGCTCACTTTATCAATTTGTCTATCCTTGAGGGACAAGGTCACCTATCCTCCTACAACTACTCACTCAAGTAATCTATGTAGGCGGAACTTATGAGTTCAAATGGAATCTGATACAATGGTGGTAATACGATCACACCCAAATATGGTCAAATTTATGGGAGTGATCCTTCGTCAGCCAAAAAATTGAGAGAAAGTTATGGATTCGCAAAGCTGTTTAACTTTTTTTTTTTCAGAACTTTATATTGTATCTCTCGATGAACTTTTTATTTACCCTTTTATCATGCATCTAAATAAAATCTCCTTTTTTTTTTGTATAGGAGTATTATTGTCAAAATAATTCCTTCTTTTCATTTACTTCTAAACTCCGAAACAAAATAATACATTTCTCTTCTTTTCTTTCATAAACCTTCCAAACACCTTTAGATACACTTTTATCTCTATACAAAAATCTAAAAAATACAAAAAATAAAAAAATTCCCGAATTCGAGTTTTTCTCGAAAGTTAGATTTACTAACGACTCTAGTTTCCGTAAGTAAATTTATGTAGAATTGGGTTTTTATTGTAAGGGGGTCTAAGTTTCCAAACGGGAATTGTCAAGTGATTCTTTTAAATGAGATTACTCTCACAGTCTCACTTATGAGTTACGACCAAACCATGCGTGTAGTTATTATTCTTTCAATTAATATAGTTGAGAAAACTATTAATGAATTTTTAATTTTAAAATATATTTATTACATATAGATTAACAATATAATAACTGTGAATTACCATTCAAAATTACCGGTTACAAGGAAGCAAAATATAAATAAATTTATTATGATTATTATCTAGTTATTACATCGAAAATATTTTCTTTATCCCTAATTATAAATCATTATGGATAATTTAATAGATATTTTACTTATTTTTCTCAATATTACGGTTTTGGATCCCCTGTCCCTTCTTTTATGTCATTTTCTACACCATCAATGATAAATATACACATATGCTTTACAAATGTAATTTATGAGTTATTATACAATTCAATCCTCAAACCCTTTTAGAAGCTTTGATTCTTAAAGGTTTTTTTTTTTTTTGCCTTTATCATCCTTAAAGTTAACTTCAAAATCTGATGATTTTCTTGAAGAATTCGGTCAAAAGGAATAAAATATCGAACCGTAAATTATTTGAGATGAAAAAGGTCAAAAAAAAACTTTCAGGACTAAAGTTTTCAAAAGGGTAAAGTTTGAGGGCTGAATTGTACAATAACTCTATATTTTATTAATAAAATCCTTTAAAAAAAAATAATAAACCTTAGGGGTACTTGATTTATATCAGGTAATGTATATTATTTTATTGAATAATGTAGAGAAGTAGTAGAATATTCGAAGTCATATATTTTATTAATAAAACTCTAAAAAGATATGTTTAGGCTAGGGATACTTTATTTAAATCAGATAATATATATTATTTTATTTAATAGTATAAAAGACGGGCAAGAATATCCTTGATAAAATATTACCCATGTTTTTCATAAAATTTTTTTTTCCCTTTCATCCTTAATGTTCTTCTCTATAAAGACATTTTAAAGGGGAAAAAAAATCATACATATTGACAAAATGACTATAAATGACTTATAATTAGAGATCGGGGAAAGGGATTTGAGTATACCCTAGATAACAATATGCATAACTTTTCATATTGTATAGACCATAGCCTAATAAGGTACCCTAAGAAACCATGATTCAGAGCTAATAAGGTAAAGCATAACGTCATCCATTGTTCAAGTTCTTGGAAAAATTTTGAATGAAGGATCCAAAATCTTACGTAATACGTATAGGGATATTCTCCACTTGAAGAATGTTAGGTGTTCTTAGTACTACAGCTGAATTAAATGTAAGAAAATTACTATTACTATCGGTACTAAAAAAAATCAGACGCTTTCAAAGATATTCACTTCATTGTTTTGTCATAAGGGAGGGAAAAGAAAACAAATAATGTGGCTGAGAGAGTATGGATATATCATTGGAAAGGTCTAACCAACCAAGAAGGGGAAACCATACTACATTCCTCTCTGAGGGTCTAAGGCCATTCAATTCAATGACCAGTTGACCCACTTCAAATCCTTTCCAACTGCTAAATTTGGTTCATTTCAATATATTCTTTTTTTTTTTTTCAAGGTCATAGTCAAAAATCATAATCATTTATTTCTTTCGATTAGTATTGATCGTTTTATTCTTAAAACTTTTACAATTGATGAAGTTTAAAAATGCCCTCCGGATCATCCCAAATTATGATGGCGTCTATAATCATAATCAGAAAGAAAATTAGATCAACGGAGTGGTCAGTCACACTGAGGATAACTTCGATAACTAAATCAATATTCGAGGAGAGTAAAATTTTTTTGGAAGAAACTCACTTGTCCATAAACGTGTATCATTCTATTATGTATATCGAATAATAAGTTACATTATTGGAATGAATCTCAATTGCGTGAAAATAGGCATTTGGAATAATTGTGAGATCATATCCCACCAATTGCTCTTGGAATCGTGGAGTTTCCATAATCAAAGACATCTTGCCATGCATGTTTCTAGTGTATGAGTTAGAAGCTTGCTACTTGATTTAAAAACCATCTTTGCAACCCTCTAGTGAGCTTTGAAGGTAGCTATAGATGATTTCAAGGCTTATGACTTGTGTTCAAAGTCATTCAATCGAGACATGGAAGATTAACGAGAAAGGTCGAAACTCACTAGTTCGTAGCTTGAGTTCCAGGGAGACCTTCCTTAGCTTGCTGAAGATTAGTGACCTAGGAGGTCAGTGGGTAGAAGGTCGCTGCCCTCTTTTTCCCTTAGTAGTTATCTGGATCTTAAGTATTCAGGTAGGTGTTTGAGTTTATTCAGGTCAAGTTATTCGGGGCATACCTGTTTTATCTATCATTACCCCCCTTTAAGCCCTGCGAGCTCCTAGGTCGTGGCTCCTAAATTTTCACTACTGACTCCCAACCTTTGAAGTGTCGCTCCATTTTTTGTAACAATAAGTTTTGAGGTGTCGTGCTTTATCAGTTTTGGCAGTTGCCTCGATTTGCTATTAATGTATCTTTCCAGAACTCAAGAGACTCCTTTCTTATAGAAATTAGGGAACTTTGAAGAGTTTGAAACTCACTAAAATACTTCCTAGTATTCCCGAGTTCTCCTTTACCATTCAGCTATCCAATCTAAAAATTCTCAAGCTTCCCCCTTTACTCTAGTGATCAATTGGTGTTAGTCAGCCTTAATATCTTTGTGAAGGAACGTTTCCAGCATCAAAGAGTGAGTCCTCTCTTCTCTCCTTTACTTCTTTCTAGAAATTTTATAAGTCGTTTATATAATTTTATAATTATTTATTATTTTTTTCACATTTTTTCTCTATAAGTCTTTTTTAATTAATTCAATTTCTTACATAGTTGGTTTTTTTTCCCTTGTACTTTGACTAAGTAAATACACTGTTTTTTTTACATGTATATTGAAAGAAATGGAGGGAGTACTACTATACTATGTAATACTAGTATCTTAGAGTAAGATTTTTTCTTTTTCTTTTTCAATTTCATATCACAATATTTGTATTGGTTATTATCTAGAAATATATATATATTGTGATATGAAATTGAATTAATACTATGTAATACTACTACACTAGAAAAAGAAAAAATCTACTACACTGAAAAAGAAAAAATCTACTACATTGAATTAATACTATGTAATACTACTACACTAGAAATATATATACTATGTAATACTACTACACTGTTATTATCACGCGCGAAAATGCTATAAAGTACATCAATGTACTGTTAAGTTTTTAACTATCAAACTTAATGGGACATTCTTCTTATTTACGAGAGTGTTGGTAGAATTCAAACTCGAAACTATGATCTATAAGTTCGCCACCCCACCCACGGGAGAGTCCCCAAAAGGACACTTTATAGCCATGTTACCATTTTGTATTCTTTTATTTATCAATTTCTAGTTTAGGATAATTTGGTTTTTTTCCCTCTTCTAATTAAGATTACCATCTACCTAATTACTTTTTAAAATTCTTGGAAGTTTCAAATGAGATCAATATTTGTAGACCAAATTCTATATTTATTCTTATTTTTAAAATTTTATGCCAATTAAATTTCATTAATCTACAAAAGTATAATATTAAATTTATTACTCTCTCTATCAATAATTGAATGTTTCATTTTTTGGGCCGTTCAAAAATAAATATTCCATTTCCTTAATTAGATAAAATTTTATTACTCCCTCCATTACTATTTATAAGTTACTAGTTGTCATTATGTCAAAATTGAGATAATATATATTTTTTTTAAAATACCCCTAGTTATGATTGTAATCAAATTTATAAATGACTAGGGAAAATAGGGAGAGACATAGGTAATTTGATAAAAAAATTCAATAAAATATCTAATAAACTAACGACAATAATTATATTTAATGATAAGGAAAGTTAATTCAAATGAATTATAAATAGTAAGAGAGAGTAAGAAAATTGATATTGCAAATTAAAAATAAATTAAGTTAAATTTTTTCTTAAAATACATGCAAGTGAAAATGGGAAAACTAAAGTATTTCAAAATGGAAATGGAGAAATGTTGATGAATAATTTCTCTTTTAATTTTAGTCGTATTTATACAAAACGTCGTGGATGCAAATTCATCATGTACATACACTCTCGGAGGTGGACCAAAGAAAACATAATGCTAATTGATGCTGCGATGTAGATCTTAGATCCTTCCCGACCCAAAAATCTGATGAGGCCTCAAGATATCAAACAGCTAAGGACCACTGTACATGATTGAAACCCTTCCTTTCACACATTGATTAGGAAAAGTCCGGAAGGTGAACCCCTCCATTGGACCAAAAGTCCCTTGGCTTAATAGGATGTAAATTAAGGAATATGCGCGAGAGAACAGAGAGCAAAGAGGAAGGACTTTTACGAGTTCTGTATACTCAGGATGTAAATCTCGGAGCTCTCCCTACATCAACTCGGACTTACCAACTCACTTGTACCTCCGAGGGCAAAGACTTTACCCAACGTTTCACACATTGATGATCTGATTGAATTTCAACCATGGGCAAAACACGAGCAAACTAAACTAGCTAGATAGCTATAGATAGTTTCTATATATATATTTTTCTTTTCATTGTTCTTCAATTAGTTTCTATATATATTTTTCTTTTCATTGGTCTTCAATTGTGAGTCTGGTCTGGTCAAGTTAGTTACCACTTTTCCTTTCAATAGGGTAAGACATCTGGTTATCATGATTATACATGATCCCATCAATCAAATTCAATAGTTTCTTTATTGGTGGATTAATTAATTTCTTCGTGTCCAAAAGCCCCAATCCAACTTTCTAATGTGGAACAAGAGTTTGAAGGGAGTAAGAGATTTTACAGGGCCGGTTGGTTTCTCCATTTATATCAATATATCTGTAGTTGAAGGATTCTTTCCTTGTCAAGTTCTTGAAATGGGGAGGAGAAAGAAATTCTCCCATTTACATATCTTTTGTATGCCCAAATTGCATACCCACCAATGACCATGAATGAAAACGGGTTGGTTATGTAGATCCCATCCCATGAAACCCGAAATTGACTAATCGGAAACATCATAATGAGGGATAGAAGCTTCCCCACAAGTAGTTGGACAAGGTCGGGTATCCATGGACCGTGGCTATTGAATCGAGTATTCTCTCTCCCAATTTGTATAAGTTGTTCTTTCTCCAATATTGAACGTATTGGTAAGAGATATAGAAGATATTTTAAACAGGTGCATTTATTGTGTCTTATTTCATATGAAAAGAGAGGTTAAAGACTTATAAAAAAGGAACGAAGGAGTAGTATAATGTATTGTGGGAGAGGCGGCTGAAAGTGAAAATGCAGCAGCTGAGGGAGACAGAAGCAGGGCTGCTGCAGTGGGATTGGGATAAATAAAGAGGAAAACAATTAATACCTCCATCCAAAATTGAAAGTTCTAATATGACTTATATCTATTTTAATAAAAAGGTTTGATTTAATTTATTAATTCATTACATTATCAATTTTCTTAATAAAATGTTCATTATTTTAGGAAATAAGACGTTCAATTCTGAATAATTTAATATAGAATATGAAACGTTCATTTATTAAGAAGGTATTTTTTTTCTTACCTGCAAGAACGGGGTAACTTTGAGAAAGCATCTGAGCAACCGAAAAAGGAAAAAGAAGGGGAAGGGAAGATTGATGAGAAAATCACGTGGTGTTTACTTTTATCCTCTCACCGTGCTTTTGTATTGCAATGATATTTCTAGTACACGCCTTCTCTCCACTCCCCTTTTCATATTGGAGGTCCCGAAATTAGTATACTTTTCTCTAACCTGCCCTCCCTAATAAAGGACTCAGTCAGTAGCTAATGTACTTGGCATTCACGAATCAATGCCCACAAACTTAATTCTATTCTTTTCACAATTTTTCTATCCTTTCGAAAAAAGAGAAAAAAAAAAAAAAAAAAGAGCATGTTCACATTTGGAAGGATTAATTTAGCACAAAAATTATAACCCACCCTTTTAACATAGTAAAAAAAATTAAACAGGAAATCCCAGATTGAAATTAATAATTTTTTACATCAACAAATACTAGAGGTTACAAATTTTGAATCCTATTCTCTTACAAGAAAGAGAAAAAATGCATTGGATGGAGCGCGGTCCAACGGTCAACGAATGCTTTTTTAGTTTTAGATAGAATTCTAAAAGCTGCAACAAAAAAAAGACCACAAAAAAGAAAGAAAAGGAAGGTTGCACACTATTATAGACTGAGTACATGTCGCCCCAGATAGATATGCCCTCGAAGAAAGAGGTGTCTAGAATAGAGTTAGTTTTGCCTTTAAAAAGGAAAAGATTAATAAAGCAAAAATAAAAAATGTGTTCACATTCAGAAAGGGTTTTTGGTGGCAAAAGAAACCCAAATATTTGACGGGGGAGAGAGTTTACAAATGTACAAACAATCTGTATGGTAAGAGAAATTGAAACTAAAATTGATCCAACTACTATACTCATAATTAAGCATTCAATATTTGCAGCAAACATAGTTGTTTTGATTACAGCACGGACAAAGAAAGGTGCCATGGAACATATCCCGCATCAGATGCAAAGTGGTCATGACAAAGATTGACTGTCAACTGATCTCTTCCTCCTACCCTAACATTTTCCATCAAGATAACTATGACTTTATCAGAGAAATCCATATTCTCCGAGTCAATACAAAAAACAATACAAGAAGAAACAATCCTAAAAATCAGCCAAATTCAACAAACCAGATGAAAAACCAAATTAAACTTTCAAGGAACTAGAACCTGTGCGAGTAACACTTGAGACCTCATTTGGTAGTAAGAAAGTAAGAGTCTTGTCTTTTTCTTCTTACAGCCCAAAGCTGTATATCAAATCAACTACACAAATTATCGAATTAATAGGTTAATGGTTCAGCCAATAATAATGCTTCACCACCTTCCCTTTTACTTATGGGAAGGGAAACCTAAAAAACAAACCCCCATTTGCTCTATCCATCATCCATCAGGAAAATTGAGCTCCAACACCTTTGTTGGATTCTGCATCAAAGAGGATAACAATTCATCCTGGTTCAAGAAAGAACCCATGAATAATTATGCTCTATTTACAGGCTAATAGAGGCACATCTGGAAACTAAAATCCTCGATCCTCTTGGTTCCTAACTTCTTTACCTTGTTAGATAATTAGAAACTGCCTATGCATATAAACAATTGCTGCGCTGTTCTCTCCTAGTTGTTAGACCTCCACTTTCCAAACCACATTATCCATGTTGCTGCCATGGCTTTTCTCCAGTGCAGCAACCTTAGCCCGATGAGCTGCAACTACAAGGGTACTCTTTCCCCTTTCATCCTGAGGAAGCTCGCATGCTTCGCTGATGGATCCTGATCTTAGGTCAGCAGGTGGAATAAAACAGTCAACAGAGAGGCCAGGAACATTGAATGCCACCTCTTCAATCGTCCAAGCTTCTTCCATCCTTGTTTTGGTATGGCTCATTGCCATCTCCCCGAACCGGAAAAGTGTGACCACAGATCTCCCAGAGTGAGCTATCATTATACCTTCAACAGGGCGGTAATCTTCTAAAAATGAATTAATAGTTGTCTCCCAGTACACTGCATCACCTCCATTAGATTGAATGCGAGTAAGATGTGAATCCTCCATGTGAACAAGAAGACCAGTCTTTTGGCTGAAGTAGCCGAAAAGAACATGCCTAATTATCTCTGCCGGTCCTTCACTTCTGGCCTTCAGTGTCTGAGGATCAGCAGACAGTTTGAGAATGAAGCAATCCTCACCATTAATCTTCTTCTCTCCGATGCACCTGGCATCTGCAAACATACTGGCTGTAGTTCTCGGGTCAAGACCCTGTGCAGGAAAACCACATCTGGAAAGCATTAGCAGTCTTGAAGAACAAATAGCATAAAGTCAATTACATAGTTGAATCAAGTTTTCACCTGCAGAGCACGACGCAAAGGCCTTACTGGCCCTTTGGCTGTATGAGCCCCAAGCCAAGGTGTGTGCCTCCAAACGAGTTTCCCATTACAGCCAGCATGTACCTTACTACCGCCCACTGCAAGCTCTACATACCACATATCAGGATTCATCTGCCAGAGGACAAAACCTCCTGATTCTGCAGCTCTAGCTGCATTCCTATTCTTTACTACCTTTGTTGCAGTTTCAAACTCTGAGGCCACCATTCTCACCTTTCCCATTGCGTAGGCATTCCGGATTGAATTCTGGACCTTTTGACCACCTGATGCAGCAGTATATTGCTGCAATATGTATTGAGCTGAAGAAGTTTCCTGCAAAATGAGAAACCCAGATCCGTTATATCCTTGGACATAACCAGAGTTAAAATGAACTCCAGTAACGATTAACAACTCCATACAATAAAAAGAAAGACACTCTGAAGTCGGAAACAAAAGGATGAAATCAGCAGTTCAGTACCAACTGAACTATAAAACAGAGGCAATTACTACTATTCCATACCCATACTAAGAACCTCAAAAGCTTGAAATAATTACCCTTCCATCTCAAACATTACGGCAAAACAGATAGAAAATCCAACAAACAGTAGTATCAGGCCCCCCTTCCCTGAAAAGCCCCCACCGCCACCACCATATTGATACAGAATATTAACAAATACAGAACAAAATGATGTTTAAAAATTCAGTAGATAATCCCACTGTAATACCCGCACAAAGAAGAAAGGAATATAAAGTCCCAGAAATAGCATCGAACTAAAATCAATCCGTGGTTATGATTAGCCTTTGGTGGCTGCGAGAAACAGCTATTGTTCCAGTACTTACAATGGGTGTATCTTTGATGCTAAGATGAGGCAAGGGGTCCATGGCACTAACGTGCACCGGTGCCAATGGCGCGCCCATGACTCCGAGCAACAGCCTCAAATCAGACCTCTTATTGCTGCCGTGACTGTTGCCGTTGCCGTAACCATTGGACGTAACAGACGGAGTACGAGAAAGCTGACCCTTCATCCAATTGCCTAACCCAGACCCGACCCGTTTCGAATCCCCGAGCTCCCCACCGTCCGGATCCGGACCCTCCATTAATGGCGTTAGAGTCTCGCCTAACGGCCTTAAACTCCCCGATCTCGCGATCAGCTGCTCAGGATTCGCCACGAAGTTACTAGAACTGCTGGTCTTCTTCCTTCTCAGCAAACCCGACATGGGCGACCCACTCCTTGCTGGACTCTTCGACCGTGACCTCGCCGGAGATAAGCCCCGCACAACTTCTTCTTTCAATGCCGAGAAGAATCCTTGCTTTTTCTCCATTCTGAGAAGCTCCCGTATCAAAAAAAAAAAACAAAAAACAAAAAACAAAGAAAAGAAAATAATCACTCCCCTTCAATGCTCTCTCACTAAACAAGAATATCTACCTTATTCTAGAGACAGAAGCACAAAACAAGATTCTGTGACGGAAAGCTCATCTTACTACCTCAGAGAGAAAAGCAACAGAAGCAAAATATATCGAGTGAATCAATAGAAGCTTTTTCTGAAGGAGGATGATGGAAACGGCGATTTGCAGAGAGAAATAGAAAGATATATATGATTTTGGAGGGTAATGGAATTGGTTCGGGAGAAAAAGGAGTGGTTTTGGGGTAGGGTGCGCGGGGTATGCACTGAGAGTGACAGTGTGAATGTAAGGAGAAAAATGGAAAAGAGTGTGTGTACTGTCTGCTGCTGCTGAGGGCTTCTGTAGCGTCGTGGAGCATCGGCGACACATCTGGGAGCAAGTGTGAAGAGAGAGAGAGAAAGGGAGGGACTTGTTCGCTCACGCGCTTAAGATGGTTTCGTGGGACCCAACTGACGTTTACTTAATTCACTTCCGTTAAACAGCAGTAACTTTTTACAAATAACAGTAGAACCACCCCTAATTACTACCACTATTGGTGTTAATTTTTGGAGGTTACCCGCTGTTGCATTTTACTCGTTCCATACTCCTTCCTAGGCTATAATTAAGTTATTAATTGTCGTTTCACATAAAATCTAACTGTATTATATTAAACTAATTTATTTTAATTTTTAAAAGATATTGTTAAATATATAAAATAAACACCGGCAACAGCAACAACATTAATAATAATGGGTGATAATACTAATTGTAGATGAATAAGAAGTATGGTTGGAATTCTATTCAAGTAGAAGAAAAAACAAAAGAAAACGAATTATATAAATGAAAGTGAATGACTGAATCATTTTATAGAAGATAAATGAAGTATTATAAATAAACAAAGAGTTTTATACGAACATACATAGTTTTATATTAAAAAAAACATTCATTTGAGGAAATAATAATAATATAATTTTGATATAAAAATATCACAAAAAAATATAATTTTAATAGGAAAATTTTAAAAGCCATTTAATGTCCTTCCTTCAAATCATATTAATAACTAATTTAAAGCATTTTGGTGAGCTTAGGTGACATTTTTGAGTTGTGTCTACTTTTATATTTTTTATATTATTATTCTAAACTCGAAATTTAATTTATTTTTTTAGATTTCAATATATAAAATATTTTAAAAAATAATAATTAGAGATTATAAATAAAATTTGCATTAATATATAAATAAATAATAGAAGATCCGAATACGTTCAAATTTGTGGTGACAAAAAAATCTAAGGCATTTATCAACCCTTATCTTTTTCTAATTGATTTGTATCGGATGCCATAAGATACTTAACTTATAAACATTGATATGGTAAAAGCGAAATTGACTAACAACAGTCGGAAAGAATGGGCAGGGTCAGAAATGTAGACGTGAATTGAAAAGATGATTGGTGAAGTTTTAATTATAATAAACTTTTGATTTTAAATAAGGTAAAATAAAATTCTATCAATTAAATTTCGAATCCGCTGACTGGAATTTGATCAGCCGCGGTGTATCTAACATTTACGTACGCAGCGCGTGGGAACTGAAGCGTCTTGGAGTCATTATTACTAATTCGGGTGTAACAGAATGGCCAGTTCCAAATGGTATTCGTGATTTGGTCTTTACTCTCTCTAATGATCCCCATTCCCCATCCATATTTCAATTCACATCTTTCTCACTTTCATTCTATTGGAGTTTGGTGGTTAGCGTGGTTCTTTTCTCTTTCCATTTCTTGATGAACTCTTTATTTTTTAATTAGATTTTTAATTTGCAACTCTCTTTTAGGGGTTCACCATTTGGATTAGTTCGATTTTATTCATTTTTCAAAGCGAATCAATTATTTCGATTTGAAAAATCTTAAATCTAAATTAAACCATTTAAAATCAGTTTGATTTGTGTAAAGTTCGATTTGAATCGATTTAGTTTTGTAGATTTCAAAAAAATTACCTTTTGGTTTTTTTTTTTTTAATCTTCATTGAATATGAAATTTCCACCTATTATAAATAAAAGATAACATAATTTTATTTTACTTTTTACTTAAGAAAGTTGCTCCATCAAATACATTTGTTTTTTTTTTTTGACTTTCTATAATAAAAATTTCATTTAATACTCAAACTTTTTTATTTTATGAGATGTAGAAGATAAGCAATTAATAATACATTACTACACATATAATTCAAGTGATTCTGCAATAGAAAAAATAATTATACATTTTAAGAGAAAAAATCAACATCAAATTACAAATATTCAAATGTGAGTTTGAAAATAAGTAAATCGAAGAGACAAAACAAGTTATGCAATTATATTAGTTTAAATTTTATACAAACCCTAAAAACATTAATAACCTAAAACAAAATATACGTAAAAAAATTAAAGAAATTCAAATTGATATCTTTCCCAAATGTTTAGAATAGGAAAATGTGAATAATTAGAAGTTATCATATAGGTAAATATAATTACTTATAAATGATCGGTTGATTCGATTTGGTTTCGGTTTGAAAGTATAAGATTAATAAAAGAACCAAATTTTAGATTTGAAAATTTTTCAGTCCAAAATCAAACCAATCCCAGATTCGATTTGATTTGATCGATTGAATAAGTTTTAAAACAATTTGAACACCCCAAACTCTCTCCCCCAAGCTAAGAAATATAATTTATTGATTATACACAATTTAAAATTAAATAATTAATATCCATTATTTATTATAATAATAAAAAAGACTCATGTCCATTTTAGTAAAAGTTGAAAGAAAAAAATATATATTTTGGTACGCGCCTTATTATGAAGAACAATTTCACGAAATAATTTTCTAAATCTTCCATAGGAGTCAATTTTGAAGAACAATTCTTACAGGATTCCTTTTTTTCATTATTTTATTTTATTTTTATGGATGGGTTCAATTTCTTTCACCTTAAAACCGTCCACTACTAACACCGCCGCCCACTCCTTCGCCGACTACCATCTTCACCCTAATCACGTCTTTCAAAATTATTAGTTTTTTATTTTTAAAACTTTGAAAAATCTAAAATACCTTTTTATGTTAATATTTTGATAATTTTCAACCTTTTGATTTTTTCATATTTTTATAGACATTTTAATTAATGCTAGGTCATCAAATCATAATTTAAAATTTAAATTCATCCGAAAGTTTTGTTATATTAATAATAATCCAAAAACAATAGGATACAAATGTAAAAAAGGGAATCCAAAAAATCCAAATAGGACTACGAACTTGAGAAGCTCAATGGAGACAGAGACCCTGAGATATCCACGAGATCAATTTAGCCATCGAGTCACATGTGTCGAAACTATGTATAATCATATAAGATTTAAGCTTCTACGAAGGAGAAAACAATGAGTTCCTCAATCATCTCCAATTGAAATTATCCATGAGAAAAATTATTGTACTCTCAAAGAAACAGGTAGAAACACACTTAACACATAAGAGAACAGGTTCAATTACATTCAGTATTATTCAATTCATCTTAAACTCACTTCATGGAATTCTTTTCTTTACTCTTTCTAAAAAGCTTAACTTAGGCATTTAAATTATTCTTACGATAACACCCCACTTTGAACCTTCGGATTGTCTTTGACCCCCGTTTGGACAGGCTTAAAAAGAGGTTTTTTTTTTTTTAAAGTGTTTTTGATAGAAGTGCTTTTTTAATAGATTAAGCAGTTTTGTGTTTAAATTTTTTTTTGTGAAAGTGTTTTTTTTTTTATAATTTTTTTTTGAATAACAAAGCACTTATAAAAAAATTTCTATAAAATCTTTTTTTACATGATTTTATTACAACTTTCTAATAACTTTTAAGACATAAAAGTTATAATATATTTAAAATCAATATTTAATATATTTAATTTAAAAAATTAACATATTAAAATTTGTTTTTATTATAAATTTTTAATATTTAATAGAATGATTATCTTTCATAAATTATAATACTTAAAAACTTATATTTAATATATTTAAGTAAATTTAAATTATTTTTTAATCTACTGAATTACACATGAAATTTTTTAAAAAATATCATGAATGAAGATGGATTGATGATGATGATCTAAAAAAAATTAATAAATATGTTAGTATTTTTGACATGTTTTAAAATATAAATTTATATGGACAAATTTTTTAAAAAATTAAATAATATAAAGAGAAATAAAAAAATTAAAAAGAGAAAAAGGAAA
>JAOXNR010000029.1:4163302-4195093 GCA_028571225.1 Parsonsia alboflavescens | reverse complement strand
ACACACACACAAAACACTTTTACTTTATTAAGTATTCCTTGCTTCGTTAATCTAATTTTCTAAGTATTTTGACTAATAAATATATTATTCTTTACATTCTAAATACTTGTGGTGGATCCGAATGGACTGAAAAAAAAATATATTTTTAATAAAAAAATTTTAATATGGATCGAATTTACTTTTAATAAGAAAATTTTAATATGGATCGAATTTACTTTTAATAAGAAAATTTTAATATGGATCGAATTCATACCTCTTGTATAGATATGAGCCTATATCATAACAATTACTTAATAGATTTATGAAATTACTGGGGAATCCACACATAATGCTTTTTTTTATTTTTTTCTTTTCTATTTATTGGGATTGATATGGATCACAAAATTTATTAATGGAAAAATGAACCAGTCCATTTCCAATTTTCCATGTTTCTAAAGTTGGGAAAAAATTTGGGGAAAAAGGAGAGAGACAATTTTGTACATACTTTTCGCGCAAAAGTGCAAAAGAGCGTGTGGGTCGGCTTTCTCTCTAGATGGTCATCCGAAGCCAAAATAAAAATATACGTTATTCCAGGTCATAGAGAGCTACGAAGTAAGAATTGCGGAAGAATCGGTAGTGGTGGCTTTCTTCACTTGCCAAGAGCGATTGCTGCTGATTTCAATCTCTTTTTTGAACTGCAAGTGACGGATAGTGGACATGGCTAAAGACCTCGACGATGTGGAGAAAAGGTTAAAATTTCGTCCAACTTTATGTTCTTCTTCAATTTTCTTTTCTTGCCTGTAATCCTTTGTAAATGGAGAGGATTTTCGGCTACTCTTGGTAAATTACACGGTTGAGTGGTAATGAATTTTGGTGTCCACGCCTGTCCGCTATAGAATTTAGTGCCATCCATCAACCGATTTCTATTTATTATTATTTTTTGTGTTTTTTTTTTTCCTTTCCAAAACCTGTTAACTGGTTTCGAGAATGGATCAGTAGCATTGAGGTTTTTTCATATGGTATATTATGTTTCTTGCAGGAATTTCTGCTGCATTTTGTAATTTTTCTATTTCGTCAGTGGATTATTTAAAATTGCTATGATTCTTCAGGTATATTGATTCTTGCAAGAGGAATGGAGTGCGTCCTAATAGAAAAATTATATTATCCTTGTTCAAGGTTTGTTATTGCTTAGCGATGCTTGTTTTTTTTTATGCTGAATATTCATTTTACAGCCTTTTTCGGTCTGTAATACATTGTGTGAGTGTGAAAGAAAGTTGTGTCAAATCATATGGGATTTATAATACATTGTAATCTTGTACAAGGAATGAGGAGAGATTACTGTAGGAATGAATGATACAGTTGGATAGCAGGTTGTAATCATTCCAGGGAACTTTGTTATGAATCCTGCCATCTATTTGTTGTGGTTCAGCTATGATCTAGAGGCATAAGGATAAGGAGAACTGTATCCTATTTTATGCTCCCCCGTCTCACTATTTATAAATCAGCAGCCACCACTTTGTAAAAATTAAGAAAATATATTTTTTTTCATTTCAAAATGTCCGCTATTTATGATTCTAATCAAACTTATGAGTGACTAGGAAAAAGAAGGGACACATAGGTAATACGGTAAAAAACTAGTAAAATATGTAATAAATTATTAACAATGACCTATATTTGATGATAAGAAAAGTTAGTCCAAATAACTTATAAATAGTGACGGAGGGAGTATCCTTCTTTATGCCTATTCTGTGACCGCCTTAGTGGAGTACAATGTTCAATGATACACTGGTACACTATACAACTAGATCTTAGTCTGTTTCATGGAGAAAATTATTTAGCTTTTGCTGCCAATTTCCAATTCTTATATTTTATGGGTCAAGATTTTTATTTTTTATTTTTTGATTTCTTTTCTTATCTCTCTTCTGGTGCAAACCTTTTTTTATTCCGGTATCCGAATTACATAAAACTTCTCAGTCATGTATTTTATGATTTATGTCAGGTGAGAGTCAGTAAAGTGCGTTGCGAGACTAAAATCCTTATACTTTGCTTGGATGAATTGAAAGATAATGATTTCCAACCCCTTCTTGATCTCCTTGGTGAAATCGATCTTTCTGAGATTGAAGCTGTGGACATGATAAACAAATCCTCCTGTGTCTTGGGTGGGGAACGTGTGTTGTTGTTGCTGCGTGCTGTTCACAAGAAGCTTCGAATTGTGGATCTCCAAGATATAATCTTGGGGAAAGATTTCTTACTGTATGTCAGCTAATTTCTTCAAATTCTTAGCTTATAGTCTTTCATCCAAAAAAAAAAATCTCCTTTCATTCTGGGTAAGATTTGGAGAAATCTTTGACCATAAGCCTTGTCCTTGTCTAATTGATATAATTGGTGGTGGGACTTATGTTTTAGAAAGATTTATATTCTTTGAGTTGTGAAGGTAAGTGGGTGAGTTATGGAATTTTAGATTAAAGCTACATTTATTTAAGAAATAGGACATTTAGTAGGATGACCCAAATTAGAAATAAGTGCTTTCAACTTTAGACTTGGACAGTGAGAATAATTATCACTATAATAAAAGATGTTGTCCATTCAAAAGAAGTCACTTTCTTTCTTTTGGAATGAAGTTCATCTCTTCACACCACCTTTCTTTTTAACATAAGCAACCAGAGTGGAAATGACAGTGAAGTCTTTGGCTTGACTGTAGTGGTAAATCATAAATCTTTTGCAATTTCAATATTATTTATTTTACAACATGTAATTTTCTCATTTGTGGTTAGAAAACATGTAAAACAATATAAATCTTTTTCATTTTCCAGGACATTTAATTTTCAGATTGCAAATTGACTTCTTGTTGTTGTATTACGACTGAATCAACTTAAAATTAATGTGTCATCTTATAAAAAACTTATAAAGGGTTGCTGAACAGTGTTGGCACCATGCTTCAGCCTTTCACAAGGTGTTTGGTAATCTAGAAGCCATGCTGCTTAATGCTTATGTTGTTTCTTCTTGGGTGCAAGTTGTTTAGATTTTATTTTATGTGCTTCAAGGTAGACTTGGGGAGTCCATGAGTTTGTTTACTCCGTTTACATTCTTTAGTAATTAATCACTTGTGGAACTATTTCCTTCTCACTTCTGCTCATTTCCTAAAAAGATGAAATCTTGCAGAATAAGCTTGAGCTTGATTCAGAGTACCCAATTAAAGTCATCTTGCTGTGTCCATCTTGAACTGTATACATGGATGTTTGAGTTGGAATATGTGCTAAACTATTATATTGATGTTCAATTCTTCAGAAATATTGGCTAACTTCATACGGTTATCCTATACAGGGATCTTGCTCAGCTAGGGTTAACATGTCAAGTCTTGCAATTGAAGGGTTCTCATTTTCGAAAGCTTAACATGGCTGGAAAGTTTTTGCAGTTGCATGCTCTTAACTTGGATTTCAGTGCTTCACTGACTAGTTTCCGAGAGGATTGTTTTACTTGTATGCCAAATCTGAAGTTTCTCTCTTTGTGTGAGACGAGAATAACTAATCTCTGGACAACAAGTGCAGCACTGTCAAAACTCCCATCATTGACGGAGCTTCGATTTCAAAATTGTTTTTGCTATGATGTATCAGGAAACTGTTCTTCATCAACTGTTAAAAAAACACGTGGGGGCATATATTCAGGTCGCCTGGATCGTGGGTTGTACACCGAGGAACTGATTTCTAATGATGAAGTCATAGTCATTCGTCAAAATTTAAATGCTGAAGAAGAAATCAATATTGATGATCAAAGCACATGGGAATTTTCATCAGATGACAGTGAAGTGGACTTTTCAAGTCATCACCAGGACTTCTATATGGTGGAAATCTTACCTGATACTTCTAGTTGGCAAGAGATGGTGGATCTGCAACATCAGGTTTTTAACTGTCCTCTGTTTCCTTCTTTGTATTTAGGTATTCTACATCTTCCATCCTCTGTATGTTTGTGACAGTGTATATGGCAGTATTGTATTTTATCCTATAATTTCCTCTTTCTATGATAATACTATTTATGTAGAAAGCTTCCCAGGATATCTTGTGGGAATTTGAGAAAGTATGTATCAGTTCTAAAATGGCCTCAATTCTTTTCTCTTGACAAGAAAAAATGAAGCAGGAAGTATACACATTTGAAGAGGAATAATGATCTTTGTATTATGACTTTGCAGAATGCTCTTGGGAGATGGGAAATGCAGGATGGAGAAATTTTACCGAGTTTGTCTACTTCAGGCCGTATGCCACTGCTTGCAGAAAAGAAGCGTGTATCTTGTCAGTCATCACCAATATGCTATGAGAAATATTATAGAGAGTATCTGATAGCTTCTTTGCCCAACCTAAAAGTTTTGGATAACTTGCCTATTGAAAAGATTGACCGGGATAGAGCCAGAATTATATATTCGGAAAACTTTGAGTACCTTCCCTATAAAATGAAGAGTAAAGAGAGTATTGTTAGCATTTTGCATAAGCGGGAAATTAGAGCGAATCGCACACATGTTGAGACTTCAAAAGTCAAGCGATCTTATGCATCAGGGAACTCACATTCCTTTTATCATAGGTCATTATCTGCTGCTAAAATGGGTTCTTCTCCATGGCCTGCTCTGCATCCGCTTTCCCGACTGGGCTATGTATCAAGAGATGAAAGAAGAAGCTTTCGTCCTAGACAATTTGAGTACCATCCATCAAACTCGAGCCTTATGGTGTTTGGAACCTTGGATGGTGAAGTTGTTGTAGTCAACCATCAGACTGAAAATATTGTTAGTTATATTCCATCGCTTGGAACAATGAATAGCATCCTGGGATTATGTTGGCTCAAAACCTATCCTTCCAAGGTATACTATTGTTATTGATTACTATCAAATATTAAGGTGGTGAGAAAGTTTCTTTCTCAAACTGTTATTGGCTTGTTTCCCCATGTGTCCCACCATTACGTACGATTGCTTGTGCCAATGTACTATCAACTGTTAAAAGAGTTGTCAGCCAAATTTCAAGGTACTATGCAGTCCTCTCTTAAAGAAATAAGAACCAGCAGTTGTAGTTGCAGTAACTAGTTCTCTAATCTTCATTAACATTCTTTTATTGGATGATTCTATTTTGTGATTCATTATTGCTTCTCTTATTTAAACAACTAAATTGTTAAAATCTTATACGCCTGGAGGTGGAAGTATGGAACTCGACCTCAACAGAAAGCTAAGATGATGTTCTGTTTTATGAGTCAGGTCCTAGAGGATATGGTTCCTGTAGTTTGTGAAAGCCACAAAAAAGGTGAAAATGATGGTGGATTCTCTTGGCTGGCACTAGCTGTTCAAAATTGTGTTTCTTTGAGTTGATTTAGATTTCTGAATCTCAATTGAGCTGCCACAATGTTTTGAACCTCGAGCATGGAAAGTCTTTTAGCTTAATTGTTAACCTTCTAATTTATCTATACTGTAATATTTTCCTAACAAAACTAAATGGAGATTTTGATGATTTATGCGATTTCTGTGTTGACTTCTTTTCTCTATCTGAGTTTTTGTGTTGCTCATTATCATACTATGATTTCGGAAAGAAGATGTTCATTCTTTTACCATTAAATGGTGATATTTCCTTATAAATTTTGTCTCATCAGGTGATGTTTTTTAAATAAGGCTAAATTTACAAGTTACTTGGAAGTTATAGAATTGTCTTGTCCTGGATTATTCTGCCAGTAATGCATCACCTTTCTGATTTTCTTTTTCTCCCTGCCTTTTCTCTCCCCCAATTTTTTGAATTGCAGCTCATTGCTGGATCTGATAACGGTTCCCTTAGACTATATGACATTCATCAGATGAATCCAGAAAATTCAGGTGTTATATTTGATGACTTCGAGCAGTTAACATCTGTCCATATCAACTCAATGGATGAACTATTCCTTGCAAGTGGATACTCGAAGCATGTTGCATTGTATGATATCACTGCTGGAAGATGCTTGCAGGTGTTCACTGACATGCACCGAGAGCACATCAATGTTGTCAAGTTTTCAAATCACTCACCCTCCATCTTTGCCACATCATCATTTGATCAGGATGTCAAGTTGTGGGATCTAAGACAGAAACCGGACCAGCCTTGCTACACTGCAACAAGTTCCCGAGGAAATGTGATGGTCTGCTTCTCTCCAGATGACTACTATCTTCTTGTTTCTGCTGTTGATAATGAGGTAATTTCCATATTAGAAGTAGAAGTGATTCATGAGTTAGAATCCCTTTTCTCGTCCATTTCATAGTTAATGTTTTGTGCTGGTACATAACAGAAATACAGACTTGAAAGAATGCCTTTATGCTAAGGTACAGATGTAGTGTCATGCATCTCAGCTTGGGGTATAATGTGACCATTCTGTTGTCCCTGAATCCTGAAAATTAGGTTCTGGGAGTGGATGTATGCTATTTTTGTAGAGATATTAAAAGTTCCTTTCAGATGCCAATTCAATTGTATACAATTATAGAAATGAAAACCTGGGAGGTGATGGAAGTTACCTTTTTGGTTCAGTTGCCTTTGACAATAAGGAGGATCCTCGGATAGAAAAATAAGTACTTCGCTAGAGTGGGCTATTCTGATAATTTAGAAGATAAGAGTCATGGAATCTAGTTTTTGCCTAAAGAGATTAATTACTTGTCCTATGGTTGGTGACTAAAATTGGATTTTGATGGACTAGAATTTGAAAGTAATCTACTTGTGAATCAACAGAAAGGCAAAAGGTGATATGGATTTGAAAAGGAAGGTTTGCCTGCCCAAGAGCATTTAGTGTAGGTCTTTCGTGCCTTCTGCACCACTTTCACTTATGAGTTAATTGAACCTCAAGTGGACAGTGGAAAATTGATGTCTCTGACACCTGTTTGAGCTTGGTTATGATTAGACCTGATAGGAGGGTAAGAAACTTTTGAGCTCGTTTCATATTAGTTTGGCTTGGTGTGGGCAACACCTAGATGTCTGGTGTTATCCACTGGAAATGTTTTAATACAGATTCTGTTGATGTTCTAGGCCTATTAACTTGTGGGGCATATCTGGAAGTAAAATTCATTCTTGTAGCCTAGTTCGTTTATAATTTTTTTTCAAAGTCATGGCTTCAATTAGCTATTAATGTAGTTCATTGTCTTTGTACCTTATGTATGATGTTTCTTTTGACACTGAAGGATGCTTTTGCCAGGTCAAACAATTATTGGCTGTTGATGGAAGGCTCCACCAAGATTTTGGTTTACCTTCCACAGGAAGCTCTCAGAACTATACTCGAGCTTACTACATGAATGGGAGGGATTATGTAATAAGTGGAAGTTGTGATGAACATATTGTCCGCATATGCTGTGCTCAAACAGGGAGGCGGCTTCGGGATATTTCATTGGAGGTGGGCTTAAGAATATTTCATTTTGTGGTTAACTATCATTTCAATTTGAATTAATAGAATTGTTTGTTCTTGTCATGCAGGGTAAAGGTTCAGGGGCTTCAATGTTTGTCCAGTCTTTGAGGGGCGATCCTTTTAGAGTGAGTTTCACATTTCCCGTTGTCTATGTTTTTCAATAAAACATAAGCGGGTAATAAAAGAAGGGTTAATTAGCTGCCATAACCTTGAACTTTCCCAGATTACTCACAAATGATCTTAAACTAAAATTCGACCCACCCGTACACTCTAACTCTCAACCTTACCCATGCATAACCTTTCGTACAGCGGTCCGTTAAGTCACTAACAGACTAACCCACTTGCGCATGACATTTTTCAGGGGCATTTTTGTCCTCTAATGACTTTTTCTCAAATCTTCAAATCTTATAAAAAATATTTCATCCAAATCTAGAGATCTTCAAATAGCATAAGATATCATCCATCCAAATCTAGAGATTTTATTTTCTCAAATCTTCAAATCCTATAAAAATCTTTCAATCAAAATCCAGAGATCTTCAAATCTCATAAAAAATCATTCATCCAAATCCATAGATTTTATTTTCTTAAATATTCAAATCCTATAAAAAGTCATCATTCTCAAATCTTTTTATAGGTAACCAAATCCTTGGATTCACCGCCTCCATTCCTCTCTAGCAATCTAGCGAACCCCCAAATCCCCTAAAACCCTCATGGCAGTGGTTGACGTAATCTATTGAAATCTCTCAAAGATTTTATTTTTCTCAAATCTTTTAAATATCTTTTATTACCTTCTTGATGATTTTCTTAGAAGAACTGGAACAAATTTGAAAGTAAAGAAGAAATCCCTGAATTAATCAAAAAGCTTATGGATTTGGCTATAGAATAGATCTATAGTAGAAGAGACCCCTATAGAATGCTGCATTTATAGATGAACTGCAGATTGACCTTGTCTCTAATGAGAGGTGGGGTAGAAAAAAGATTGTCGGAGAAAAGCATATCTCAATCGACGAGGGATGGGTAAGTGGCAAAGGAGTAGATCTGTGAGGTGGAGAGGCAAATAACCAAGATCCAGTGACGGGAAAGAGGCCATTGGAGAAGATGGCCAAAAATAGATCTCAACCGATATGGAGGCGGCAAGGGGGAGGAGAAGATATGGTGAAAATTATATCTCAATCATTAGGGAGGTGCCAAAGGAGTAGATCTATTAGGTGGAAAGGTAGATAACCAAGATGTAAGAAAAGAGACCACTAGAGAAGATGGCGGCAGGGAAAACAGATCTAGGTTAGTTGGCGTGAGACTATCTGGGATTAAAGTGGGTGTTGCGCTTGGGCAAGGCTAGGTTTTGGGCAGAGTGAAGACGGGTTGGTTGTGGTGATAGGTTGAGACCACCCTCTCTCACCTCCTCACAACGCCACTATGGCAATTTCATGCATTGCTGCTTGTTGACAAATCCACACCAGAAAAAGTGATTTTTTAATAAATCTTGCTATTAAAACCCTTTCATTGAATTCACATAAACTCGATTAGCAAAAAATTTGAATGGATTGGGAATTAGGATGGTTAGATATTGTTGTGAAGAAGAAAATATTTGTTTTGGTTTGCAGTAAGAACAGAGGAGGATGAAGAAACCAAAGAAAAGAAAGAGGAAGAAGGATGTTGGAAAAAAAACCTTAAAAGATAAAAATACCCTTGCAAATTGAATCGTGGGTCGGGCCGTTAGTGAGTTAACGGTCCAAGTTGACGTAAGGGTATGAGTGAATAAGTTCAGGGTCATTTGTGAGTAATCTGAGAAAGTTCAAGGTTATGGTGGATAATTTACTCATAAAAGAATGTCTAAAACTAATGAGTATGTTTTTCTCCCTCTCTTCTCATGTTGAGATTGGAAATTATGAATTTTGCTGGCAACCAGTCCCTCATTTCATTTGGCAATTTTGTTTTCAAAAAACTGAAAGGTGAACTACTGTTTTATGCTAGCATATCATTCTCCATCTTCTGAGAGATTATTGTTTTAGTGAAATCTTCTCCAGAATTATATGATATGAAGACTAGTTTGCTTTAGAAATCATCGCTGATTGCAGTTATTTTATACGCCCTCCCCCCCTCTTTTTATGTCATTCTCACTATTGATTTTTGATACTTGCTCTTAGGATTTCAATCTTAGTGTTTTGGCTGCTTATATACGCCCAAGCTCACATTCAGAAATAGTTAAGGTAATCCACATAAGCCTACTATTTTTCATCCTTACCACATTAAAATGTTTGGAATTGTTCTTGCAAATGTTGATTCTTTCATCTATATGGTTTTGCAGATTAATTTACTGACATCAAATGAAAATGAGAAAATACACGCATGTAGTCAAAACCATCATCCATTGTATGGCTTTGGTGGATGATTTCTATACCTTCATTTCACCGTATCCATAAATGTACATTTGGCTGGCAGGAGCAGTAGTTTTGGGGGATATTTGAACTGAACATTGATTCGTCCCCAGATGTTCAATGCAAGTTAAAGTAATATTTGTTTTTATGATTTTGCTATGTAAAAGAACGAACAAAGAGGGTATGCTGCTCGTGATACAGTTGATGCAAAGGGTCCCTTGTCTCTTAATAAAGAAATCTCTACCATACAACTCTTCAGTACTGAGGAAAGTGTGATTCGTCATCGATCAGTGGCATGCTGGCGTCCAACCTGATGTTGGTATCAAACGGATGAAGAAATGCTGAAAATGTAAATACAAGCTTTAGCCTTTACCTTCTTCAAACCAGCCAGTGTTGATGGCTGTAAATATTGTCGATAAACCATTGAATTGGTGGAGCTTTCATGTTTATGCTACCCTATGGATTGAAGGGAATGGTGACAGGGATTCAGTCTTTGTTTGGTTTGTTGAGGGGAAGGGTAGAGGAATGGAAGGGAACGGGAGCAACTTCCTTTCTCAATTTTACAGCCTCTCTTCCCGAACATGTCAATTAAACAAAGTAAATTAAACTTACTCTCTTTTACAGATTATAGCACAATATAAATGTTTTGTATATTTATTTTGGTTATATTTGCCCTGCGACATAGGCAAGTTGGTAAGATTGACGTGACGTTTGATTAACTCCAACGACAGGCGGGGATTCGAAACCCATCGAGAGTAAAACGTAAACTCTAAACGTTGGCTCTGCCAATGGCCATTGTCTCCCGTTGCGTCCTCTGCCCTCTCGTGCACATCCCTCGATTTATCCCCACTGACACAAGGGACCTCTGTGCCTGTAAACGAGATTTTACCCGCAAGAAACTTCCCTCGAAAATCAAAGGTTCTATTATATTTCTTCTATAACAAAATTGAGTGACAGATATTGATTTGGAAAAGTTTTATTAAAAAAATTTGACTTATCCAGGACGCCCGATCTGCTATCATACCTGCGTGTCCATTCTTTTATTATCGTGTCATGAAAGATCTGAAGTCCATGTTATGATCATATCAATTTTGATAAAATATTCGAAAATACAATCTTACCCTCCATCGGAGTCGTTAGTCACCTAAACTCATATATCGTGACTCAGTCCCTGCCTCTGAGTCGTTTTCATCCCAAGTCTCAAAAACCCTCACCAAGTCTGATCATCTTCTCCAGCAAGATTCTTGGCTCCAGCGACTTTGTTTTCTCCCAGATTCGACAAGGTTTCTCCCTCTGCTTCGGAATCCCCTACTGCCCAACCTTCCAACTTCAGCCCCTTGCCCAGATCCACTCCCCCTTAGCCAGATCTTCCCTTTTCCGCCCAGCTCACACCACCGGCCCGGCCTCGCGTCCCACACAGGCGCTTCTGCTTCCTCCCAGCGGCGCAAACGCTCTGAACTATCACCTCGTCCCTGCTCCTTTCTTCATCCATTTCCTTGAAACCATTCCCACTGCTCTCATCCGCCCTTTTATTCCCTAGCCTCACAGACTTCCTCATGGACCCTCCGCTGCCACCACCCCTGCCCCGCACCGAAGGCTCCTTCCAGGCCAATTGCGCAGAAGAAACCCTCTTTTGCAGAGATCGTCCAAAACTAACGCAAGCTTCCCAAAGCTACTTCCAATCAACCTGTACAATCGTTCTACGATGCCAAAACGACCATTCCTTCAACGCCACTGGAACCCTTCAAGGATTTCACATATAAAGGACGCCCAGCCCTTCGCTGTCAAAAGTTTTGAAATTAAGGTTCCGTGAGTGAAGGTTTTGAGATTTGGAACGAAAATACCGCGTCAAAAGTCACGCGACTGGTTCCGTCAGGGCTAACTACTCGAAGGATGGAGGTATATCTCTGGGTTACGGTGGATGGTTTTCTTACAAAAAAAAAAAAAAAGGTTGAAGGGCAAGGTATGGATTTTGAGATAGTTTAATGGTATTTGAAATCTTTTATCCTAAAATTTTAATTAATTTTAAAAATAAGATATTTAATTTTAAATAAAAATAGAGGGATTTATTTTTAAGGAGAGAGTATAATATTCCGAATCGATAGCCCAAAACAAATTGAGTAAGAATAGATAGGATGAGGAAGAATGGTGAAACAGAAGACTATCAAACATAAGAGGTGGGGTGACAGACGAAGGGTATGGAACGATTTCTTTTCTTGGATACATACAATATAAGAGGCGGTGAGACAGGAAGAGAGATTAGGGTCCGGTGCCGTTGCGATTGGTACCTGTAGTGGGAGCCATACACATGGAGTGATGGGCTTGCTTTTGTACATAGTAATAATAATGGGATAGCAGTAAAGGCAGGCATGCCCCGTTCTCAACCTTATTCACCGTACCATTCTAGAAACTTCAGTTCCTTTCATTTTTCTTCACATGGAACCCATGGATCTGTGCCGACGGAGGAGAAAAGTTTAAGTCCTTCCAATCTAAATGACAGACTTGGTTGCCCTTACACATAGATTAGCTCAGCTGGTAAACCAAAAAAAAAAAAAAAAAATTACAATTGACTCTTAATGGATAAAAGTTTGAATTTTGTTATTGTTAAATTTGTACATTAAATATTTGGATGAAATAAGGATAATTGATGCTTTTGACTCTTAAATATATTATGATCGGTAACTTTGATAATTAATTTTTTTAATTTCTAAATATATTATAATTGATAACTTTGATATTCATTTATTTTAAAAAAGATTTTTAAGTCAAAAAATATATTATGAGATTGCAACTTTGATACCTTTTCTCATTTATTGGCTTCGAGACTATTTATCTCCAATTTATTTCAATGACAAATTAGATATTTTATTCCTTTTTTTTTGTTTAATTAAAGATTAATTCCTTCAATTTTGTCAAATTTCCTAAATTCCTCAAATTTCAAAACTATGAATCCTAATTTCTTCAATAATTGTTCTCGATTTCTGTTGCGAAATTGGGAGAATTAGGAAATGCAGCGAAATTTTTGGGGGAATTAATATATGTAAGAGCTGATCTTTAAGGATCCTTAAAACTTAGAAAATGAAAGTCCAACCAATTTACTTCTGTTTTGGGAATTTATAATATCGTGAGTACCTACAAATCTTTAATACGATGTTGCGGAAGCAAGTCTCTGAGGTGCAGAACCACGTGTAGTACCTCACTTCACAGCTGTCCCAGACCCCACCTCACCTCACTGCAATGAAGGGGCCTTTCTTGAATCTTCCCGCCCCGCATACAGACATATCCATACCTACAACGTCCCATAATATAATTAGCTATTGATCCAAAAACGTCCCCCCAGGGCATAAGCGAATTGGTAAGACTAACGTACCGTTTGGTTAATTTCAATGAGAGGTGGGGGTTCAAAACCCATCGGGAGTAGGACGTAAGCTCTAAACGTTGGCTCTGCCAACGGCCATTGTTCCCCGTTGCGTCCTCTCCGTCAGTCCTCTATCCTCTCGTGCACATCCCTCGATTTACCTCTACTGGCACAAGGGGCCTCTGTGCTTGTGGACGGGGTTTCGCCCGCAAGGGACTTCCCCCGAAAATCAAAGCTATTGATCCAAAAACACCTTGTTACCACTGTATTGGTTTCACGATATAAGTCGATAGCTACCATTTCATAGGAATTAAAGACTCTTAAATAATGTAACTATATTGGATAAAAAATGCCCCTATTATTTCTCTCTAACAATTATAATTATCTTCCTTTACAATAAAAAAATAATGATATTAATTGATGAAAAAAATATTATAATTATAGCTTGATGATGGTAAAACGACGAATGCTATTGTATAACAAGAAAAAGAGTCTGAAAACAACTTATATTGAAACGGAAGGAATATTAATTATCAATAATTTATTACTACATTTTTTATTTTTTTTAATAGATGTAAAAGAATATTAAATGAATGTAACGGTATAAAAACAAATCTCAAATGCATTAATAAACGAATATCAAATTTATATTTTGAAAAAAAGAAAATACTCCTTTAATTTGAAATTGAATTGTTCAATTTAGCTTGTACGTATTTTAAAATTTTGACCTATTGCATTGTCATTTTTCTTAATAAAATTTTTACTAATTTTAAAAATAAAACATTCAATTTCTGACAACCCAACATGCACATTCATTTTCAGATTATGAGGTTTGGAGGGAGTATATATACACACTCCCATCCCCACTTCTTTCTCCAGTTATAACTCACAGTTTCACACACTCCCCAAGTTTGTTACCAGCCACTACTGGCACTGTGAATAAACAAAAGTCATGAAGAAGCTGTTTCTTGCATTCCTGCTAGTCTTTGCTCTCCTCTTGAGCAGCGCCTTCATTGAATCCGCAGTGGGAAAGTCACGTAAGAATATCTCTTAGATTATATATGTCATATCATGATTTCAAGACTAACTGGATCACATGGGCCGTTTCTATAATTTTATGTTTCTAAATCTCTCCCTCTCTCTCTATATATATATTGGGCCAGTGTATTGTGCCGGAAAGTGCAGGCAAAGGTGCCGGAAGGCTAGTGTGAGAGACCGGTGCTTGAAATACTGCAACATCTGCTGTGGTCAATGCAAGTGTGTGCCTTCTGGGACTTACGGAAACAAGCATCAGTGCCCTTGCTATCGGGACATGAGGAACTCCAAGGGCAAACCCAAGTGTCCTTAATAAAAAGTATTTGCATCATCAGAGGATCAAGATTTATTTTATTATATATATACATCTATGGATTTGTGGCAGGGCTTAATTACTATTCTCGATCCAGTTTCTCTAGAGGGTTTGCTGATGAATAAGTGATCCGTTTAGAGGTCCTCTCTTTGCCAACTATTTTTATGGAATCCACAGTCTTGTTCTTGTGGCATTTAATTTGCAGTTACTATTATCTTTGTTCGAGCATCCCCGTACGGACTACGGTGTTATTGTTCTATATGTTCTATGTATCTTTTTGTAGAGAAATGTTATATTTATCCACTTCTGCTTCCTTTTTAATGATTGATGAAATTATGAAATATTTTATGTTCATTTTTTTAATGGGTTGTAAGATAAACTTTGAATTAGAGAGTTAGTGGATGGTAAATTATGGTCAGTGAAACTTTAAATAAATAACATATTTAGTTTTTAAAAAATAATAAAATATTCAATTATAAGCATTTCAAAATGAAAATGAAAGGTGAGAAATTTAGACAATTTATTTCTTCAAATAGAAAGTAAAACGATGGAATAATACCAAACTATAATATATATAGGATAATATTATCTGGTACATTGGTACATTTTGTATAGTTTCTAATAGTCAAAGTTAATAGTCAATATTTAATTCTATTTTTTAAAAATAAAATTTTCAATAAAAATTATTTTTTATATTATATCCATAAACTAAACTTTAGAGTTATTGAATCAAATTTATTATTATTTTTAAATAAAAAAAGTCTATAATTAACTTCGATTAGTAAAAACTTAACGATGCACTCAATATGGAATGCACTAGTATAACATCTGTATATATATATATTCTCTATAAAGCTTTGTTTGGTTTACGAAGGGCAAATAGGAGAGGGAGGACTTATTTAAACTATAGTATATATAGGTAAACAAGAGTATGGTTGATTAATATCTCCTCCACAAGTCAATTCAAGTGTAACTAAATCACTTCCTTCGGCTCTTTTTGTAAATTGTAACTTTAATGAGTTAATTTATATGAATTTAAATTTTACAAGATAAATCTAAACTCTAAAGATAATGGAGAAAATGCGCGTATAAGTTTAATTCAAACCGTTTGTCAATTTAATAATAATAATAAAATTAAAATTACTAATTCAAGAGGGAACATAAGTCATGAGAGCAACCCACGCGTTCCTTTTTAATGAATGGGCTGAGAAAGTTGACTACTAAAAGTGATGAGTTGGTTGCCATATGGGCCAGAGGTAATACCCTCTTTAAGGACTATAATAATAATTGGGAAATTGATGAACTAAATTTTAAAATGGGCTTTGGCAATACAGGCCCCTTCTAGCATTGTTGGCAAAAAGTATTTAAAATAGGGTCTAACATTTAATTGAATCCACAGATAAAATAAGGGTAAATTGGAGAAATCGGGTTTCTTTATTATATAATTATTTTTAACAATTAAAAAAATTATGAAAATGAAAAGGTTTATATAAATTTTCAACCAATTATTACATATTTTGTTTTTTTTTTAAAAAAAAACACCAAAATTTATATGCACTTTGTAAGAAAATAAAATAATTTGTTGGTATTTTAACCGATTTGGTTTCTCAACTTAGGGCTATATAATCTCATGTGTTTTTTATTTCCCTAGACAAACCTTAATCCCAAGGCAATTGGCTTACTGTATATATCCGTCAAGATTGTTAGAAATGGTGATTTGGATCATGGTTATCTGAAATATTTTGTAGGCAACTCAGGTAAAAGCTCTAAAATGGTACAACATCAATAATTTGAAAATAAAAGAGAACAACACGATAATTAATATTAATTATCCCACAAAAGGGTTACAATCCCCAAATCACAATAAAGCTACAGACTAACAACACATGAATAGAGAGGCCAAAAACAGGGAAAGAAACTACATTACAATGGCCCTCTCATTCCGTTCCATTTCATGGGTATTGTAAACTTAAAATCAATGGAAAAAAAAAGGCTACAAACAACCAACAACTTTAAAGTAACACAACCAATTGACCGGCTTATTCAACAAGTCCATATTTTCATTAAATTAGGGCTAAATCTCTCCATCAATTTCATTGTTGACGGATGATGCTGCATTTGATCTCTTACGTACTTATTATTATTATATGCGCAGCTTACCTCCCGCTCTAGCTTTTGCCAGAATCCTTTTCCCGTGAGGATTGTTATGCAAGCAAGAGTAATGCATCTGGATCAGATTCACCATTTCTTGCCGAATTGATCCCTGCAATTAAAATAAAAATTGATTGACTTACTTCATTTTAAAATTATAATAGTGTCTATTTTCTTAATAAAATTTTTTAGAAATTTAGGATGACTTACCTTGGCAATGGCAAGGGCCGATTGAGCAACATAATTCCCATAAGCATCTTGAACAACTGTCATGAAATTTTGGTCGTGAATAATTTCATCAATGATTCGCATCGCTTGGTCTTCTGACGACTCCTTCATGCATTTTTCCACCACATTGCTACCATGTTTGTTCATGGACAAACAAACAAACCTCCCTTCCAGTTGGGCCAGAATATCACTTGTCACTTGAGGTATCTTCAGTGAAAGAACGTACTGCACAACATAGTTTCTACACTTCCAATGTAATGAGATTAGAAATTTGCTCTTTTATAATTTATAATTAAACAATGTGCAGTTAATATTTCATAATTTATTAGGATGGGGAAATTGAAAGTTGAAACTATATATTACCCATAACGATCTTCAGATAAAACCAATGCGCTCGCAACAATCTCAGTCAATAGGCGATTTCGACACTCTCCTTCTGCATGAGCCACACATTGTTGCAAGACGCAACATCCACTCCTATCCGTTGCTATGCCAAGACAGTTTTCAGCCACGACATTCAGAATATGCTGCATGTAAAAATAAAAATAAAAATAAAAATGTAGGATTAGAAAGAGTATACGATGTAATATTTATTCTTGTCCAAATAATTGAATGAAAATAATGGAAAAGGGTAAACATAAGCGAAGCCATGATCATCATAGAGCATGGAGAGTAACGAAGTCTTGATTAATGTACAAAACCATCTCCATCGTTAGATTGTTCACAATTATTGTCAGGTGAAATTTTATTTTATTTTTTGGCCTAATGGTCTATAATTATGAAGTTGTATAAAAGAGAAGAAAGATTTTAGGAGAGGGAGAAAGAAATGTTTTATGAAGAGAAAGAAAGAGTGTATATATGGATAAAAGGTTATGAAGAATGATTTATAATAACAAAGGAGACAAAAAAAAAAAAAAAAGTAAATAACCTTATAATTAGGGACAAAAGGTTCTTAATAACCTTCTTAATACTGACAAAAGGTTCTTACCTAATTGCCGTTTATAATTTTTTCAATGATAACTGTAAGTACTGCTCATACATACTAACCTACACACCTTAATCCCAAATTCCAAGAGAATGCTACAAGAAACTGATGTATTACTACTACTTCTGGTTACTGAGAGTTTAAAGTACCAAGGGAAAGCTGCATAGTACACATTAATCCTGATTTGTAGAAATAATTAATTGTACTATTCCATTAATCTCCTCTAAAAAAAATAATAAAAAAAACATAACAACATACATCTGACTTATTTGTTATCACATTTTATTATTTCAATGTCATCTAATCCCAAGGCTTCTCGATGCACAATCATTCAAACTTGTATTCATCAAAAGTCAGAACAGACACAATACGAACATTCACATTCCTGCATGTAATAAAAAAAACTAATTATTAAGCACAAGTAAAGCTAAGAAGTAGTACTATTTAGTACCTTAGCATCCTCCATAGGTAGGCACTTCAGACAGTGTTGAATGACATGGTTACCATTGGTGCATTTTGTGAGAGGAATGGTAATATGCACTAAAGCTGACACCAACAAAGACCTTT
Organism: Parsonsia alboflavescens; assembly: GCA_028571225.1. NCBI lineage: Eukaryota > Viridiplantae > Streptophyta > Magnoliopsida > Gentianales > Apocynaceae > Parsonsia > Parsonsia alboflavescens. Next base: position 4,176,716 of record JAOXNR010000029.1, on the reverse strand, counting down.
GCTCCGGTGTTGTGAGGTACTCTATCAATTTTTGCATCGCCCTTGTCCTACAAGAAAATAAATATAAATGCAAAAAAAGAATTGAATGATTAAAATAAAATGAATAACATAAAATCATACCCATGCGAATTTCTGCACAATTCAATGAAGGAGTACTGATCACCGATCACCACTATGAGCAAATGAGTAATCTGTTCAACCCTGCAGGAAGCAAACACCTTCTGAATAAAATAATTTGCAAATGAGTCCACCATCAATTCCTTAACATCATCCTTAATCTCAGAATAAATCATCTGAATTTCTTCTGCATTTCCACCTTCTAGAATCTTCTGCAAAAATCTACAACCCCTTTGATCCTTTGCCACTAGACATATGTTTCCTTTCAATTCTTCCAAAGATGTAAAATTATAACCATTCCAAGATCTATCACTCAAATTATCAAAATTTGATTGTCTTCCTAATCTCAGAAACCCGTTTCGGGGGTTCAGGCCCGTCGGCATTAATGTAGTGTACTCGTGGTGACCAAATCCACCTCTCTGTCTGATGTACAGATTTTCTAAGTCCGGATGGATTATAGGGTTTGAATTGATCAGTTGGGAGTCGAAATTACGAACAGGAATCACATTTGAGTTTATACGTCCGGCAGCAGAACCCTCCACTGGTGGAAATCCATGATGAAGTTGCATGTACATGCCCATTTGGGCCCTAACTAGTGATTCTATTTTCATCCTTTGTAAATCCCCATATCTGAAACCCTCATCGTATCGCATGTTGATTGGAATAGGGACGTGACCTGAATCGAACCCAGTCAAGGAAGAGCCTGTCCCATATCCGCCGCCACCGGTATTGATCAGTCCAATCCTCCCTACTCCATTTGTCGGAAAAGCTGAATATTGGGATCCTTTAGTATTCGGGGATGATGACAAGTTTAGATGATTGAATTCAGCGACGAGACCATATAAATTCTCGGGCAGATTAGGATTGAGATTCGGCTGGACAGCCATCTCAGGTAATGAGAACGGAGTCGTCGGAAGTTCTTGGATGACATCGTTTTCACGGGATGAAAGAGACAACAATCTATTTGGGATCAAACGGGGTGAGTTTCTGTGATGAAAATTGTCTTCCATTGAAGCCACAGATGAAATCCAAAAGGAGGAGTTTTCTCTAGGGTTTTGAAGCAAAACCAAGGATAATATTTGTGACTAAAAGAAGACTACGGATAGGATATCAAAAGTCAAAGGGTAGAGTTTGAAGGGAGAGATTAAAGGGAGAAAAATATCTTGATTGCGGGATGACAACGAATCAAAAATTGGAAGCGAATAAAGGAAGGAGTGTTTTCTATTAAGTTCCTTCATAACTGGTTAGGGTTCTAATTCCTGGATGGGAGTCGGAGAAGAAAAATTTTTTTTTTTTTTATCGTCCATGCAGATGCACATACATATGCAATGTAATATTCTTCTTTATGATCCAGAAAAATATATTGATCTTACATTGTTTTGGACGTTATTTTTTTGGGTTTGTAAAAAAAATTATTTTTTTATATATTAAATAAATATATTTTTTAATAACTAATCACCTTCTTAATTTAAAAATTTAGATCACTTATCTAAAACTATATTACCAATTAAGATGGAATATACAATTTTCAATAAAGGGAGTAATAATATGGGATGATTCTAGTGTTAATATATCATGGTCCAAAAATTAACTTTTCAATTTTCTTTTTTACAAATTTCTTAGATATCATTTTTTTTTTTTTTACAATAATTTTTATATTTTTTTATTTCTGTACAATGTAGGAATTACCATACATCTATATCTATATTTTAATATATAAAAGAAGGACTGTAAGTTTGAGATGCTAACATGTGCCCTTACTTAAAAACTTAAGCAAGTGTAATTTCTAAAATATTTTATGAAAAATTATTTTTGGATAATATAAAAATTTAGTTTTATTCATATATATATATATATATATATATATATATATAAAATGTAGGAATTACCATACATATATATCTATATTTTAATATATAAAAGAAGGACTGTGAGTTTGAGATGCTAATAAGTGCCCTTACTTAAAAACTTAAGCATGTATAATTTCTAGAATATTTTATGAAAAATTATTTTTGGATAATATAAAAATTTAGTTTTGTTCATATATATATATATATATATATATATATATATATATATATTAAAAGAATATTAATTTTTGATTGGTGATATATTTAACAATGATGTTGAGATACTTTTTCTCAATTTAACTTTTCTTTTTAATTTTATTATTCCCAAAAGATAATTTAAAGTAAACAAATTTTATGAACTTTTACTCCTTTATTTATAAAATAAATAATAATAATAATAATATGTTTACTTAAAGTAAATATTTAACTAAAAATTCAAATTTTATTAAAATAAATTAAATCCTGAAAGGTTATTAAAAAACTCTTCATATTTTTAACCTTTTATTTGTATAATACAATGGTGATAATATTTTTAATTCAATTTATAAGGGAAAAAAAAGTTCGTTCAACTAATTGAGTGAAATGATAATTATTAAATTTGATTAAATAATACTTTTAAAAAATAACGGAACATAGAATTTACATACTATCTAATTTATAAATTATTTTCAAATCAATAAACAAAATTTTCATGAGTTTAGATTAAATATATTTTATAGATAAACTAACATAAATTTCATTAATTAGATATTCGTTATGTAAATAGAATAATGATAATATATTATTAAATAATATTTTAAAATATAACTTCAAAAAAAGAAAATTTAAAATAAAATATAATTTGAAAATATATATAATAAATCGTAATATGAAATTTAAAAATAATTGTATTAACTATTATGAAAATAACGAATTGAATTTTTCTTAAAAAATAATTAAAAATTACACATAAATACTTCTTAAAAGATGTTAATTTAAACGGGAAGGGAACCGTAATCATTACTCCCTTGATCACTGGATATAATTCACTAGCCGTCATTGTGAAAAAATTAAGATTATATATATATATATTGATATATTTTAAAATATCTCTATTTATATGTTAATCAAATTAACAACAACATATAGGGAAGAAAGTGATAAGAGACCAAGAATAAAATAAAAAAAATACCTTCAGAAAGCTTATTAACTAACGACAATTAACTTATAATTTTTTACAAGAAAAGTTAATTAAAATAACTTTTATATGATGATGGAAGGAGTATATTTTTTAGACGACTAAAAAGAAATGGAGGGCTAGACTCTTTTTTAAGTTGTTTTTAGAAATTTATTTTACTGCTAAAAAAAATAGTAATTACACACTAAAAGATGACTTTCCATCACTCTCTTCTTGTTTCAGATAAGAAGTGAAATCTTCGGAAGTTTATCTTCCCAAATCTTTAGAGATCCCAATCTCTTTCCCTTCTTTTCAAAAACCTCGCAAAAGAAATCAAACTTCCTAACTGAGATCTCTTCGCTTCTCTCTAAATATTCTCTTCCAAACTAACGAGGTTTTTTGGTCGGCAAGAGTAAGGGAAAGAGACGAAACTGTTCATTGAGTACTTTAATAAAAGTAATTATATTGACGAAGTTACTTCTATATGCATGAGTAGAAAAAAAAAAAGTTAATAAAAGTTACTATAGCAAATAAAATAATATGATATTGGCAAAGAACTTTGGACAAAAGGATAAAAAATACTTTCTTTTTTTTTATTAACTATGTTAAAAAGACAAGTTCACACGTGTTAGGAATTGCAAATGTAGAGAACGTAAGCCTCATCTTTAAACCACTCTGTTATATCCCTAATGCAAATAAAAAAACACTTCCCCAATCTCTCCAAATAAATAATTGAATTTATGAAATATAGAAAACATGTTCGTAGGACTAATGCAATTACAAGATGGGTTCTTTGATTAGAATAATTGTTTCAGAGTTGAAATATTGGTGATCGTACTTTCATGATCGTATTTGCAATGTCAGAATGAATATTCAAGATCACAATAAGTATTTAGACATATCATTATTAATCATACCATACTGGGATTGGGGTATCACATATGTAAGGTAGGATACTCTGTACCATCTTTCCTCAACTGCAATGGCTTCATGTAGCCCGATATCGCATACAGCTGCAGCTAATACAGAACTCATCAATGCCCATGCAAAAGCAAAATCATCATCTTCACTATTTCACACCCAAAAACGTGCAGCATAAAGGCAGTACTGCAAAAGGTCCAATATCAAAACTGAGATTATAGGAAATCAAAAATTAATCGTGTGTTAATGAAAAATGATAATTAATCAAAGATGATAACCACTTAGTACCTTGGGGATATGCAAGCCATCTGTGAACACGTGAGCAGTCACATTAGGAAGCTGCTTCTCTTCTACTTCAGATGGATGAACTTCAAAGAATTTTGAAATAATGTCAGACCAAGAGCAGAGCTTAGAATATAAGTAGAAACAACATCCACCATAAAACAATTGGTAACTTCAAGCTTATGCAACAAAACCTTTATTAGATGAATACCTATAAGCTGTACCTTCATAATTAACAATTTCTGAAAGCAAAGAGATTCAGCAGGCTACAAAACTATACTGCACCCGTGAAACCATTCCTGTTGACGCATGTCACAATTTTGAAGTACTTTTTACTGCTGGTCAATGTGGTCAATGTACGATCTCCCAAAATATTTACAAAATTCCCTCGGAACTTGCTAGCTTCATTTCCTTTAGCAATCCATCTAGGGCATGATGAATGCTTTCATACTGTTGATGTGATGCAGATCCAGCAGTGAACTCAAACACCAGACCATTAATGGTGACCCAGCTACATCCTGGTTGTTTAGACACTCCATTTTCCCTCATGGACCACCTCAATCCAGAAACATCATCCCAGCAACGATCAATAGCCAAGGCATTGGACAGTAACACATAGCCCGCAGAATTATGGGGGTCTACATTGACAAGAATGTTAGAAATAATATGGGTTAATTCCAATCTGTTGTGGAGCAAGCAACCGCCAAGTAAAGCTCCCCAAACAAAATTGTTGGGCTCAAACGGTGCCGAGGAAACTACTGCAAGTGCCTCTTCAATACATCCCACCCGAGCAAGGAGATCAATATAGCAGGAGTAGTGTTCCAATCCAGGAGCAATAGAAAACTGTTGCATGTACCTAAAATATTTGCGACCTTCCTCTAACAGCCCTGAGTGACTGCAAGAACATAGGACACTAAGGAAAGTATTAGCATTTGGATGCAAACCATGCTCTTGCAATTTAGAAAAAAGGTGAAGTGCCTCCTGTCCCTCTCCATTTACTGCCAAACCCATGATCATGGCATTAAAACAAACCACATCTTTTACAACGGTCTGGTAAAAAATATTTCTTGCTTTATCTAGACACCCACATTTAGAATACATGTCTATCAAAGCTGTGGCAAGATTTGTGTTTGAAGCTAAAAGGCCTCTCTGCCCTGTACTTTCCATATATTCGTGGATCCACATACCAAGTTCTAAGTCACCAATTTGTGCACAGGCTGAAAGTGCACTGACCATTGTAACATGGTTGGGGCTGCAATATCTGTGTTCTTTTGTCATCAGTCTAAAGAGGTCCAAGCCCTCAAAAGCACAACCGTTTTGGATGTATGCATTTATCATAGCATTCCAAGGCACCACACTTCTCTTCCCATTTTCTGATATTTCATCAAAGATATCCCTACTCTTATCAACCTTTCCCCATTTTCCATATAAATAAATAAGGATAATATTTACAGAATCACAACATAACTTACTAAAATCAGTTCCAATAACCAATTCGGTTAAATCCTGAACCCACTTCTCAATAGCTGCAAGCTCAAGACTCGAGCATACAGATAAAACACTCACAATTGTATCATTTTCCGGCCTCAATTTCTTCTTCACCATCAATGAAAACAGCGTCAACACCTCCCCTGACTTACCTAATTGAGCGTAGCCAGAAATCAGAGAAGTCCAACAACGAACCATACTCTTGTCAGGCATATCATCAAACACCTTACGCGCCAATGCCAAATCTCTAAACCCCTTAGCATAAGCATTCAATAAGCCGTTACAAACAAAAGAATTATCTGCAAAACCCGATTTTAAAACATGAGTGTGAATTTGCATGACAAAATTGACCTCACTGGCTGTGCAGCACGCTTTAAGGAGAAAAGAAAAGGTCAAATCATTAGGCAAAAGAGACGCAAATCTCAGCGCTTTATAGATAGAAAATGCGGCAGCAAAATGTCCTCCCGCAGATAAGACTCTTATGATGGCATTGCATGGGAAAATGTTGGGTCTTTGGAGATGGTAAAAGACTCTTAGAGCTAATTTTGGGGAGTAATGGCCAATAAGACGAGTAGCAATGAGGTTGTCTTGGTGTAGATTAAGACGATAAAAACGACCATGGATTTGGAGGAGGTGAGAGTAAGGAATGTGGCCTTGTAAGCTATTGGAAAGAACGGAAGAACTCTGTGTATCAGAAGCACGTGAATGAACAAGATGAGTAAATTGAGAAGAAGAAATGTGGGTATCGATTCTCAACAAATTTGATAGGGGATGGGGACGACGAATCCGTTGCATGGTCCTTTTGTCTGGGTGGGATTTGGCGGGTACAAAATTTAAATCCTCGTTTGTACCCAAATGGAAATATTGACAATCAATTTTGGATATTTCACTGATAAAAATTTGAAGGGTTATTGTTAAGAACTTAAAAAGAGACTGAAGGAACAAACTAATTAAAAATATTCAAGGTGCGACTTAACGATTGAGTGACAGGGAAGCCAATCTAAGCAATGGTGAGTTCTCCTCATATTTATATTTTGGTTCTTAGCTTCTTGTGAGAACTGAGAACATGTGAAACTAACACAACTTTTTATTCTTCAAACTTCTCGTGTCCATTAAATCAAAACAAAAAAAATTATTGATGAATGAAAAATTATAGTTTTTAAGTTTAAAATTGAATGACTACTTTGATTTGCACGTATTTTAAGAAAAAAATTTTAATTAATTAATTTAACATTTTAATATTATTTTTTTAATAAAAATTTAACTAAATTAAAAAAATAAAACATTCAATTTCAAACAGAGATAATATTAAAATTTTTTCTTAAACTATTTATTTCTTTTACACAATATTTAATAAATATATATACCCCGATTTAGGGATGTTCATCGATTCGGTTTGAATTAGATTTGTCTATCCATCCAACCAAATCGATTAAATTGGTTGGAGAAAGAAAACCATTCATTTCATCCAATATTTGGATTGGATTAGATTGGTTCAGTCGTATTAGATTCATATATAAAAAATTATTTTTATTTTTTTAGTATAAAATAAATATATTTATTATTTAGTACTTCCTTTGTCCGTAATTGAATATCGTATATTCCATTTTGAATTGTTCGAAATTAAATAACTTATTTCCTCAATTAGTAAAAATTTTATTAAGAAAATTGATAATGCAATGCGTTAATGAATTAAGTCAAATTTTTTTATTAAAATAGATGCAAGTCAAACTAAAACATTCAATTTTGAACGGAGCATATAATTATTATTTAAAATAAAGTTTATTATTTAATAGTAATTTATTATTTTATTTTGTTTTAATAGTATATTTATATTAAATATATAATATATAATAATATGAATATATAAAGTAATCTATTCGGTTGAAATTGGTTTTCATCATCTACATCCAGCAATTGAACAGATTTAATCGATTGAAACAAAAAATCATCTAACCAATACGATTAAACAATTATGTAATTGATTTTGATTGAATTGGATCGAATCAATTCGGTTCAAATTGGATTGATTTGAATTTGAACACTCTTACTTCAATTCATAATGTAAATCGTTTCAAGTCCTTTCACATATGTTAGAATTAAAAAAAAAAAAAAATACATTGATTTAATCATAATAACAAAAAACACTTCTAATCAAACTATCTAAGACATTGAAATAGAAAATGATCATAAGATGTAAGAACGAAAAAATTCAATAAATACTTATTAAATTTTATAACACACAAACAAATTCAAAGCTCTAAAGCAACTGACATTTTGAATAAAAAAAAATGAATAAAAATGACACGTTGATCTCGCTCTGCCTTGCTTCATTCCGCTTTGCTTAATTTTTTTATTTTTTATTTTTCAAAACCAACCGAAAACAACTCGGACGCACACATCCTAGGCTCACATCTTAACATTCTCAAATAAATATATATATATCGAACAAGTTAATTGATAAAATATCCCGTATTAATAGTTTCGATTATATTTAATTTTTGTTTTATCAGCTACTGCATTTTAGTTTAAAAAGCAATAACAGAAAATAGTTGAACTAAATTAAAACAAGTCAAAGCACAAGGGAATTTGAGTTTCCTTTAAAAAAGGAACAACTTTGAACATAAAATTAAACAAACACCTAACAAATTTAGACTCGACTACTTTCAATTATATTTCTATATACGGGTAAAAAATTTTAAGTAAAAAATAGATGTGTCAAGCAGCCTGTTCGCCACTAGTCTTATTTCTTACAGTACAAGGCAAAGAAAGAAGTTCCATAAGCTCCAACCGATATTCGAGGCCTCTGAGATAGTGCCCCAGTAGCATGCACCTTAGAGAGGATCAAACAAAAGGTTAAAGTTAGATTTCCAGATATTGTAAGGTAAGCTACAATAAATTTGCACAGAGGAACTGACTAGCTTGAAAGAGACCAGATGCTGATTAAGGCAAATTGTGTTTGATATATACACTCACGGATATGTGACATAAATGTGAACTCATAATATGAATGTTTATGGTATATAACATCTAACTGTTACACTTCCATAAGTTAAAAGAAATATTAGTCATTAAATATAACCATTTATTATTATGATCTTTACACAATAATGAATGTTAGACAAGTGTGGAACAATAAAGTACCATAAAAAAATATCCACGTTGATAAAAAGACACTGTTGACGAAGACCCTTGGGATTTTCCTATAAATATACCCAAAACACACCTTTCAATGTATGCCACTTTTAGTCCCTTGAGTAAATTACATATTTTACCCTCCTCCTTTTTACTTATGCATCAGTGGTCTGACCACTTCTCTTGCAGATTGACTCACGCAGATTGAAGAGCCAGTCAGACCCAATTCCATACCCAATCATTCCGAACGCATCAGTGTTATTACCACCACGAAACAACAGAAAAAATGCGAGGATTGGCAATGGCACTGCCTTTGGCATTATCATTCAGTTTCAAATTGGGAGCAAAAGAAAAGAACTGAGAATGAAATATCCAAAAGGGTGGTTCACATAAGAATCTTAAAATGGCAAAAGCTATATGCCGATGAAACGGAATCGACTCTCATCAAAGAAGAAAGGTATCATCATGCACACATACACAACTTAAACAAATCTAGAAATTTGCAGACCTTGCAAAATGGGTGTTTGTAGCTAAATTAGACAGATGACCTTCCATTTTTGCTTAATATGCAATGACATAAAGTAAGAAGAGAAAACAGCACTTTACCAGAAGAGTAGTCGTGCCAGATAATCCCGAGTTAAAGAGATATGAGGCTGAAATTGAAGTGAAGTGTTCTCAAGAATGTCAATGCAATCTTCTGCATCCCCAATATTCAAAGTTCCAGTTGAAGCATCCTCGGTGATATCAGGAGCCCTTGAGTGCATTTTGGGGGATAGGGTGGCCAAGAGACCATGCAAAACAGAATGAATTGTTTCCTTCAGCTCTGGAGATTTTGGCTCTGATAGCTCAGCAACCTATCCAATAAGAAAGAAAAATAGCATCATTTACAAGAATGAACACAAATTGCACTCATAGCCAAGAAAAGTACCGAGGAAGCACATACAAGGCCTTTCCACTTATATCCTAGCTAAGAAAGATGTTGTTTTGGTATGACAATAGAAAATCACATGTGATTATACTGTTCAACTTACCACATATCAAGTGAAAAATAAAATGTAACCTTGTTAAAACAGTCTTACGTAGAAAATTATTTTGCGGTAATGACTTATAATACCAGTGCAAAATAACATGGTTCACTTTGCCAGATTTAGATATAGGCGTCGCTTTGGAAAACCAGACAGGAGCAAAGCATGTATATCAAACATGAAATAGTGTTCACAAAGATTCCTCCAATGACAGGAAAGCAGCTTTTAAAAGTAACAATCTAAAGTCACCATATACCTTTGCAAGATTTAACAATTTAACCATTTTATTGTAGACCACCATTTATTACAACTTTTACTAGACCACCGTGAAGTGGTTAAATAGCCAAACCCACAAAATTATATAGCTAAATGGTCAAATCTAACATTAAATTGTTAAATCCCCAAAGTTAAATAATTAAATTAACAATTATGCATATTGAGTAGCCAAATTAGAAAAAAAGTGTACAATTTCACTGGCCCACTTATTCATTATGCCTTTCCTAAATAAACACAATTTTAATTTAAAAGTTTCTCTTTCAATTTAAGGAAATTACATTCGATTAATTCTTTAGTCTAATCGAGTGACATCCCACTAACACATGTCCCATTATTAACTACTCCCTACGTTTGGAATTTAAATGTATTAAATGTCCTATTTTGACTTTTAAAAAATTACAGAGTGTTTTTGACTCTCACAAAAGTTTCAAATTTATCTTTTTCACTAATATGATTAATGGTGGGACCTTTAGCCAAATAAATGTAAATCTAAAAATTAAAGAGGTTGTTAATGAGATGCTAGATTAAAAATCTATTTAATTTAAAAAATAAGAGATTCAATTTCGAACAACCTAAAATAAAAATAGAGACATCCAAATCCGGACGGTGGGAGTACATTAATAATTATAAAGATAATTTAGTAATTTAAATTAAAGTCAAAGACACTCTAATTTTTATTTAAAGTTCTGGATCAGAAGAGTATATTTACTTGCTCAGGTTGCAATGATCTTAGGTAGTCCAACAAATCATTTTTCTCTTCACCAACAAATTGTTGCATCTGAAGAGCTGTATTTTTCCTCTTCACCTCACGGAGTTCCTGTAAAGGGAAAATACTACAAATATTACATTAATATATCAAACAAACACAAAACAAATACTGATTACCGAAAAACATTGGCAAGAAAAGGTGAGAACAGCCAATAATGCAGTGCAGCTTAAGTTCATTAGAGGAGAAGGTCTAGGAAGAGAACACAAAGAAGAAGAATTGCATGAACTGCATCACCTCAGATATAAGACCGTTGCATGCAATAGATCACCTGTATGATGGAAACCACTTTTCATAAAGCTTAAGGCTAAATCGCAACTGCCTAGTCCTATATTTAGTTACAATAGACTTGAATAGTTCCCAAAGCTCTCCATTGAAAATATTTGTCTACATTCCTTTTTTGGTCTATCCTACAACATTTGAGCACTTTTTAATCAAAGTAATTTGTTTATGTTTTTTTCCCAAATCCACAATTCCTTTAACTTCTTGTGTTAGTAACTTATTTTCCAAACTAAATTTTAGGTTGAAGTCCGGTTGATCAAAATTGTCTCTGCTTCTATCTACAGAAAATCAATGACTAATTATTTGACTCATTCTCTCCAATTTTTTTCTACTACCTTCATCTGCCTTTCATATATTCCATTTCCCTTTAATTTATTTGCTTCCATCAATAAAAAGATAAAGATAGTTAAAGGATTTAAGAAAATTAAATAAGGGGATTTTTTTTAACTTTTTGCTACTTTATTTTAGTGAAATCTGAATATGCAGAGGAAATATAATTTTTAGGATGGAGGGAGTATTTCTTACCAACAAAGTACTTCAACTAGTTAGGAGACAAAGGAATAATGAAAAGAAAAACATATAAAGCATAGATGAACTGTTAGTTCAAGTCTACTGGCATATTCATTTTGACCTTCTATTTCCAAGAAATGGGAATTCTTTCTGTTTTTGTTTATTTCTTACCTGGGGATAAATTCAGAAAATGGTGGCTGATGCTTAAAGCAATTATTGACACAGAATTCATGACATCCAAACACAAACACATCAAAGACTAGATGAGGTTGTAATTTTCAACATTGCATTCAAGTGGAAGGTCTCTTCGTTCAAATCCTACATCAATTTAGGGGTGAGTGCTCAAATGCTGTAATGTTACTGGAAAACCTGTCTAGCCCATATCCTGGGGAGGAGTTGTTAAATGCATAATTTGCACGGCACTCTTCCAAGTCCATCAAGGATCAACAACAAGCCAAAGATGATGACAAAAACCAGTTTCACATTTCAGCATGCAGAGTACAAAACATACATGAACAGAGAAACCAAATATGGGTGCATGAAAATGAGCAAATTTTTGCTTATATTTGCTTACCCTTTTCACAGATGATAAATGAGACTGCAAATTTAATATGTATTGTTTAGTTTCTGGGTTCATCTCCCCAAAATCAGGAAGTGGAGATGTATATTCAGTTAGTTTCTTCGACATCGGCAACTTATCATGTCTGGCAATTCCTTCTTTTGCATAATCATTCAGCAATGTTCCATCTGCTTCTGACTTACAATCTGCCATTTTTTGTTTATCAACATTTCCTCCATAGATTTCAAGGTTTTTCTCTATACAGAGCCTATATTCAGCATTCCGCAATGTATACCTGAAACATAGGGTCCATGAGAAACTCATTGTCCATTTCCTCATATGCACAGGTAAAAGTGAGAGATAACTGCATTATCTTTGTTTTGTTATCATTAAATATGTCTTTTCGCAACACAAACCTTGTTATTCATTATTTCTCATGCTTTAAAGTCATTTCTTTTGTTCACAATCTTTTCATGTTACATTTTAAGTTCTTCTGAAAGGAGAACAGGAAATGCACAAAGACAATAAGTCAACTGGGCAAAGAAGCATATCAATTATAAAATCATAACAAAAATGTCCCTCTAGGAGCTTTTCACCCACTTTTTGATGACAAAAGAATTTAATGCACCATGTGCCATTGCAGTGTAGTGTTTTCTTGGTGCCATGTAAAACCCTCTTGCAGAAAATACATTATAATTAATTCTGCACATATGTGAGTCATGATGATTCTACTTGAGGGCATCTCATTAGGTGGATGTTTTTTCTTTCAAGTGCTAAACTAATAATACAGGAACATCAATTAGAAAAATTAATTTCCTGTCTTCCTAGATCTGATAGCTAACAGAATGATATTGTATAAGCAGAAGCAGCAAAAAGGCTATTATTTACATACCCTGTCATCATTGAAGAGATTAATAATTTGGAAAGGGGCTGCCATAGAGCTTCAATTAAAACTTGAAACTGAACAGATGGAAGCAAACCCAGCATGCCTGAGATAGTCCTTTTCATTGCATCTAGAGTCGTTGGTGGCACATCTTTCTGAATAAG
>JAOXNR010000029.1:4117887-4153188 GCA_028571225.1 Parsonsia alboflavescens | reverse complement strand
ACGGATTTGCTAAGGTGGGCTCCGGAGCTCGCCTTAATGCGCGCTCCAACCGTTACCGTAACGGAATTTTTGCTACAGTGCTCAGTACGGTACGGTAACGGTTGGAGCGCGAATTAAGGCGCACTCCGGAGCGCACCTTAGCGAATCCGTATATATATATATATATAATATTTCATTTTATTACTTTGGCTACTTGGAGCAGTGGAAAACCTTAAACGACTGAACGTTATTGTCGGTTTAATTCACGCAATTTTCCTGGTCTAACTCTAATTATCTTTCTTTTCCTTTCTTCCGTGCCTTGTTAAGCTAAAAAAGCTCCGCACTTTCAGTTATGGGATTGGGTAAAATTAGCTTGGTTTCAGTTTAGCAATTTTCCATGAATTGCTCGTTCTCGTTTTCAACTTCGTGTAAAACTGAACCTAATTAAGGAATCTGAACGAGGAAGCACTTCATGGTTTTTGGTCCGACAAAACCACCGCAATAGGCCGAAATATGGATGATTCAATTAATCTTTGGTGTGATTTGAGATATGAGAGAAGATGAAGAAGAAATGATGTACTTTTCTTCCTATATGTACCTTGTCGGGTAGCATTAGATTCTGGATAGAAAGAGCACGTCATAATATATATCTAGAGAAGATACTTGCAGGATTGTGGACGGTAGTAGGGATGTAAAATAAAATTTGCAATCGGTTTGGATTGGATTTGGCAAAAGCTTTTGGTAGATGCAAAATTTAAGTTTTGAATTAAGTCAAATTCAAATTTATACACATTCGTTAGATTTAAGAATTTGAACAAACTTTTATATAAATATATAAATATATATATATATTAATTATTTATTTAACTTATTTATTATATTTTTTGTATATTATATGTAATAAATAAATGAGTTAAAATTAAGTTTGGATTCAAATTGAATGCAAACAAATCATAATTTGAACTTTCATATTTTAGTTAGTGGAGTACGAATCATCTAAATATGTTACAAGCTAAGCTTGAGTTTGGATTTTCAAGCCTAATCGAGCTCGAATTCAAGCATATAAAAATACATATATTTACTGTTTTGAACGAGGGGTGTTCAAGAAATTATTAAAGTCCACACAACGTGAAATAAATCATAATATTGGGGAATGGTTGAAGTTTAGCTAAATTTATTTCATTTTTATCCTTTCAATGAGCTATGTCCAAGGGACAAGTGGACCTTCCCTATCATTAATAGGTTAGGACTTTGAAGGGAAATTAATTGAAGCTTCTCCAAAGAATAATTAAGTTTTGAAAGGTAAAGCTGAAAATGGACTAAAGTAAGAGAAAGTTCATGTAATTTACTTCCCAGAAGCAAAGTCAAAAACAAAAGTAGTAGTAAAACTAACCGCACAAATATAAGGAGAAAACTTTACAAGAAGACTTTGAAAGAAGAAAATCTTACAACAAACAAAAAGGACAATTTTGGTATGAAAGAACAGTTTAGCGTTCAAAGAAGAAACTCTCCCTTACCTCTCAATTGTCCCTTTTTTTTTTTTGGTAAAAAGGAACTGAAATTCATTGATATTTGTAGGTCGATCAATGGGTAGGGTATATCTGGATCCGATCTCAATCTGGACCCAAATAATCTTCTTTAGATGGATTCGGATATGATATAAGTAGTTTCAAACCCGTTTGATTCTGGATCCAATTTTATATATATATATAATATTTTTTATTTATACACACATAATATATATGTTTCTATTATTGTTTTAATTTTAATTTTGTTATTTGACTATTAAATTTTAAATATTCCTTGGTAAGTGTTATAATTATTATTTAATAATTAGTATGAATTGATTATTTTAAATTTAATTGATAAGTATATATTAATTTGACTTTTTAGCATCGATTATAATTATTATTTACTAATTAATATCAATTGTTATTATAAATTTGACTATTAAGTATATATTAATTTGACCTTTTAGCATCTTTAACTTCAAAATTTTTAAAAAATTTATTTAAATTTTACTTTCTTACCTATTTTTATAAATATATCATTCACTCTTTTTTTAACAAAATGTAATAAAAAATAGAAAATATGTCGGGTATACACAACTCGAAACCCCATTGGATAGGATTCAAATCTAAATAGGTTAGATAGAATGGATAATCGGATAGGGTCCGATCCTATATTTACTAGTCGGGTTTGCGTACGGACACGCAATTCCATTACCGTTTACATCCCGAAATATCTGGTCAAAACCTTTTATTACGAATGACATGCAAAATCATAATTATCTATAACTTTATTAAAAAATTATAATTAAATAACTTAGAATTGATTTCATAATTCGAACCCATACTTATAAACTTTTAATTATAAATGAATTTATTTTATTAATTAAATAAGGTTGCTTGTCACTATACTCTTTTCATCACTATTTATAAGGTACTTGAATTTACTTTCCTTGTCACTAAATATAAATAGTTGCCATTAATTTATTAGGTATTACATTGATTTTTTACCATATTATTTATCTCGTTTTCTTTTTTCTAGTCATTATTGTTAGTTTGATTAGAATAAAAAATAAGGGCATTTTAGGAAAAAAAAGAAGAAGATATATTACCTTAATTTTAATATAATAATAGCCAATGACTTATAAATAATGATGTTGAGAATATTAATAATTTATTTTGATATGTCAATTAAATTAAAGGAGAAAATCTACAAGATTGACCGAGCAATTCCAATTAATGATCTCATCTACCCATGAAATTTTTTTTCTGTGAGCAGTTTACTTTGATAACCGCCATAATGATCTTCCGATTTAAGCGCATTAAAATAAATTGAAATTATGCCATGAACGGCGCCAAACATAATTTAGTTAGGTCATGCTGCGGTGGGGAAGGTTTGGAATACTTAACCAATCTTTTTATATACATTTGTAGACCTTTCAAGCTATTATTGTAATGTTAACTTCAAACCAATTAAATTTTATATTGAGTTCACAATTAATGAGGAGGGGATGTTTCGGTTTAACTAACAATATGATTATTGAAGTTGTCATTTTTTTCTCCAGTTTGATCATTAAATTACAAAATTAATCAATTTAACCATTATATTTTGGATTTTTAAATAATTTAATCATTATACTTTACATTTTTAGAAAATTTAACTACTTATTTAGGTCAGATTAAATAATAGTCATAAATGTGATCATTTTTCAATGATAATGTCACATGATTCTTCATATCAATAAAATTTTTTATATTAGTTAAGAGAATCTTTTTCATTTTTTCAATTTCTTCTTTTATTTAATTTTTTTATTGATATATTATTCGAATGACATTAAGTAAACTTTACATTTAATTTAGTCGACAAGGAAAAGTTTAGCGACGTGTCTTGCCGTATGATATTATTAACGAGGATTAATCACATTGGTGCTTGTTATTTGATTGAACAACCATGAAATGGTTAAAGTGTCTGGAAATGCAAAGTATAATGGTTAGATTGACTAATTTTATAATTTAATGGCCAAATTAAAAAAAAAAAAATTAACACCTTCCGTGACCATATTATTGTATAAAGCCGAGAAGCTACTTTTGTTTGTTTTTAGGATTGCTATTAGAAAAATCTAATTGGATGGACGTTACGTATGCATAATATTCTATATATTTTACTTTCTCATGTAAACAATTTTTTTAATATAGTTTGTTTTCATATTTGTTTCTCAAAAAGTTGTTAGAAGCTTTGTAGTGTTCTTAAAGTTGAGTTCAGCATACCTAAAATACCCTTTTACGTAGTTTTGCTTGCGTGTGCAGTATAACAAGAAGTTTAAATTAAGTAAAACTAGTCTAAAAGAAGAGATTAAATATCCATTAAATAAATGTATAATAACTCAAAATTTTGACTCGTGTTTAGGGGTATTTGGTTGGGTGAAAATTGACAAAGGAAAATATGGTGGGGAAAGAAAATAAATAATGTTATTGACTTAAATTTAGAGGATTAATTGCACTTATCATTTGAATAAAATTTTCTACCCCTCTAATTTTGAAAGGATTGAATAAAATACTCGCAATATTAATCCTTATGTTTTTACCCTTTCTTTCTCTCTCTTTCACGTGTAGCATGGATATAATAGTCAAGTAATGGAATATTCTCTCTTTAGTCACAAGTTTTCATAAATAAACAAGATTAACCATATACTCCCTTCACCCGGAATTCAATATCTTAGTTTGACTTGCACGTATTGTAATGAAAAAAATTGACTCAGTTCATTAACACATTGCATTAACAATTTCTTAGTAAAAGTTTTACACTAGTTTAGAAAATGAGACATTCAATTCTGAACAATCCAAAAAGAAATATGAGATATTCATTTTTTAATAGAGGAAGTAGAATTTATTTTTCTTCCACTCCTACCAAATGAAATCCATTCGAATTGTCCATTTAGGGGCACCTCGGTTGGTGGAGTGATGAGTGCGTAGACCATAAATTGTCCAAAATTGAATGTCTCATTTTTTTAAAATAGGTAAAATTTTAATAAAAAGTTTCATGAATAACCTTCTTAATTTAAAATGGATTTACATCCACTTATTCGATGGTGTCAGTACTAACTACATTAATAAGAATGATAAATTAATAACTTTGGTGAAAATCAAATGCACTCTTTAATTTTTTTTATTACGTTAAAAATGAAAAATTCAATTCCATACCAATAGATTATAATTATTTCCATAAGGGAGGCAAATGGAGCCATCCTCTCTTCCCCTCCCTTTCGTGAAACAAGCAAAGCCTAAGCCTTGGGGATGGTACAATCAATCCATCACGACTTACTATATCCATTCGACAAGAAGCTAAAAGTTAAACTCATAATTGAAAATATGGTAGATTTGGTACGGTGGGTAGGTTACGAAAATCAACAGCTTCAAAGAAATCCGCACAGAGACCTGTTGGAGGCATTCATGGACACAGGTTCTTGCATGACTTAGAGATTGAGAAGTCTTCGTCCTTGCTTTATAAATTCAAATTAAAAATTGTAGCGTGTTCCAAAATGCACGCCAATAAATAATTTCTTGCAAGTTTTGGATTCTTCTAATTTAGCCACCTTATAGAAAAACGAAGTAATGACGTTTTATCACTTTTTTCTTTTGCAGATCTGGTTAGGTATTTATGGAAAAAAAATGGCTTTAGGGAGAAAATGGACACGCAAAGGGAGTTCTCTTTTCAGCTTGTTTGGACCTCTTTGGGGAAGGGACCGCTCTTCCAACCCGAGTTGGGTTAGGAAATTAGCTCCAATTCGTTGAATCATAGTACCATATCAATATCATCGACTTAGCATCTTAGGAAGTGCTTAATTAATTAATTATGACACACTTAGTCTTGCAATTTTAATTTCATAAACAAACACATGGATTATGGATATTCAAATTAGATTTAATGCCTATACACTCCTCCCTAAGTCGTTTCAAGAAAAGTTTATTTTATAGTATCTATCACCCATGCTTATTTAGCCTTATTAATTATGTTTTTTCTAATTTTATCCCTTAATTAACTCTCCCTCCCTCTATTTAACAATAAGTGACGTTTAAGATCTTACATGTCACATGGGACTTGTTTGGTATGCGAGGGGGAGGAGGAAGGAGACTGGCTCAATTTACTTCCCTTGATAAAAGCATTTATCATTACTTCAATTCTGTTTGGTACGGATGAAGGAAAAGTAAATACAAAATACTTTTTCTTATTTAATTAAAAGGAAAAGTGGAAGTGAAGGAAATTTACTTTTATATCCATTTGAATAAATCAATATTATTATATGATTTTTTCCAATTAATGTCTTTTTTTATATTTTATAAATTACATTTTATAACCTTTTTTTTTCATGAAATTATTATGATGATCATACATAATACTAATAATACTAAATCAATATAAATAATATTATGATGATTGTTATCAATACCGAATCATTTTTTTAATTATTATGGAATTGATTTCTATTTCTTTAAAACGACACACATTGTGAGATGAAGAGAGTGAATAATTCTGGTTGATTACTCCAATATTAAAATCATCTTATAAACACAATAATTATAAAAAATAGAAAGGATACTTTAGTCAACTTGTACTTAAATAAGTCCTTTAACGGTAAGACCGTAAGAGCATCTTATTGGCATGCAAAATTTTAATCAACTATTGTTTTGAAATGGATGGAATATCATGGACATTTTGAATGTCTTATTATTTTGCCTTGATGAAAATTAATGAGTTATTGGACTTTCAGCAAGTTAGCACATTAATAATCTCAACATTAATAATCTCAATAATGTAATTAGACATTCTGCTAATCGAAAAGGATATGGATGAGATTTGAATTCGAGATCTATAACGCGCACGCTCACCATTTCACCTACCGGGGTGTTCTTGAAGAGATAATTACACCTTTAAGTTCTTAAATTAAGAAAGTAATTAATGAAAGTTTATATTAAAATTTTATTTAATTAAGGAATATGACATAAAATTTATTTTAAAAAAAAAATTAAAATCCGAACATATAGATATAATATACCTAAACATTGTATTTCTTATTTTATTTTGTTATGGTAATAATAACTTAATTTCCACTTACTCATACATTCTAAAATAATTATCTAAACAAATAATTATGATATTTATATATTAATAATTAACATAAAAATTAGATAGCTTTGTTAACATGCCTAAATTACATGTACACCTTTTGAGATAGCATATCTATCACTAAACCAGGGAAATGCTGAATTGCTGATCTGTGTTACCGGCAATTATTCCCAGCCACCAATGGAAAAAAAAAATCAGAAGAAAAGAAGGGGAAAAAAATTAATAAATTAACTAACAAATAATAATACTCTCTTCATTCGAAATTAAATGTTTCATTTTGACTTATACAAAATTTTTAAGAAAATTAGTTGAATTAGGTTATTCTATATTTGACAATATCAGTTTATTAAAAAAATATTAACTAATTTAAAAAATAATACATTTATTTTTTGACAATTTAAAATAGAAATACGAATATTCAATCTCATACTTAAGATAGATGGTAATATTTAAAAAAAGAAAAAAAAAAAACACCCCCCACACACGGGACCATATATCTTTTATCCTAGTTGCAGAGATCATAGCCATCTTTCCCTGCCTCGTTGAAGCAAAACATGATATGGTCCACAGAACCAGTCTTGTTTGGATTATTTCGTACATCCATGTGTACTCTTCTACCTCTACAGCGAACGGCATGGATCAAACGTGCGACCTTTAAGAAGCTTGCTGGAAGGAACCTCCAAAACTTTTTTTCAAATATAACTACTGTTGAGGGTCAAAATTCCTCCTTTCCTTTCGAATCAGAGACCTTATTTTTTTAGCGGATTTGCACGTGAAGAAATTATGTAAAACTGCGGGCCTCGAGGCGTCAGGGAAACATCCTTTCCTTGTCTATGGATCTTCTCCTCTCTCCCCTGTCTTTTGTCTTTGCTGCTGCAGTGCTCCGCGGCGTTTACAACGTGCTTTTATTGTCTTCTTCTTCTAAAGTCGCTTACTATACCATACAAGAACAGGGACGGAGCGATATTTTAAGCCGAAAGTCACTACTTTTATTTTAATTTTGCCCCATCTAAAAATAAAAGTCAAATTCAAATTCAAGTTATCATGTCAAATTTGAATTGTTTGCAAAACATCTCATTATTATTTATTATATTTTTAAAATTGGGCGCGAAGCTCTGGCTAAAAGTAACAACTTTATTTAATTTACTTAGTCTAAAAATAAAAGTTGGATTCACGTAATTATTGTTTCAAATTTAAATTGTTTGCAAAGCTTCTGGTTTATATTTTTAGAATTGGATAAGAAGCCATATACATCATCTGTCGTTAAATACAGGTTATTTTAATAATTTTTTATCATTAATTATAAATCATTATTATCAATTAATTAAGTATTGAAAAATACTATTTTTATATTACTCTTTCAATAATATATTTATGAAATGATATTTATATTTTTTTAAATGTAATTACTGAACATTTTAAACGAAAAAAATATTATTTTAATTTTACAAAATAATAATTAACGTTCTTATAGTTAATGATATAGAAAATAAAATAATGACTCACTTTAATTTTCCCGGTTTAAAAGTAAAAAGCTTCTCTTTTTTGTCTGGAGATTTGGAATATCGATCAATCCGTGTCGTGTTCCGCTAGTGACAGCGAGCATCTTGAACAGCACGTACTGCTGAGGTCACCGGTGTTTGATGTTTGGCCAAGTTACAAGCGGATAGTAGTCATCATTTTGTGTTCAAATATTGTCCTCACATAAAAACATATATTTAGTAATACAACTAAATTTGACTAGTATATTAATGTTGACTTTAAATAAGAGTTTAACAGTGTCTTTGATTTAACTGAAATGTCTCGTTTTCTATTATATAAATAAAATAATAATAAAAATCTTTCACATTGTCTTTAATTATATATATGTATATAGACTTTTTTAGAAAATTAGATATGGTCAAAGTCTGACCAAATAGGTGAAAACCCAATTCTCTATATTTAAATTTTGAAAAATGAGCATAACCACTTGTCCAAATGGAGAATTAGACCAGACATGAAAAAAGTGTTTGTGTTCATCAGTTAGGCAGGGCTTCCTACAAAACTGGGTTGGGTTAAAAGTCTATGACCTAAAAAATAATCTCATTTGTTACTGGGCCTCAGCACTTTGGCCCATGAATTTCTTTTTATATACATATATATAAATAAATAAATATATATATATATATATATATAAACGGTTTTGCTAAGGCGCTCCGAAGCACACCTTAATAAGCTCTCAAACCGTTACCGTAACGAAATTTTTGCTACAGTGCTCATGCAGCCAACTAAACGGAGCAAAAATTCATTTACGGTAACGATTGGAGGGCGCATTAAGGAGCGTTTCGAAGCGCACCTTAGCAAATCCGTATATATATATATATATATATTTATATATATATATATATATATATAAAGCGCATGGAATGAGCACCGTTAGCTTTTTAATTATCAAATTCTAATTTTATTTTTTAAAAATTAAAATCTATAATAACAAAATTATTTTTAAAATATATTTTATATATTATATTTTAAAATAATAAATTAAATCTTAGAGATATTAGATCAAATTTATTATTATTTTTAAATAAAAAATAGTTATCTGTTAACTTTAACTTTGAAGATTTAACGATACACTTTATAATATTTTTTAATATACATATATATTTGTTTATATCAGTAGTGATATAAAATGTTACGAAACACATTTATAGAGTAACTCTATTAATTCTCTAATGATTAACAATTAAGTCAACCTTTTTTTTTCTTGAAAAAAAGCCTTCTATAAAAAATTATTTTTGGTAAATATATTTTATAAACTAAATTCTAAAAAAATAAATTAAACATTAAAGGTACTTGGTCAACATTTTATTTTTTCAAAGGACAGCTAACTGTTGGAGGTTTAATAGGAGCACTTCAGAAAGTGTACTTTGTTTGGTTACTAAAATAAGGGTCTGAATTATTTTTTATTGTGATACTCCAATTGTACATTGTAATATTATCTAAAAAAGTCATATTCGAAAAACAATGTGATTGATAAAACTAGACTTAAGTATTCATTCCAATATAAAGAGAATATCTATTAAGTAGTTAACTATGACCATTGGACATGGTATATAAGAAGCCTACGAATTTAAAATCGAATAGTTTTATATTACACATATATTATGATTCTAGGCCTTAGACTCCTATTAAGGACTCAAGGAGCGTTAGCATTTTTTAGTACACATTTGTATTACACTCTTTAGTGCATCAATAAAATATTGTCATGTATTCGAAAAGATTAATATTTCCATGGTTTAATTTATCTCTTTAGGATTTAACTTATAAAATATATTTAAATTTAAAAATAATAACTATGTTCCGGATCTTCTATCATACAAATTGTATTATACTCCCTGTTGCACTAATAAAAAAGTAACATATGTTTTTTAATGACTTTTTAATATATATTTTAAAAATTCAGCCCCAATACGATAAAACTAACCTAAGGAAGATAGATGCTTGATCGTTTAGGGATAGATACAGTGATGGATGTAGAATAATTTTTTGATGGGGACAAAAGTATAAATACACTATTTTTTCAGGTATATATCTTAATTCTACGGGGGGCAATTTGTATAGCATTTATGGTATATAACATATTTTTGAAAAATGTTGTGAGGGTAATTGCCCTCATAATACATCCGTCAGTGGATACATTTCAAATTTTAAGAAGTTAACACAAATGTATAATAGAAATTACATGTAAGTATGTCTTATTTTTGAATTTTAGAAAAGATGTCAATTTGGAGAGATGGTGGATGGCATATCATAAATATATTTTTATTTTTATTATTTTATATTTGATACTACAATTATTAATGACTTACCAAGTATTATGTGAGTTTCTATCATAATATCAATATATAAAGTAATCAGTTTAGTTGAAGTCAAATTTTCATCGTCCATATTAAAAAATTATATATATATATATATTTATTTATTTATTTATGGATTTTCTATTACGTACACAAAGTTTATGTGTATCTATATGTATTTTAAATAAAACAATATCGTTTCATTAATCTGTTTAAGTGGAATGATGTCATTTCATTTGAGGTTAAATGAACATGATACGCATTATAGAATAAATATATATATATATATTTATATATCCAGCCCAATCTGATATCTGATGAGGATGTAATCGGTTTCAAGATTAGATCGATTTGACCGGAATTGGGTTGAATCGGAATATCCCTACAAGTTAGTTCATGTAGGTGCCTAGTAACACCACTATAGTTGGTCCGTTGTGAAATTCCAAATTCAGTGCAGATTATTCTCATTTTGGATGGGTCAGGGCCCAATTAACTGACTTACCCGAGGCCCAAAGACAAAATCATTGGGTTTCTGGAATTATCAGGAGACGTACAGAGTACACCCTTTAATATCGGTGAAGACAAGTTCATATTTTAGTAGTATACCAAATAGTAATAATTATATTAGTCCTTCACTCTCTTTTTCGTTCCTTTCGTCCGTCGTTGTAATGTTCAGTTTTATGCCGACGTCTTCCTAAATCCTAAAAGCCAGCCGCTCCTGATTTGGAGGGCCGACAGAACTCTCTGACCGCTTTCATCTTTTATCGGTGGTAGAGAGAGAATGTCTCGTCAACACCAATTCCCTTCCCTTCTCCAACATTTGCATTTCAAGTGCCAAAAAAGAAAATAACAATAATAATAATAATAATCTTCTCACAGTTCATAAAATTAATCCAAAGTTTATCTGCATTTACAAAAACCCTAGCACTCCTGCACATGATCCGGAGCCGCATCGTTCACTGTTTTGCCGACTTCGCTTGAGGTAATCTTTTCGTCCTTTCTCAAAGAAAATGGAACAGGAAATGACGATTTTCGACTTCTCAGTTGTTTTACCGAGGAGAAAAATCCGTGTCTTTGGTGGTTTAATTTTCGGAGGAATTTTTGTTGGATGTTATTTCTGTCTTTATATTGATGTTTGGAACTGCAATGTTGGCATATGCCCTTGGGATTCTCCTACTCTGTCCTGATGCTGCTTTACTAATTTAAATATGTTGTGGTTTCTTTCTGTATGAACCAACTTGTTTTCATTTCTTTGTTAATAGTTTTTTCTTCACATAAGGCCCTTTGTGGCTGGAGGGGTTACTAAAGGTTTTCTATTCTGCAAGAACTGTTTGCAAAAGCTGATTACACGAGTAAGGAATGAATAGAGATGATTCTTAAAATGTTTTTTCTTTTGTAGAACGGATGTTCTGATATCTTATAGCAAGATTGTAATTCTAGATGGGATGGTATTATCACTGCTGACAGATGGTCGTCAGGTTTTTTTGTTCATAGCTAATGTTAAATGACATGGAACCTTTGCTCTGGGGTCTTGTCATTTGCACATTGGAAATTGAGGTGCACATTGCAACTTAAATACTTTGAAATTTGTCAGGTCCTAGGATTTAAAATTTTACTTCTGGGATCTAACTTATTTCCAAAGAAGGATTTTGTGTGCAGTCTTGACTGGTGCGACATTATTGTGTGAAATGAGTCGGGTCTTTGAATTATGTGAGGTGCTGAGATTTTGTTTTTTCTGATATCGGTTTTGGTGAATGTGTAATTGTGTATAATAAGGCAACTTTTATCAATTTGCAAAATGACATCTAACTTGGAATTATGCTGTTACGTAAAGCCCTAATCTAGCATTTGCCTACTTAAATGATAGCTGCCTGTAAAATTACTTTAACTTCTTCATCTATATCTTTTTGCTTTTGTTAATATTTAACCAATCTTTGATCTCTATTACACTTATGAGAATATGCTTTTCACTAATAATGAATTTCGGGAATTGTATAAAAAATTTCCTTTCTGATGGTTTCAGTTACCTTTTTGGTTTTTACTTACTTGATTTCTGTTGTGTGCTATTTTCACCCAATAAAACTACATTGGCTGGATGCCATTATCTCCCTAGTACTTAGAATACCTATAGCATTTGAGTTCAGTGTACTGACAAGCTCAATGGTGCCTGAGAGTTGGGCTGACAAACAAATCTGTTAGTTCAATTTATTTCTATGGAAGGAATCATGCCGTTGTCTTTTCTGAAGTTTACATAGTTTTCAATTAAGAAGGTCTTGACAAATTACATATCAGAAGTCTCAATATTTGGTACTCACTTGTCTGTTAGATTGATAATGTAAAATTCTTTTGCTTACCTGGTGCTGGGTTGATTATTTTTGGCATGAGTAGTGAAAAATTAAAAGTTCATGTTTCTACATGTCCTAGAAACATCTTGTTCCTGTAACACAAAACTGCTGTAGCTACATTATTGATTGCTAACAAGGCAGAAAATAGAGGTTAAATTATAGGAAAATTGTCTAAAATACTAAAGTAAATTCAAATAGGATTCTAATGTATAAGTCAGTACAAAAACTAAAATGAGACAACAAAAATCTAACAAAAAGAATAAGGGAGAGAATTCTTATCCCAAACTGAGATGGAGGAATTAACCCTTGTCATCACACTAAGACTTTCAGGCTTCATACCTTGGGCTTGATAGTGTCACGCTGCAGAGAACATTCTGTGGACTCATAAGCTGAACCAGATTACATATTCCAAGATGTTTACTCATAAACATAATTTTCAAGACTAATCCTAGATTGAGTATGCACCTTTCATCTGCATCAATAATTCTATGTGCATTCACTATAACTTCAAATATTGTCATCTAGAACTTCTTGTATAATTGGTAGTAAGTGGCTAGTCTATGGAAGACAGACAATAAGAGTTGTCTTTGCAGAATGTAAGGTTAACAACGTGATTAAATTTGGATACTGAAGTTACTGGCTCTGTTTTTCAGTTTTAAGTTTTCCAAAGAGGATAAAATTTATCTTCAAATTCATATGAAATTCAATAAGAGTTTTCTTGGTTTCAATGTCTTACCAGAGTTCTGTTCAAAGATTTACACGTAACTGCCTGTTCATCCATAACCATAAATGAGAATATATTTTAGATATTTCCAGTGTATGTACCTTAGTAGAGGACAATTAATGGCTTTGTGACTCAATTAAAAAAATGTGAATTCATTGTGGAGATGATGATCGAATTTCAAGAATTTTGTTTTTTTTTTGGTGCCTGTTCTCCTCTCTTTATATAGTTTGGATTTCTACAATAAATGTGCTGGGCCATTGAATTAAGCTCTTGTTTTCTTCCTTTGATGTTAATTTCAGGTGTAAGGAGTGTGCTGCCCTGAAATCTCTATGTAATAATCATTGTAATCTTTCCCAAACAGAATAGTCTTTGAACAAATTAGATGCACTCTCAGTGACCGCTAGTTTCTTTAGCTTTATGCCAAGAATGCAAATATGGATGAGTTACATGATAGCTCATTATCTGCTGGAAGCTCAAGTCCTAAGAAACAACCTGGATTAGAACTTGTTGATGCATTTGTTTCCAGCGGTAGTGAACAAGTGGTTCAGAAATCTCAGACAACTGAAAATGAACATGTTGGTCAAACAGAAGTCAACGTTAGGCAGTGTGATTTTGGCAGTGTTTTAAAGATTGCAGATAATTCAACAAAAAGTTCAAGTTGTGCAAGCGCGAGTATTGAGTCATTGGAGCAGACACAATCTGTAGCACGTGATATTGGTAAAGAGCGCTCAACAGAAACCAGGGTAGTTTTATCGTTTGAACTACCCAGGATGGAACATTTGGTTCACTCCAATGGGGAGCAAATTAGTCTGTTCACGGAAGATCCAATCTCAAATTCGAAC
This sequence comes from Parsonsia alboflavescens, assembly GCA_028571225.1. NCBI lineage: Eukaryota > Viridiplantae > Streptophyta > Magnoliopsida > Gentianales > Apocynaceae > Parsonsia > Parsonsia alboflavescens. The sequence goes on along the minus strand of JAOXNR010000029.1, from coordinate 4,138,826 downwards.
ATTGGTGACTTTGGCTTGCTGCATGAAAATGGGTCGACAGTTTGTACCTCTGGTAATTTGGGATCAGCATCTGAAAGTCTTGGTCTTCAACAATCGGTGCCCATTGAGAAGGATGCAACAAATGTTGATGGTGACTCACCTCTTGACAAAGGAACTCATGTGCTATCAAGAAAACAGAAATCTTCAATGTTGCCTCCAGTTAGTCATAGGGTTCTGCGCTCAAGATCAAAGGAGACACCTCAAGCTACTGAATCAAAGGTTGCAGGGGTGGAAGAAACTGCAAATGAAGGAAGGAAAAGGAAACCAAAAACAAAAGCACAAACAAAGAACATCCCAGTAAATGAGTTTTCCAGAATAAAGACCCATCTTAGATATTTACTTCATCGAGTAAAGTATGAGCAAAACTTAATTGAGGCTTACTCTGGTGAAGGCTGGAAAGGACAAAGGTTTGTGCTGCTGAATGTCCTTGACATGCAACCGTTAGTTGTGCTTGCTATTTGCTAACAATCTGATTGATCAAACTGAACCAACTAAACTCAAATTTATGAATGGATACAAAAGTTGACCTCTAAGTGATAAATATCCAATAGAAACCAACACTAATTTTGAAAATTGTGCATTTCATTTCTAGTACAAATTCGGTTTGTTTCCTGTTTAAATGTTAGGTGCTTAATAATTATATTTGTAATCCATGTTCATGATTTTGTTCTTTTTGCAGCCTTGAAAAAATAAAGCCTGAGAAAGAGCTTCAACGTGCAAGATCCCAGATTTTGCGGTACAAGTTGAAAGTAAGAGATCTTTTTCTATGCCTCGATAGGAAACTCTCTGAGGGGAAGCTTCCGGAAACTTTATTTGACTCGGAGGGGCAGATTGACAGTGAAGATGTACAAGATCTCCTTTGACTATAAGCAGTTGGTTACTTAATGTCTTAACTTAAATTTGGTATTTCGGAATAAATGTTTAACATCCTCATCGTTGCTGCAGATATTCTGTGCAAAGTGTGGTTCCAAGGATTTAACAATAGAGAATGATATTATTCTATGTGATGGTGCTTGTGAACGTGGATTCCACCAGTTTTGTTTGGACCCACCTCTTTCTAAACAAGATAGTATTGTCTAGAACTTGCCTCTTGTATCCTCTGTTAGTGTGTCAACTTATATGGCGTTCCAATATCTATTTTGCCCTCTTTTTGTGGTTGCAGTTCCTCCAGATGATGAAGGCTGGCTTTGCCCTGGGTGCGACTGCAAAGTGGATTGTGTGGAAATGCTTAATGATTTTCAGGAATCAACCCTCTCTGTCCTTGACAATTGGGAGGTGTGTCTTTGTCCTTTTTGGATTCAGTATTTGCCTTTTTGTCCCCAAACTCCAATTGCTCAATATGCTTTCTCCGACATGCAGAAGGTATTTCCTGATGCAGCAGCAGCTGCTGCATCTGGAAAGAGCTTGGATGATATTGATGGACTCCCTTCGGATGATTCTGAAGATGATGATTACACTCCTTGTGATCCAGCAAGACCAGATAATGAAGTTTCAGGAGATGAATCAAGTTCTGATGATTCTGATTACTTTTCTGCATCTGATGATGCAGTGCCTTCTCCTGACAATGAACAAATTTTGGATCTCCCATCTGATGATTCTGAAGATGAAGAGTATGATCCCAGTGCTCCCAATCATGATCAGCATGCTGAGCAAGAAAGTTCAAGCTCTGACTTTACATCTGATTCTGAGAATCTTGATGCCTTATTGGAAGATGGTGAATCATCAGGTAAAGATGAAGGACATGTACTATCTTCATCAGATCACCACAAGCATAATGCTGTTTGTAGTGCGGAAAAGGTGAAAGCAGGTAATGTGAAGAGAGTATCTTTGAATGATGAGCTTTCCTACCTTATTGAGTCCAATGCTGTGCCAATATCAAGGAAGAGAAAAGTTGAAAGACTGGACTACAAGAAGTTACATGATGTGAGCTCTTCTTGTATTCTTTTCTTTATATTCCTTTTACGTCTGTGCAACTAGCATGATTTTCTTTGTGTGTGTGGTTTTTTCTTTTTTTGGTGGCCAAGTAAAGGTGTTATAAATAAATTAGCCTTTGAACAATGAACATTTTATCTTTCTGCATGTAATTCGTATCCTTAGTATTTCGGTAGAATGCTATTCACACTTTAGTAGTAAATGATGTAAATTATAAACCCACTTTAATCATAAATGATATGTTAATTTGTACTTTTATTCTTCAATGTGAATTATCTACTTCAGAATTTTCTCAGAATTCGTAACTACTGTTTATTTTTGAATGTGAAGGAAACATTTGGAGATGACACGTCTGATTCAAGTGATGAAGATTATGGAGGAGCTGATGGTCCGAAGAGACCAAAAAGTGGTGCTGGGAAAGCTGTTCAAATGTCCGCCAATGAGAGTCATGGTAGAAATAATGGGACAAATGCCATGGATGGGAATCAGAATCAAGTAGAAGATGATTATAAAGTTGGGGGATCAAACAAATTAGGTGAATCACAAAGAAGTTCTTCTGAAGTAGGTTCTAGTGGTAAAAATGCCTCTAGACCTTATACAAGACTTGGAGAAGCTGCAATTGAGGTATTTCCATGTTTAATAGCTATCACCTGTATTGAGAGAATGACTTGTTAGCCATAACTGAGTTCCTCATGAACCAAGGATGATGTGGGTCAAATTTCTTGGTGCAGAAACTTCTTGCATTCTTCAGGGAAAATCAGTATCCTAAACAGGACGTGAAAGAAAGTTTGGCAAAAGAATTGGGACTCAGAGTACAGCAGGTCGTCTTTGATCTCCCTTGGCATATGGATTAGGATTTTTGTTTCGTGATGGTCTCCTTTTATGCATTAACTGTAGAGTGTCAATACTTTCTGATGTTTGTTTCAGGTCAGTAAATGGTTTGAAAATACTCGGTGGAGTTTTCGTCATTCATCTCGTATGGATTCAATGATGGGTGGAGCTGCTTCTAGAAATGGCTCTTCCATACCTACAATGAATGAAATATTGCCTGCAGCTGGACAAAATCTACTTTCGCAAAGCCCATCCTGCAACCCTGTTGGAAACATAACCTTACCACAAGTCAACCCTGGTGACGGAAATTGCCAGACAACGGATGCCAGGGAAGGGAAAACAGAAAGTGAATCAAGTGGGAAAAGATCCAGGAAGAGAAAGAGTAAGGTTGATTATCAGGCATCCAGCTCTGAGAATTTTCCCATGCAGGATTTGCATGTCGACACACCAAAAACCGAGGCCGTACGTAAGAGTAGCAGAATACATAACAAGGAGCAGCAAATCAATTGAAGTAATTAGCACATGATCTATACTTAGAGCGCCTGATAGTGTTTAGGATTGAGCTCCAATGATTTTTGAGTATCTTTGTAATGAACCTATGAATCTGGTGTTGACTGTTGAGTTAAGCTTATGTAGGGGGGGAATTTACCCTTTTGCCCATGTAGCATTGCAAATTGCTGCTGGAGGTTATGTTTTGTGGCATAATTTCCTTCTTTGGAGGATCGTGTCACATGATATCATCAACACCTGGTCTAGCTAAAAACGTCAATTGTAAAAAAAAGAACTATTTGTATGATTTCAGAGCTTCAGTTCTGAGAAAAGAATGACTTCCTTTGTACCATGAAGAGGGAAGTATAGCAATCCTTAGATGTTCTTTTGTACTAGCTTTTTCTTTCGGGCTGTTTAGGTTTTAGATTTTAGTTGTTTTTAATTTTTATGCTGTTTTTGTTTAAATTTTTTTGAAAAAGCTGTAGCTTAAAGAAAGTTTCTTGAAATTATTTTCACTATTCATTGATTATGTTAAAAGTAAAAATATTACTAAATTATACTTTAAAATTTAAAAAGAAAATAGAATTATAGGCACTTTTAGGGAATAAATTGTTTTTGTTTCGTTAAATTTGGTTCCTGATGTTTTATTTCATCTTTTTTATCCTTAGTAGTATATGTCATGTTTAGTAAAAAAGTCTTGTCAAATACTAAAGTAAAACATTTCTGACTAACTTGACTACCAAAGACATTTTACTTTCGCATTTAATAGTATATGTTATTTTTAGTAAAATTCTATTCAAATATTAGATATAATGTCATAATAAATAAGAGAAATTTTTCTGTTTTGTCCCTAATATTTTTTAGTTGGTCTATTTGAATCCTTAACCATTTTGTTATACGTTTAAGGTTTCTATTCTTTTTTATTTGATCCAAGTAAACCTCAGATCTTTATATTGAACTTTTAAAACCCTTTATAATAAATTTTGGACTCATGTTGATCCCTTTTCTTTTTTCATTCAATCATAAAGGTCTTTCTGCCCTGAAAACCTCTGTCTCAATCAAAAGCAATAGCAAAAAAATAAAATTGATCAAAATTTAGAAGGTATTTTTATTCCTTCATTATTTTAGGTCATTTCTCTTTCCTGTTTCGACCCTAATCTTTTTTACTTGGTCTATCTAGGTTCTAAATCATTGTTTTAACTTTTAAAGTTCTTATCCATTTTTATTTGGTTTAAGTAGATTCAAAATCTTTATATTGATCTTTTAGAGTCCGTTATAATTAATTTTGAACTCATGTTGGTTCCTTATATTTTTCCATTCTACTAGAAAGATTCTTTTGCCCTGAAAACCTCTTTCTCAAGTAAAGTTAACGGTGAAAAAATAAAATCAATCAAAATTTGGAAGGGTATTTTCTTTCATTTATTGTTTCGGGTCATATCTTCAATTAAAAGGAGTTACTGATCCTTTTCTTCACAACGCACCTTTTCATTTCTCAGCTACAGAGAAACAAAGCTCAACTAGTGAAAAATACAGATTGAAAAATGTATTTTTAATGACATCCTTATTATGCTTTCTTCAAATTGTTACGTAAATGTGGAATACAATATCTGTGTTCAACTTTTGGTAGTAAATAATTAGTTGTTTAGGAAGGTTGAGCTACCGAGTTTTGCTCCTTCAGTCTGCATTTTTCACTAGTTGAGTTTTATTTCTTTGTGGCTAAGGGATAAAATAACGAACTGTGAAAAAATGACCAATGACTTTTTTAATTAGAGAAATGATCCGAAATAGTGAAGGGATGAAAATATCCTTCTAGATTTTGACCGATTTTATTTTTTCATTATTGACTTTGGCTAAGACGGAGGTTTTTCAAGGTAAAGGGACCTTTTTAGTCGAACGAAAAAAGTTAAGGGACTAACATGGATCCAAAATTAATTATAAGGGATTTTAAAAGTTTAATATAAAGATTTGAGATTTACTTGGATCAAGTACAAAAGGATACGAATCTTAAAAATTTTTTTAAAAAATGATTTTAGGACCCGGATGAACCAAAAAAAGATTAAGGATGAAATACGGAAGAAAAATGACCCGAAATAGTGAAGGGACAAAAATACACTTGTTGATTTTTATCAATTTTATTTTTTTGCTATTGACTTTTCTTGAGACGGAGGTTTTTAGAATAAAAGAATATTTTTGATCAAATGAAAAAAGATAAGGAATCAACATGAATCCAAAATTAATTATAAAGGGTTCTAAAAGTTAGATATAAAGATTTGAAATATACTTGGACTAAGTAAAAGAAGATAAGGACCTTAAATGTAAAAAAAAAAAAAGTTTTAGAACCCAGATGGACCAAGTAAAAAAAATTAGGAACAAAACAAGGAATTTTTTATAATAAATAATTTACATATCAATTTTTCATAAAAAGATTTTATATTATATATGTTGATAATTATGGACAAAAAAAGATGAAAGAAAACAATATAAACCAAAATCACTACATTTAAAGTTGTTAAATGTCCAGAAAAAATAAAATAAAATATTATGGGCTAAACTTAAAAAACTAAATAATATAACCTCATGTTAAAAGTTTTTTTTTTTGGTGGTTTCAAAAATTTTAGGGAGATTGGACATTGTGGTGGTATTTTAAGTTTTGCCCAAAGTCAATTGTCATACTCAATTTTTTTTTTCAACTTATTTATTAATCAAAGAATTTACGTTAAACCTAACTGATACTTCCAATCAATTTTACCACTTTTTTTTCACCTAAAAAATCATTTGAACCACACCTGTCTTGCTTTAACGTTCTGGAAAAAGGACAAAAATAGGTATCCATCTAATTTTTTTCACCCCAAACCACTTGCAGGTGATGTCTGTTAATTTAGACTCTATTTGGGGGGGAAAAAGTAGTGAAATGTCTATTTTGCCCTTCTTTTAAAACTTTGAAGGGAGGCATGTATAGTGCATGTGATTTTTTGGTTGGAAAAAAGTGGTAATGTGAGTGATCGGAAGTACCACTTTGGCTTAACATAAATTGCTTGGGTATTGAATAAGTTGAAAAAAATGATTGGGTATGACAATTGACTTTGGACAAAAATTAAGGTATCACAATGACTAATCTCCCAACTTTTAATCACTTTATCTTTATTTATTTAATTTACTTTGTTTTTATTCATTTATTATTATCATTATTTATTTTTTACGGTCACCCTCCTCTAACCTCCCATATATGTAACATTTCTTTACTTTAAATGGGTCATTGAAAAGTATCAAAGATTTTTGTTTTTGAGTTATTATATATTTTAAAACTTATTTTTTTACCTTTTGAAAACTTTGGTCTATAACATTTTTTTTTTATTTTTTTCATCTTTAAATAATTTTTGATTGGATATTTTGATTCTTTTGGTTGATTTTTTCAAAAGAAATCATCAGATTTTGAAGTCAATAATAATTTAACTAAAATTGAAAGAACATTATTTTCATTATACTTTATCACAGTGATATTTTACATGTTCATTGAAATAAGCTAAAAAATGTAGTGATTTTTTTTTTGGAAAAATCCGACCAAAAGGACTAATATATCTAACCAAAATTACGTAGGGATGAAAAATGCTAAACAAAAAATGTTAATAACCAAAACTTCCCAAGGATGAAAGGTTAATTTCTCAAATATAGAATAATTCTTTTGTTTTTGTTTTTTTTTTTTTTTTAAAGAACCTTCGTTTTCTGAAAACTGTCAAAAAGAACTGAGCGCGGTAATTGTAGTTTGAAAAGGAGAAATGGCGGCATCTAACTCCCAATTGTTCCGTGTACACACTTGACTCTCTCCCTCTATCAATCTCTGAGAAACGCCAAGCATAATTCTTAATCATTTCCTGAAGCAGTGATTCCTGTCTAGGCAGTAAAAAGATTTTCATGGGTGACCAAGAAAACTGCATCCGGATCAAGAGGACTTCCAAGAAACGAGCTTTTGGAACTGCCATGTCTGATGATCCCCCACCTTATCTCTCGCCACCGGACAATCTTCCCTCCAAGCGGGTTGTCTTGGGTGATCTCACTAACACGGTCGGTGTTGCTGCACTGAATCACCGGAACCAGGACTTCACCGGTGCCCATAAGGTTACAAAGGAAAGGGCAGAAGAAACAGTCAAGCCAATGATTGCTTTACAGGGTCCGGAACATCATGTCGATGCCCCTCTTATATATCGCTATCTTCGTTCGCTGGAGGTAATCCATTCTCTTCCTAGTGCCCTTGTTGAATTTAAGGACAATAATTTTTCACCCTGGATTTCCATTTTTTCAATTTTTTTTTTAATCTTGGAATCAAGTAGATAGAACTCGGATCCTAGTTTCTTTGAGGAGAGTCTCTTCTTTTGTGCTTTTTGGGGCTTATAAAGTTCATAGCTTTCCATTTTTTGTATGTCTATCTGCCCATAGAAATCCTCAAATTTAATTCCCTAGAGCAATTTTAAGTTGAATAAGTAGGATGTCACTATTACATGAAGTGATAACTTTGATCAATGAAACATTAAAGAAAACTTAGACACAAATTATCAACTAAGGCTTCATTTTCTTCAAGTGTTGGTTGCATAAAGATTGATCAGTTTTTTATTCATTTTGAGGGCAAGGTGGTAAAAATGAAAAATCCATGACACATAAAATGCTAAATGCTGAAGAACTATCAATTTGATCTTGATTTATGACTTCAGGTAGAGGAAAACAGGAGACCTGAGCCTAACTATATGGAGAAAGTTCAAAAAGATATAACCCCTACCATGAGAAGAGTTTTGGTTGATTGGTTGTTGGATGTTGCTGATGAATATAAGCTTGTCTCGGATACACTTTACCGTACTGTAAATTACATAGACAGATTCCTGTCTTCTCATGCTCTGAGCAGGACAAGGCTTCAGCTTCTTGGTGTATCTAGCATGCTGGTGGCCTCGTATGATCTGAACTTTCATTATTTTCCAAGCTTTCTTAGTTGGATTGCTTAATTATTTATTCTTTAAATGCAACTTGTAGAAAATTTGAAGAGATTACTCCTCCTCATGTCGAAGATTTTTGCTACATGACAGATAATACATATACCAAAGAAGAGGTAGGTTTATAGCTCCTTCATGCACCCATACAAGTTTTTTATGAGGAAATGCATTGAATTTAAAGGTACTTTCATTGAATGAACACAGGTTGTGAAAATGGAGTTGGATTTACTGCAGTTCTTAAACTATGAAATGGCTAATCCTACAACAAGAACTTTCATCAGGTTAGATCATTTTCAATATTTTAAGAAGCAAACCAATGCCGTCCATAATATAGTAAAGCACGATGCTATTGAACCTTGACTCCCATCCTTTCATCCCTGATTACTCTTCCTGATTTTTCTGCACCTTCATTATGTATGATTAAAATTGCTGATTCATGGAGATTTTGTTTGTGGCTTTTGCAGAATCTTCATCAGGGCTGCAAAAGACATTTCAATTGTATGCTGATCATTTTCTCATGCTTGTCATCTTTTTTTTATCCAATTAATTGTCCTGATCAAATTACTTCTGTATTTAGCAGTTCTCAAACATACGATTTGAATTCTTGGCAAGTTATATAGCAGAGCTAAGCTTGCTAGATTATACTTGTTTGAGGTTCCTGCCATCAGTGATTGCTGCTTCTGCTGTTTTCCTTGCGAGGATGACAATCCTACCTTGTACTCGCCCATGGGTAAGATATTGATCTCATAATCACTATTCATTAAATGATGATAAAGTCTTGTGTAGAGGAACTTGAAAATCTTTGTTATTAATTTTCCATAACATTCCATTCATTAAAAGTGTCTTAGTTCAATTCAAGGACTTTTCTGCAACTTTCAGATCCTTCTAAATGATTTTTAGTCCCTGAATAAATAAAGAGGCATGCTTCACCTTCATGCTCTATTCAAACCCGTACAGACACTTTACAAATAGTCAAATCTTTAACCATCTGAAAGGATGGATGTTAATTTCCTGCCAGGAGAAGCATAAATTTGGTTTTAGCTCTTCTGTTGGAAGCAGATAGCTTAGGTTCATGTTCAAAATATAATCTCAAATCAGATGGACTGCATAATTGATCCTTTTGCATATGTTTTCTGACATATCTTGTTAACAAGAAATCTGGGCTGATTGAAGCTTCATTTTTGGAAACAGAAACTTGCTGAAACACTTTTCAGTTCCCGAATTTAGAAAGTAGTAGCACGTACACCATAATAACTTTGAGTGAAAGAACAGGTATTGTTTAGTTTGATCTTGGCCATACTGATACAGCGATTGTATGACAATGTACCTAAGGTAGTGATTGATTGTTCACTTGTGGTAATTTGTTCTTCCTTCAGTTTTAAAGTTCAGAATATCCCATGTTTGTCTTAACAACCACTATTTACCTACTGCAGACCTTGGCTCTGCAACAATTCACAGGCTATGCATCACATCAATTAAAGGAGTGTGTCCTTGCCTTGCATCATCTGCAATCTAGTGGTCCAGAAACATCAGGACAAGCAGTAAGGCAGAAATACATGGAATCTAAGGTATGATAGCCTTGTTTTGGGTAGTAATTTGAATTTTGTCATGTGAAATGCCGCCATCATGTTGGCTTTCTTAAAACATTATAACTGATCAAGTGGCCATCGTGTGGTCTCACTGGCAATGCTCTCCTTTCATATCTCTCATTTTTGCTACATATTTTGAGATAACTACTAACCTTCGATCTGTTGCTTGCTCTGGAAACAGTTCAAGAGTGTTGCCGCATTGCGTCCACCTGCAGAAATACCCCCCCTTTTCTTTGTTTGAGTTGCCCTGGAAGCATACACGAGATTCTCAATAAGCCAGAAATTCAAAGTTTTTGACGAAGGGACTTATGATGATGGAGTTGAATATCATTAGACATTGTTAGTTGTTTTAGAATGTGTTAGGCCTAGTTTGTAATTGACATCTTCAGATCAGAAGTTCCATAGGGAATGATTTACTGCTCACCCGGAGAACTTTGAGGTCTTTTTTTTCACCTGACTTGATAGATGCTGCTGGACATTAATTAACATGAAATTAGCACTAAATATTGCAAGAAATATGTCAACATTGAAGAGAGCAAAGCGTGTATATCTTTCTTTTTCAAATAAAAAGACCTCTTTTCTCATTCTATTCTTGACTTTAAACATTTTTAAGGCAATTTATGGGTTTATTTGATTTCGTATACTCTGTCTCTTGTTATGCTTTGCTATGTGATGGAACAAGCAGGTAGAGGCGGGCATTGAAGTTCAAGGGTAAGGCAACCAGTAGGTGGTTCATAATCAGACTCCAAAGGCTGATTCAGTTGAACAAATTCTATGATTTGTTCTGACAATGGGTTCAAGGTTTGAGGCACTAGGCATCCCAAAAATCTAATTATATGTGCTTAGAATAGATTGAGACTAAGACTTCATTTGGTATGCAAAGGACACGGGAAAGACTTAATTTATTTCTCTCGTAACAGAAATAATTATATTTACTTTAGTTTTGTTCGGTATGTATCGAAAGAATATGAGAAATGTCTTTGGTTATAGATTTATGACAAAAGAAAGCGCAAGAAAGATATCTTAAAGGAATTATATTACCAATCCGTCTAAATGGGGAGAGAAAAAAATGCAAACATGAGAAGGAGAAGGTTCCTATTTACTTCTTTTCATGTCTTTAACCTTACAAAACTGCAAAATACCCCCCTTTTCCCCTTATTTATTTCTTCTCTTCCTATACCTCCTATTTTGTCTTTTATGAAATAAGTTGTGAGAGGCCCTTTTTTCAATTAATATTTTTAAAAAAAATTAAAGGGAAAAAAACTCTTAAAAATTAAAATATCTTACATGTCTCAATTACTAGTAAGGTATTTCTACATTGTCAATAATAAATATAACTTTTGTAGATATATTTTATTAATAAAATTCTAAAAAGATTTACTAAACGTAAAGGATACTTTATCTAAATTGGATAATATATATTATTTTATTGGGTAATGTAGATTATGGTGTTAAAGAAGTACTAGAATATCTACTCCCATTTGGATGTGAAACAAATATTACTTCCTTTGTCTGGAATTGAATATCTCATTTTCCATTTTGGATTGTTTAGAATTGAATGTCTCAATTTCTGAAATAGTTAAATTTTTTATTAAAAAAAAGTCATATTGCAAGGTTAAAATGAAGTAACGCAAACTATTTTCTTAAAACGTGCATTCAATTCTAAACTGGGGGATTATTACTTCCTGAAAATCAGCCTTCTTCTACATTGATTCATGAAATAAGTCCAGTCGGAGAGAGTTAAGGAAATTAACTGGGTATTTTAATCCGATATATGCATTTTATAATCGGTTATTGATATTTAAAAAATTACAAAAATTAAAATAATACATATTACTTATTATAATTCATATTTTTAATATTATTAGATGAAATGAAAGGAAAATCTATGAGTTTAGCCTCCAAAATTTTTTAGATTTATAATTATGGTCCTTTTATGTTTTTTTGGGAATAATCCGATCCAAATCCGATGGTATATAGGATTTTGTTTTTTAAAAAATAAAGGACGAAAGGCAATTTAGTCCTTTCATAGTCCTCAATTTATGAGAGTAATACTACTCCTTGCATGACTTTTATCGGTTTGGATATATTTTGAAAACGGATCTTGAAACTAATTTCATTTTTGTATATCATTCCTCCCATGGATATGATGGATTTGACAAATGCATCACCTCCTAAATGCATCTGCCTACACGTTGCTCAATCTCCTTGATTAGACTGTCGAAGTTTTTTTTTTTTTTAAAAAAACATTTTTTGAAGGTGGTGCAATTGATAAATGCACCACCTCCAAACTTTAAACATCATTCCCCCAATGGAAATGGTGGATTTGACAAATGCACCACCTCCCAAACACATCTGCCTACACGTTGCTCAATCTCCTTGATCAGACTGTCTAGTTATTTTTTTTAAAAAAAACATTTTGTGAGGTGGTGCAATTAATCCAAACTTTTTTTTTTAAATAACCATGGGCTCCGGCAGCTCCTCCTTCAACTGTTAACATTTGGGGTTTTTTTTTTTTCGAAAAATGCACTACCTCTAAAATCATTTTTCTTTTGAACGAACACCCGACTCCATTCATTTTTAACGGTTGTTTTTTTTTCTTTTTTTTTTAAAGATTTTTTTAAAAAATAGAAATGGTTAAGCTAAATACACTTGGGGAAGGAGCGGATACAGATTTCGGTGCAGACTGCACTGATCTGGATGAATCTTCTCTCGGAGGAACTGGTTTTGGCTTTTGCTCTGGCTCCGAATAATTCCTTTCGGAACCATATCCCCCATCTGATTAATTACCAAAAAAAAAAAAAAGCAAGAGAAAGGAGAAAGCCCACTGATCATATGTAAAATGGAAATCTAGCGGTAAGATTTGACAAATAAGAAGAAGAATCCAATGCCGTACTTGGTGGGTTTGGAGAGTTCTTATTCTCCAATTTCATCTTAGTGTTTGTGGTAACGACAGAGCAAAACAACACCTCCCCCCAAATTGATGATGGCCATGTTGTTGACACTTCTGTTGCATATTTTGTTGGGGTGAATCCATATCATCTGGGAAGACCACCTTCACCATGATATCAGAAACTTATTACCCAAAATAGTCATCCCACATGAAACATTTAATGTGACTCTAAGGTGGCATAGGTTTTGCATAAGCTCAACAAGAATACAGAGGAAGTATTACCCATTGGGTCTGCCGATGCCTGGCCATCTTGGTGATCCTTTATCCATTCGTCCACTGTTTTTCTCCACTTACCAGAAAAGGTAAAAGAAAGCCATAAAAACTCTACACCCATAAATGACTTTACTGAAATACGCTAACAGCCCAACGAAACCGAAGGACGAGAGTGATGAAACCTGACAGGTAACTTCACCAAGTCTTTAACTGCCTTAGACTGATGTTTCCTATATTAGTTCACACATTTGCCTAATTTCGTGTCCTAAATAATAAATCAGAAATCAATCAAGTAATGGAAAAAAAAATGAAACAAAAAACAATGTTATTAATCCGAGAAATATAAGAAATGAAAGGTAAGACATTACATGAAGAAAACTACAGGTAGAAAGTTTTCTACAATTATGACTACAGTTTTCTAAAGGTTAAAAAACGGAAGGAGTCGGAGACTGAGCAGCACGTGGGAGGAATGCATTTGCAAAATGCACCACACCCATGAGGGATGAGGGGAATGATGTTTAAAAATGGATCGATTTTGGGATCGTTTTAAAACTGATCCAAACCGGGTAAAAGCCCACTCCTCGCAGCATGGAATCGGCACCGCGGCAATTTTTCGAAACGGAACAAAATTTTCGTTTTCTGCCTCATTGCAGAAACGGAGCTCCATGGAAACCATGAGAGAGATTACATTCCCAATAGATCGATACAGTCAATTCACATTGACCCGGAATCAGATAAACCACCGAAAAGGAAGAAAGTGAAGATATCGAAGGATCTGCAGAGCGTCGGCCCAACACAAGAAAGAAAGAATAAGCAAGAGGATAAGAATTCCACGGAGGTCGGTTCCGGATGGGACAAAAATGGAAGCGACATCAATGTTGAATGAGGCAACCCATTACCTTATTCTTGTAAAAACAAGTGCAATCGCTTGAAGTAGCAGCAAATAATATTAGTAGGGCTATTGGATTCTGGGATTCCCATGACTGTGGCGATAGGGGCCACGAGCTATTCAAACTTATCGAAATCTTGCCACGCCTCCTAATGTTCAATTGCTACCATCTGATCATCATCCAGTTCCTCTGTCACTTCACAGTTATGGTTTATAGATTGGTTTTGGTTGCTGAAACTTGGAAATCTATAGAAAAACTTTCAACTGCTGGAACTCGGATTTGTGTGGAAGTGAATAGAAAATTTTAGGGATAGTTGAAGAATCAAAATTGGGACTATGAAAGGATTAAATTGTTCTCCATCCTTAAATTTTTTTTTTAAAAAAAAAAACAAAAGGCTAGATATTGCCGGATTCTGGCTGAATTATCACGAAAACATAAAAAAGACTATCATATCAAAATTTTTTTGGGAATTATAAAAGGTAAAAAAAATATTTAGAGATTATAAGCACAAATTTTGAAATATTGTAAACTAAACTTACAAATTTTCCTGAAATGAAATGTAAACTTGGTTGCACTTTTGGTTGTCAAAAAGTTTTCTGTTGTTAAAAGGTTATTTATTTAAAAAGAAAATGTCATTTAAAGATTTTTTTTAAAAAATTAAGTTAATCTTATCCATTTAAGATAAATTTATATTTTTTAATTTATTTTAAATTGCACTTTAAATTCTTATTTCTCTTTCCTCATTTATTTTCTCTTCTTTTTTATATTTGATTGATTAATTTAAAAACTAGGATGAATTAGGTAATCAATTGCATAAAAAAATGTTAAAAGAAAGTTTTGAAAAAACAAAAAGGATAAAATAGGTAAAATTAGTTAAACAGCCATTTTGAAACGAACTCTCTTCCTTTTTCCACAATTTTTCTTCAGAAGGTGCCGCTTCTGTCCTTCGAAATTACCTTTGGGAAAGATCTAGAAAGTGAAAACCCCTTCCTGCCTCGGCGTGGGAGACAGAGAAGAAGAAAGCTTGAGGTCTTCTTTCTATAGGATGGCGATGCAGTGGGAAGCTGACGAGAAAGAACTGAAGCAAGCTGGGGCGGAGGTCCTCGCTGACGGTCGCTGTGGTCTTCGCCTACGCGGCTGGGAGATAGAGTCTTGCAAGGGTTCCATACTCAAGTCCCTTCATCGCGAAGAGTATGTAATCGAATGAATCTGTCTAATTTCCTACTTAATTCAAATTGATTGCTTATTATCCGACTAATCTTTGCTAAAATTGCTTCTGTTTTCCTCTACATTTTGCTCTTGGTGTTAGGCAGTCTATGGTAGTCATTACCATGATTTTGTCTGTGAGTATTGTTCCAATTAAAGAAAGAAAAAATACTATGGAAATGGTGAGACTAGTGCTATTGGAATACTGCACTCGTGTTGGGAGATTCTGAATTTGATGAGAATTATCGCAAATTTGGATTGTCTAAAATCATCACTTTGACATTCAAGTGGCGCAGAGAAGAAATGCAGCTTGTTGATTTTTTTGTCAAATTATTTTATACTTTCATCCTATTACGTAGAGCTGATACTGCATCTCTTTAATAATTCTAAGCCTTGTGATGAGGAATTTGCCTCTTCCTTCCCCTTTCTTGTTGCAGGTGGGAACAAAAGCTAGGGACATGTCACTTGCCTGAGATGATTTTTGGAGATAGTTCATTGGTTCTTAAACATGTTAATAGTGGTTTAAGAATCCATTTTAATGCATTTGATGCGCTACAAGGATGGAAGCAGGAAGCCTTGCCTCCAGTTGAAGTTCCAGCAGCTGCAAAATGGAAATTCAGAAGGTTTGGTGAATTAGCTCTTTATATTATGTTTAACCCTCAAGATGCGCATTGGGTGAATTAGCTCCTTATTACTTGTCTTGGAATTCCATTTTAACTCCTATCGTGCATGATGGTAGAATTAGAATAACTTATTGTTTAGCTGAGATGTAAATGAGCCACAATTGCATATATTTGAACCTACAAAATATTCTATATTTTTTTCCCCTTCTGTGTTGTAGACAAGTGTGCTAATCCTCTGAAGGTTCTTCTATGAGTTTGGGTTCATTTGTCAACTCATATGGTAGAGGCAGGTTTACATTTAGACTGTTTCAAATGCATTAATGTGTCTATGTCAATCAAATTAATTTTCAAGGAAAAATCTGCGGATGCCATTATCACGAAATCAAGCCAGACATTGCTTACATTCAGATTCTCGGGGAAATTCTTGTCAATTGAGCCTGTCTTACTGGTTTTGTGACTCCCACTTCTTGTCCCCCGGCGGGGGGAAGGGGAGGGGGGCATTTTAGTTTTCAATAAAAGAATTTTTTTTTTAAGCTGATTACTGTCACCTGGCATTTATTTGTAACTAACACTTGTGTGTGGATAAATGCATGTGCATGAACACACACATAATATATATATATATATATATATTAATGTGGGATCAAGGGTGTTGACTCCTTGATCCCATTAGAAAAGGAATCTATAAGGGTATCTTTTCATGGACTTTCTTCATACAAGATATCATCTTGGACCTTGTAATGCCCTGGTCCACCTCTTGTCGCATATGTTTAATCTCTGGGATTTTTGGTTTTTGCTATCATGTGTGCTTTTTTTTTGTGTGTTGGATTTGTCTTGCTCCCCTTTTTCTAATTCTTCTTTGTTTCTGCAGTAAACCTTCCCAGCAAGTGATTCTAGATTATGATTACACCTTCACAACACCATATTCTGGTAGTGGACATGTTGATATAAATTCAGAGGTGTGTTCCCCCTTAATCATGTTCGAATTAGCTTTTAAATTTTGGCTGGTTTCAGATTGATCTTCTTTGGAAAATGACAAATATTTGCATTCACCCTTTGTACAGCATTTCCTACCCGTACATATTTGCTAATAAAATCATTCCTCTTATGTCTCTCTAATTCCTTTATATTATATATTCCTAAGATCATTCTTGCTGTCCAATGATCAGCAAGGAATAGAAGAAAGCAATATCAATCTTCAATGGGAAGACTGTGAAGAGCAAATTGATTTGGTTGCACTATCAACAAAAGAGCCAATTCTTTTTTATGATGAGGTAGATGACACAGATATTTTATTCTTTAGGAGAATGTAGTGTAAGATTTTTCTTCCTTTTATACTCAAGTATTTGTTCTCCAAATAAGTGCTGTTTGGTATGCTACACAGGTGATTTTGTATGAAGATGAATTAGCTGATAGTGGAGTGTCACTTTTAACCGTGAAAGTGGTAAGCTCAAAGATTTGATTTTGCTATCGGAGTGATGGCATTATCATCTGCCTGTACATTATTTAGCCAACTGAGAACTTGCCATTTTAACTTCTGATTTGTAGAGAGTCATGCCAAGTGGTTGGTTTCTTCTCTTGCGATTTTGGGTGAGTTATGCTTGTGGATTAATGACTTTCTTGGTTAGGTTCTGAGAATATATATATATATATATATATATTCCCCTAAATATGTGCTCATTATTTCACTTTTATTCTACAAAGCATTCTTGACATTTCCCATGGCTTTCTCTGGCCACTTTCGATGGTCTTTCTTGCAGCTTAGAGTTGATGGAGTGCTTGTGAGATTAAGAGACACCCGCATGCATTGTCTTTTTGAGGAGACTGTGAAGCCTGTAATTCTTCGGGAGAGCTGCTGGAGAGAAGCTACGTTTCAAGCTCTATCTGGTGTAAGTTATCCATTAATGGGAATGGGGTAGAGTATACTTGACCCTCAAACTATCAAAAAGTAGATTCCTATGCTAACTTTCTAAATGTCTGGATCTTCCCATTCCTTTTCTGCATTAAATGCTTACTTCTGTTTGTCACATATAGGTTACCAGGTTAATTTCAAAGTGTTTTTTGAATTCACATGGTCCATTTGCCCCATTTTTCTCCCTACCCTTCATCCATCTTCTTCTCTGAATCAACCACTGCCAGCATCCATCATTTTTTCCATGCCTTCTGACCATTGGCATACACTATTTTCCTTTTGCTTAAAATTCCACCAATGCCAGAGTCCAACTTCTTCACATACAATATTAAATATTCCATTCAGTCACCAATTTTCAACTTTTCTACCCACGTCCTTCAATAAAACCTGTCATAATGCCTTCAATCACTTCTTGTTACCTAACCCTTTATATGCCAAACTAACCACTCATATTAGTCAACATTTCTCAGTAATTACCTTTTCAAGAATATCGTTTATTTTCAGTTTGTAAACAAATTGAAAACCCAAATAATGTTTACCAACAAACCTTACTCCTTTGACTTTTAATCACATTGTCAGCAACAGAATTTGAATAATTCTGAGAGTTTTTTGTCACTTGAGCTTTAATAAACTCGAGACATTTTGGAAGAAGAATCACTAATTGGGAATCTTCTCTTTTATTCTTTTTATGTATGAGGCAATCAAAGCAGATATTGAGGGTCCGAACAAGTTGCATGGTAGGGATAGAGACCATCATAGGGGAGTCTTTTCAAGGTGAAGAAAGAGATGTAGGATAAGAAAAGAGATGCAAAAGAAGAATGGAGAGAGGTGAGGGAGAGGATCAACATATTCTGAGACTGTAGGAGTTAATTTCTAGTGGGGGGATCCTGAGAAGAGGAATGGTGAAGATCTGTGGGTACTGTGGTTGTGATGATGATGGTGGGTTGGGAATAGTTGTAGAGGTGGAGATGGAGACCATGGCTTTGGGCTACTTTATTGTGTTGATGTTGAAAAGTGTTAATGGAAGTTCTATGGGTTTTGTGGTGTAACAATGACGGTGGGTTGGGAAGAGTGGTAGAGGTGGAGGCCATGCCTTTGGGATGCCTTTACTCGGTTGACGTTTGTATGCAGCGGATGGCAGCCTGATGTGATCTTGAATTGAAATTTCTCATTATCTTGACTTAACTCTTGATCAATCATATAGAAGATAAAGTTTTCAAGACTCATCAAGTTGTTCAAGCTCAAAAATTAAATTGACCTCTTGTTAATGCTAACAATCAACCAACCTAATTGATTTGGTAGACAATTTCAATCCTTAAGTCAAGTAATTGAAAAATCCTTTTGAAGCATCTCATGAACCCTAGAAAAGTTCTTGAAGAAATCTACTCAAAAATCAAGTTTGATCTAAAGAAAGAAAAGTCACTCATGGTAATAGTTGTTTGTAGAATGTTGTCTTTGAATTACAAATTGGAGATTAT
Source organism: Parsonsia alboflavescens (assembly GCA_028571225.1). NCBI lineage: Eukaryota > Viridiplantae > Streptophyta > Magnoliopsida > Gentianales > Apocynaceae > Parsonsia > Parsonsia alboflavescens. The sequence continues at coordinate 4,119,692 of JAOXNR010000029.1, read as the reverse complement.
TTATAGTCCCCATGGAAAGAAGCCGTAATGATAGCTAAAGGACCTTGTTAACCCTTTAAAATAACATAAAAGATCAAGAAAAGTCAATAAAAACAAGTCAAATCATCTAAATGGCTCAAGGCCGCATTAGGGATTAAAACAGGAAAAACAAAAGTTGAGGGATCAAAGTGGGTAATCTGGTGCCGGAGGGGGGACCAGATTGCTCACAGGACAGCTACTATCTTTTATTTGTTTCTTGCTCTTTTTGCTTGCTTTCTTCATCCTTTTTTGATATAATCTCCTTGGATTGACATGACTTGATTGTGGTTGTATTAAGATGGGTTTCATAAGCCGCCTTCATCATTTCTTCAAGTTTGAACTTGAAATATAAATTCTTGTACTTAAGCTTCCATTCTTTCATAAGATCATTTCCAAAGAAGACTTCTAACTCTTCCATTTTTTAAGTTATTTTAACAGTCTTTTGTTATCTTTGAAGTGTCATTGTTTATTCTTGGAATGTAAATCTTGTATTTGAAATACAAATCTTTGTACTCAATCTTTAAGTCATCATTTGATTCATTCTTAGCAAAGTCATGATTTGAAAGCTTTAGTCTTTCAAACTTCAAATGAAGGTCTTTATAAGCACATTTTTCTTTTATGAATCTTTCCTTCATTGAACTCCTCCATGGATATCTTCCTTGATGATTCCATTGCTGATATGATTGATCCTCAGTATCCATCATTCCCCCTCACCTCAAAAGGATTCGTCCTCGAATCTTCAAGTTCTACATTGAGAAGAGAATTGTCATTAACTTTTACTAAATCATCAAGGCAATACTTACCAAAGAGCTCAATGGTCTCAAAAGTTTGAACAAAGTTATCCGTCATGGAAGTTACAATTTGACAATGCCTTACCATACTCTTCTTTAAAGGTGGTGGTCTCTCCTTGATTTTTATGTATTCCTCTTCCACTTCAAGAAACTCATTAGAAGAAAAAACATAGATAAGGAATACTATCCATTGTAAGCTCTATGAATACAAAATTGTAACAATCAAAGCATAAGCCATAATTCTTATTGGTTGATGTTCCCATAAAGCATGATATGAAAAAGCTTGACATCTTGAATTCATGCATAATAAGCCCAAGAAACAATCCTTTAACATAGCATATACATGCTCTCTAAAAAAAAGCCTTAATCAAATGCGTGCAATGAATAAGAAAATAGCTTTCAAATATGCTAGAACTCATTAAATCATCAAGATGGATAACGTTATGCTTTTCCAAAAACAGGGAATGTTTCCAAAGCTTCTCCAATTTCATCATATCTCTATTCACAGCACAAAACATTAACCATAGTACCATGTAATTCCACCAAACATGCCAAATAGAGATTAAACTCATAGTAAACACATTTATCAACATTATATTCCTCAACTTCATCAAAGAATAATTTCTCATCATAAAACACCTTTTCATAAGATTTCAATAAGCTCTCATCAACAATCATAAGTGTCTTTTTCATGTGTAGTCTTAAGACATGCTTTCTAAATAAGATATCAAAGAATCTAGGATTATCATATCTCACAAAAGTAGCTTCATAATTCTCAAGATTCAACAACTCAAAGATTTCTTCATGCTTGGAATAATTAAGAACACATAAATAACCTCTCCTAAGTATGCCATCATGGTTTTCAAAAGCTTTGAATCTAAGAACTATAAGAAGAAATAAAATCCATACACATGTTGATGCAGCGGAATATATACGAGAGACTAGTTAGCGTACTAGTTCAAACGAGAAAACGTTCAAATCCTTGAACAACCTTGA
>JAOXNR010000029.1:4098721-4117787 GCA_028571225.1 Parsonsia alboflavescens | reverse complement strand
GAAACTATTTCTTTTATTTCTTTGACTTGGCTCGGTCCAATTGCTCCAGAAATATCTTGGACACTTGTTCTACATCACATGTTCTCATAATCAAGAAATATCTCATGTTCCCTTAATGTAATATTCAGAACATGGCATGCTTCTTCACCAAAAATCTCCATTAATGATTCATTTTCAACAAGCATTGAATTTCTTCTCTTTGGAATCACAATGAAGTACATCTCAAATAAGACAAATAAGAATTGAGAATCAATAATGAGTATGCACATTAGACCACAAAGATATAAATTGTTATCAAGGATTGCAACATCAAAGATCCACAATACTTGATCATCTAAAACCAACTTTGTAAGTCTATTGAAATATGGTCCAAAGATTTTCTTAGTCAAGCGCTTAAAGCAATTCAATTCATGAGAATATAACTCTAAGCTATTTCTATGAAGATCACTGGACAATAAGTTATATATAGAACTCATAGACGTAAACAAATTATCTCTCCCTAGCAAAGAATCAACATGCTCAAGGAATTCAATATACTTAACTTGTCTCTCAACATTAAGCAAAATGTGACAAGTATGGACTTTCTCAAAAGATTCCTTAACAAGACCAATATCTAGCATCTCATTCAAAAAGCTCTTAGAGATACACAATTAACCTCCAGTAGTCAAGAAATTTTTATGCTTCAAAGAATTAACGAGAACACCTTGTTCACATAAATCGTAAGCTTTCCTAAAGTCTACTTTACTAAAGACAACATTCTTTCATGCTCAAAATGTATTAATTTATCACCTAGTGTGTATATAAGAATATACCAACTTAGCATAACATTGATCTCCATGTTATCTTTTCCTTCCTTCATCTTGCTTGTTCCTTCAAAAATTTGAAATTTGAAACAAAAACACTAGACAATGAGTGATCAATATTAGAAATGGGTATAGAAATCAAAACCTCTTTGTATGTCCTCACCTAAGTACTCTTATGCTCTCTTTATTTTGCAAATAAGTTCTCTTTTTCTTTACTCAAATCTTTTTCCTCAATGACATTCTTATCTTTTTCAATCTCAATTTCATTTTTCCTCTCATTTTCTTGTCTCCCAAAATTTTTCTCTCAAGTTCTCCTTTTTCTATTCTTCGTTGTTCACAATCAAACTCTCTTCTTTTCTACCATAAAATTCCTTCTTTTCATAGAACCATTGTTCTTTTGAACCCCATTTGTTCCCTTTGGATGACTTGAGGTGACAATGAGATAAGATGTACCTTTTTCCTACCCTTCTTGAAGACATACTTTCTCTTTTGGCTTTCAAGTGTAGCTCCTCTTTGAACTATCCATGGATGTCCCAACAACAAATGCCCTTCCTTCATAGGTATCATATCAAACAACACTTCAAATTCCCCAATAGAGAATGGAATCGTAATTTGCTTTTCAACCATACACCCCTCAATCTCATTCATCCCTTGAAGCTTGTAAGGATTTGGATAGTTCAAGTATTTGAGTCCCAACTTATGAACAACATATTGACCCACCATGTTCACACTCCATTCACCATTGATCACCATGTAACATGGTCTCTCATAGATCATACACCTTACAAGAAATGGAATTTCTCCTTGGTTGTCCCCTTCATGAAGCATCATATGTTCTTTAATTTTCTTCCCTTTACTTGGAGTCTCTTTTATTTTCACCTTTCAACAACTTCTTCCACTTCATTAAGAGTTTCTTAGATTTGTTCATTTTCAGAACTCCCATGAGGTCTCTCTTCATCTTTCCCTTTACTTGTGGTTATGGCATCTTCCTCTTTGAATTTAAATCTCTCCCAAGTTGGGCATTGTGATATACTATGTTCATGTTCCTTGCATATGAAGCATTTGTGGTCTTCATTTGAAGAAGGATGTGCTAACATTTTCCCCATATCACCTAGGTTAGGTTCCACCTCTTGCTCCTTGGGAATGGATTTCTCTTTATTTGAACAAGCAACTTGCACCTTAGATTTCGAATAAGTTCCATAAGTTGAGCTTTCATAAGATTTCTCACATGTTGACTTCCTATCCTTCAAATATCTTTCAACTTTGATGGTCATGTGAACCATATCCTCGAGATAATCATAGTAGTATGGTTGAACTCTTCCCAAATTTCTTCATCCAAGCCATTGAGAAATTTAGTCATTCTATCTTCTTCATACTCCATTATGTTAGCTATTTCCAATGCAAACTTCAACTCTTCATGGTACTCACTAACACTCTTGGAGCCTTGAGTAACATTCTTGTAGTAAAGTGTCAGTGCATGTCTTTTCCTCATAATCTTCTTCAATTCTTCCCATGTAGTAATAGGTGTTTTATTCCATATTCTTATATATTTCACCTTTTGTTCCCATTAAGATAAGTCATGACTTTCAAAACTTTCAACAAGTAGCTTCATCTTTTCTTTGTCTATGCAGTCTCATCTTTTCCTCCTCCAAGTAGTCTTCACTATTAAGCACAAATTCTACCTTTCTTATCTAAACAAGGTAAGCTTTTGGATCATCCCTACCATAGAAATATGGTATGGTTCTTTTGTTGCTCCCAACATCTTTTTCATTGCTTCCTTTCCTCCCATATCTCCTTGACCTCTCCTCATGGTCATAGTCATATGAGTCTTCATGGTAGTACTTCTTTTGTTCATGTCTCCCTCTAGATGACTTCATTTGTTGACTCTTTCTTTCAACCTCTCCATTCGGAACATACTCCTTTGAAGAACAAGGATGTGATGTATACCATTTTCCTCCATAAAAAGATGCTTGAAATGATGATTTAGCCATGATGTACCTATAAAAGAAAACAAGAAAAACAGGCGAATATATATATATCCACTCACTTTACCCTCGTGGATGTCACTCAATTGAGACTTTTACTTGCTTAAATGATCTCATCCCTTTCGCCTTTTACACCTCTAAACTCTCGATGTTCTTAATCAACTCAAATTGGGCAATGCAACTACTCAAGCATAAGAATGTCAAATATCCACACAATTCAATCAAGTAGTCAATTATGATCAACAAATAAGAACTAAAAAGTTAAGAGAAGACAGAGAAAAGGAAAATAAGTTTTTGATGTGTCCATTTGATAAAAATCCCCTAAGAATAGCCATGTTACTTGATGGATAGAATGGAGTGGTTGATGGAGAATATTTCTTATCTATCTATTAAGATTCTATATCTATCAATCAAGTCAAAAGACACTTTTTTGGGTTCTGTGAAGCTTCAAATGGGTTGGATTGTCTCTGCCAACAAAATGAATGCGGAGCCGTTCTGAATCTTGATGGATCTCTACATTTGTGAAGTTGGAGGGTAAAATAATCTATTTTTGATATTATTTGGATTTCTGAAAGCTATAAGGGTCAACAGGATTTTTTACCTTTACTAATGGTTTTTCTTGTTTCAGTCTATTAGTTTACTGATTTTTCTTTGGCTCCAAACTTTCAGCAGTTGTAAGTTTCCTTTCGTACTCACAATAAAACTTATCTGCTTCCTTGTTCCCGGTTCATTAGACAATGTTTGAGCTTTATCAGTTGCTTTCTTGCCTTTATTTGTTCACCCTCTTTTTCCCTTAAGGTAGCTCCCTGCAATCATTTGCTTGAACAAAGCCTTAAACTCTATTTATCTTGTATTGGATCTCTGGGTGCTACCTTAAACTCTATTTATCTTGTATTGGATCTCTGGATGCTATCTTTAATCTAATAAATTGTTTCTTTTAATCATCGGTGCAGAAAGGATTTCCTGCTGACTCTGCAGCATACAATGATCCAAGCATGATCTCACAAAGGCTTCCAATAGTCGTGCACAAGACCCAAAAGCTTAAAACTTCGGATGTTCTGTAAGCTCTTTCTAGTTCTTGATAGAATTATGATTGGATATTGTAAATAGAAAAAAACATGGTGAAGCTTCTTGGCTTCTTGTAGACAAGTGAATCGTTTTTTTCAGTACTTGACTTCCTCAAGCTTCTTGAGATAATTATAATTGAATATTTAGATGGATAAAACATTGGCAAGCTGATACTACTTCTTGGGATAATTATAATTAAATACTTCCAATGAAGAAAAAAATATAGAGGCTTCTTTAATTCTTGTACACGAGCTTCTTGAGATAATTATAATTGAATAATTTACATCTAGCAGTTTTTGCTTCTTCCATGGATGTGGAAGTGATTTTTGTGTGTGTGAGAAAGAGTCTAGTAGGATGCATGAATTAAGATCATTTTTGGTGGTTGCATTGAGATTTCACAGAAATCTGAAATACATAACTGCAAGTCTACTATAGGATATACAAAGAAAAGCCAAAATATCAATCACAAAGAACCTTTCACACGGCAAAAGATGCAGTCTACTTGACTTAGCATTGATTCTGAGAGATAAGAAGTGATTTAAAAGCAGAGTTTAGAAAACTACTTCATCACTGAATTAGCTAGGTAGTGGAAAAATTGAGTTTGTCCTGCAGTTGGGAAGAAAAACATTATGCTTCTCAAACCCCTAACCTTAGAACCAGCTAAGGAATGATACAAAGAGTCCTGGTGAAGGGATAAAACTGAGTTATCAACATCAAGAAACTCTAGAGCTTGAGATTCAAGTCAAGTACAGCCGGATTTGATGGCTGCTGCTCTGGCAGCTGCGTGTTCAACCAGAAACTTCCTGACCAAATTAATCTTTCGTCAGGGAAAAGGTATGAGACCATTTGTGGAACTGTGTAAGCTTCACTAAATTTTGCAACCGTAGAGCCTTCTTTGTCTATGCCAGGGTTGTGTGCTAGTGAGTGGGCCTGCACACCGAGTGATCTGACCTTCATGGGATTGTGAAATGGAAAAGTCAACATAGCCATCTGAGAGGGATACCTCTTTATAGCTCCTCTTTCCCGCTTGTGAGCATTCTGGTGTCCTCCCAGGGCTTGCGAACTATAGAACTTCCGCATGCAGTAGCGGCATGGAAAAACCTTTGTTGAGGCTGCTTGTCTCAGTTGTGACTCATTACCTCTAGTCCTATAGAGTGGAGTCTTTGATTCTTGTAAGTTCAGCCACTCTTCTGCTTTTGGTTGCCTTTTTCCCTCTTCATTGTCATAACTGGATGTCATTATGGTCCACTGTTTTCTGGTTATTGCTATGCTTGAAAGGATTATATGTGAACCTCTTCTCCAGAAGCCCAGTTTTTATGGAAAACAAATAGGATAGATTCTGATGCCCTCTCCTTTTATCTGAAAGGGATCTGGATCAGGAAGATGGAAAATGAACTGTAGTGTCGTCATGAAAGAAACATATATACTAGCATATAAAATATAGTTTGTTTTCCTACCCTGGTGTCCCCACCTGGTGATGCCACTTGTTCTGGAGAATTTACATCAGTGTTAACAGTCAACTGAGCTTTTTCCTTGAAAACACAGCTACTTTTTGTGATGCTTTGTGCATAAAAGAACCATTGTAAAATGATCTAATTCCTTTACATAATTTACAGTAATAATGAAGATTATGATCTTCCAACATTGTCAAAGATGATAATAATGTATAAGAGATTTTAAAATTCACATGAGCTAGAGATATGGGGACTGCAGTTCTTCCATCATTCAGCAGCTCTTGTTCAATTAGGTGAGTTCTCTTTAGATTGTTATATGTTTAGCTAATTCGTGAAAGCTTTCATGTCAAAGTAGGTGTGAAGTATAATCCGCATGACTCCCGCTTAGGATAGGCTTGTCTCCTCTGTTTATGGAACGACAAAGCTGGCGTTAATGGTGTCCAATTATTGCTTCAAAATACCAGGGTAAACTTGTATGGTTCAAATTTGGTAATAGAGTAGGAAAAAGGGACATGGTCGCACATTACCTGATTAGGTGACTGACGGTCTGTGTGAGGTTTATTATTGCTGAGGACTTCTTTGACTTCCTTATAACGCTCGGTGCACTTGGACTAAACAAGTTCTCTCAGAACTGAAACTTTTTGTTTTTATTCTATTAGGTTTTAAATCAATGTTTTTTATCTTGCAAGCTCAAGTTAAAGGCAAACTTTTTAAATAAAAGTTAATGTTGTTATATTTAAAATAATCTTAAATTAATTTCTATTTAAAAATTTGACAAAACATTTCGTTTTGGACCTTCAACAGGACGAGAGATTTTCATACGCATGATTTACATGCACTTCTTTTTTTTAAAAAAAAAAAAATTAAATATGTTATTCACCTCACTTGGGTTTAGATTTCTTTGTAGGAGCTGATGTCAAAATGTATTTTGTTTATTACTTCCTTTATTCTTGTTATTTAAAACAAACAAAAGTTGTTTGTTTGTTATTTGTTAATATTAAAGGTAAAAGTGTTTTTTTTTTTTAAATGTTCCGTTAGAGAAGAATATTGAGAATGAAAAAGAAAAATAGTGTGAAAGAGCATGGATAATATTGAAAAAAATAGGTAAAAAATATAAAGAACGATTTATAATAGGAAAAGAAAAAAGTAATAGTAAATTAATTTATAATTAGGAATTGGGGGAATATATAATTAATTTATATATGCATGTTTGACATGGAATTCTACCACGACCTTTAGTGGTCAATTCTGTCTCTCAAAATGTATTCTATGAATAAATGTTTAAACTTACGAGTAAGTGATGCTGCCGACAAATTCCAAAAGGGCTTTTGATGAAATCAATCCCGAATTGTAATATTGACCCATCCTAAACTTATTGGTTTGGTTGAGAAAATGGTGTTGTCGGTCTGACATGGTAGGAGCGAGAAAAAAAGGCAAGAAAGAAAAGAAATATCTAGGCGAAAGTTTGGCAGTTGGGAATTTTTTTGACCTTTTGGGGAAGAGCAGGAAGTGGCCTCAAACCAACTCAAATATGTAATAACATCGTGTGGTCATCCCTGTTGAGGAATCTAAGGCAAACCAATTTGATAACGCTTGGTATTTTGTACTCAGCAATGCGGACACTCCACTCGGGATTATTGTGAAGATTTTTTTCTTTTTCTCAAATGAGACGAAGAACCGAGAAAAGAATGGGAATGGTTTTGTTTTGTTTTTTTGACACTCATTAATTAATTTTTTTTAGATATATTTTATTAATTAAATTTTAATTATACTTGATCTTTTTATATATGTAAGTTTTTTTATCAATATATTAGAAGATACATAACCAACAAAAATTGCATTAGGGACTTAAATAGGATTATACTAAATTGATAATCTAAATTCTTAACAATAAATTTCAACCTTTTAACACATTAAAGTTCGCTAGCAACTCTTAGAGGTTTGTGACTTCATTGAATTAAGTTTTCAATTCACTAATTTCTTTTGAAAAAAGGAATTTTTTTTTAAAAAAAAAAACTTTTAAATGAAGATGAAAACAAAGAGGTTATGTGGGTGGTTATTGCTTGCTATTTTGAGTAGGATTGTTAATTGGTGGGGTATATCCGAATTTAAATCTATACCAGATTCATTTATGATGGATTTGATATTTCTATTTTTATATTTGGACTCAATGGTACTCTTTAAATGGGTTTGGACATGGTATACATAGTTTCGGATTCGATTAAGTATATATATATTATATACATAATACATATATTTCTATTCTTGTTTTACCTTTAATTTTGTTATTTGATTATTAAATTTTTAATATTTCTTGGTAACTGTTATAATTATTATTTAATAATTAGTATCAATTGATTATTTTAAATTTGATTGATAAGTGTGAATTAATTTGGATATTTAGCATCTGTTATAATTATTATTTAATAAATAATATCGGTTGATCATTTTAAATTTAATTGATAAATGTAAATTAATTTGACTTTTTGAACAACTTTAACTTCAAATTTTTGTTTAACTTAAATTTTACTTTCTTTGATATTTTTATGAGTATATATCACTTGTTTTTTCTTTTTTTGATAAAATATAATAAAAAATAGAAAATATGTCGATTATATTAGGCTTGAAACCAATTGGATAAAGTTCGAATCTAAGTAGATTGGATTCGACGAGTAATTGGGTAGGATTCGAATTCTATATTTATTAATTAGGTACGTGGACAGAACTAGCAGTTCCATTACCGTTTACACCTCCAAACCAGGAACTTGATTCTTAATAATAATATTTTTATTATTTTTCCTCGAGTATTGAAGGATAAATTATATTGCTGACTAATTGTGTAACACTCTCCCCGTCAATAAATATAAGTTAATTAATTGTTTTTTTACAAAAATTAAAATAACTTTTTTTTTTCTTAAAATGACCTCTAATCACCTTTTAAAAAATTTGAACACTATTTCATGAGTATATCATTAGAAGGATAATATAGAGAAAAAAAAACTACCATAAAAAAGTTAATAAATTAATAACAATGACTTATAATTAATAATAATACAAGTTACAATGATTTATATTTAGTGATGGAGGTAGTATGGGATAACAATGAAAAGAAACAAATAAACAATTAATGTATTCTTATTATATAACTGACCTAAATAATTTACAACAATTTAAATCTTTAAGTGTAACGAGTTTATGATGGAATGGAAGTAGGATAGAGAGAGAAAAGAGAGGAAACAACCATGACAATATCTCTCTCTTGAACGAAAGTTTGAAGATCCTTATAATGTGTAGAGATGTTGATGGATTAGGATTAAATTCCATTTGGAGGTCAACTAGATCAAAGCGTTGAGTATTGAAATTAGGATTTGTAAAATGATGATTTGATAAGGTTATAATTAGATTATATATTTTACAATTTTCAACCCTAAACCATAGAAGCATATTATATCATTTCCATATATAAATATATCATTTTTATAATTTTATGATATTTCCTTCATTCATTCATAAATGAATATGTTCATTTTTATTTGAGTATCAATTTTAATTGACAACTTCCTTAACTTAATGAACTTCTACCCACTAACTCACGTGATTGCTGCCAAACCACCATGTACATTGATAATGGTGTATTTTTCTAAAAATTAAATGCACTCTCTAAATTTGTATTATATTATGAGTAAATATTTCATTCTAAATGGACATAAAATGTGATCTTCAACTTGGTTGAATTCTCCTTAAATGGGACAGAGATGAAAGTAAGCTTGAGAGAATAGCCTTTCATATTTTATATTTTATCTCATACACGTAAGGTTCCATCGGTGAATAAAGTTAAGAATTATTGGCCAATTAAGAATTAAAACCATATCATTTTGGTCATTATGGTTCATAAAGCTTTTTTTTATCCTTTTGATCGAAATGTTCAAAAAATCATCGAAATTTTGAGTTAACGATGGATTGACCAAATTGAAAAGTACATTTTCATCAATACACTATTTATTTATAAAAAATAATAATAATAAAAAGAGATCCCGACACTGTTCATGTACTCCTTCTAGTCATTGACGAAATCTGCCCAGAAGTTGTTCCCGAGAACGGACCAGAGGGAACCGCAACATGGGGAATGTCCTTGTCTTGTCACAAGCCTCATTTTGAGTTGTGGGTAATGGCCATCGGAGCAGAAGCCCCAGAATCAGCCTCATCTTCCGAGCTTCTCACTTCCCACAACGTTCAACAACTTGTCGATTTGGTCGATGCTTTTCTCTTCAACTGCGACGGTCCGTGTTCTTCATAATAGTAATAGTCATTTTCACCATTTCAATGTTCTCTTTCCTCACTAGAGATTTTAATTTCACAGGTGTGATCTGGAAAGGTAATGTTCACCAGAGAAGATAAACAGTGCTTTTTTAAAAAAAAAAAATCGACCTAATAAACAGTATAATGACGAAAAAGCCCTTCCCAATTTGGTCAATCTATCGTTGATTCAAAATTTCATTGATTTTTTTAACATTCCGGTCAAAATGATCAAAATGACTAACTGATGAATGATTTAAGGATTAAACAGATCAAAAAAAAATACTTTAGGTATCAAAAGGATATAATTTGAGTTCTTAATTGACCAATAATTCATAAGGTTAATGTTAAAGAGGCAATAGCACATCATTACAAACTAGGAGCAAAACTAATTTCTCGCCTTGATCGCTAACTTTTCTAGAGATTAAGGCAAGATATCAACTTTGGTCCCTAAACTTTGAAAACTTCGTCATCCGGCTTTAAGAACAGCCAGGCGAATTCATGGTTTCACCGGAGAAGTTTCTTTTAACTCGCTTGGAAAAGCAGACATAGGCTTATCGGGTATAGGGACCCTAATCTCATTGCTGCTTATTTGACCCAGTATCTTGTGATTCAATATAATATGTTTTTTAGCATAAGTATTTCACAAAAATATGTTTTGCCCTTATTGACTATGACTCGAAACTGAGGGTGTAAATTATACTAAACAGTATTGTGGAACTGTTAGTTTTATATCCGGATTCGATTAATAAATATAAGATCCGGATCCTATCAGATTATCCGTCGGATATAACCTACTTAGATCCAGACTCTATCCAACTGTATTGGATCTCGGACTGGGTATATCCGATATATTTTTTTATTTTTTATTACAATTTGTAAAAAAAAAAAGGTTAATGATATTTACTTATAAAAATATCAAAGAAAAGTAAAATTTAAATAAGTTAAACAAAAACTTGGAGTTAAAAATGTTAAAAAATCAAATTAATACACATTTATCAATCAAATTTAAAATAATCAATCGATATAATTTATTAAATAATAATTATAATGGATGCTAAAAAGTCGAATTAATACACATTTATCAATCAAATTTAAAATAATCAATCGATACTAATTATTAAATAATAATTATAATACTTATCAAAGAATATTTAAAATTTAATAGTTAAACATTAAAATTAAAGTTGAAACAAGAACAGAAACATATGTATTATGTATATATTTATAAAAAATATTATATATATATAACTAATCGGGTATATCATATCCAAATTCATTTAAAGAGTGCTATTCGAATCCAAATCGAAACAAGATTCAAATATAAAAATGGAAGTATCAGATCCGTCATAAACGAATCTGATATAGATTTCTATTTGGATATATCTTACCTATGGACAGCCGTATCCTAAGAACCGAAAGAGAATCACCGCCAGTTGTAATATCTTAATACAAGCCGATGAGTTGCCGAATATGTATTGGATGGATATTCATATTTCCAAGTGGAAAGAAGGCATGAGATGAGACTGTGTAAGATTCCTAGTCCTACTTGCGTTCTAACGATTCCTGATCATCTCTCATATCTTCAGTTCCTTCCGATTGCTTGAAAAGGTTAAAGAAAATGACCCTTTGAATCTTGAATGCCGCCAGATATTTATTTAAGAATTCTACTCTTAAGGGAAACCAGCAATAATTCGTCCAAGTGGATTATCATTTTGATTTTGATTTTGATTTTGATTTTGATAGTATATATCCTCTGGGGTTAAGATTTTGATGGCTGTTGAATTCATCAAAAATATCCTGCCAAAATAAACACAATTTGTAGATATGGTTATAACCACATTTTAGTAACTTCTCAGAACCAAGAAAATAAAAACAGTAAAAAAATTGAAGGAAATCAAATAAAAAGAGTATTAATGATAATCAAATCGATTCATAATCATATCCATTTCACCTAATACAATTGATCATTAACACAGATGATTAAAATTTATACAAAATTGTTAAGATGATTATAGTAAAATAAGATGTCTATATTTATCAATTTTTCTTAACTTAGACTAATAATGAGATACTTACTAACTAGAGTTGTATTAAGATCCAGGAAAACTCATCTCAAACTCCTAAATGATGACTCTTAACCGTATACTCTTAAACTCATCTGATTGAAAAAATGGTAGAATTAGTAATGAAAATTAAATTGGAAGTAATTGAATACCAAAGATGTGTATGAAATCAAAGTAAAGAACAGTCTCATAATCTTCTAGCTTAGAATGAGAAAATTAAACTAAAACAAAAGATGAGGAATAATAAAAACCTTGTTGGTTTATATAGAAAACTTATTCTCTCGAAATTTTCTTTATTTCCAAGTTACAATTCTAATAATATCTTCTTGATTTCCTAGACTTGTATTTTAATCGATTTTGGAGGTTTAAGAAGGTTAAATATGAATCTGACTCTTTATTTAAAGTTTGATTTTTCAACACATCTTTTTTTTCAAGACCCTTGTCCCTCAAACATATCCCTCAACCAAGGTTTAAGCAATTTTATCCTTTTTCAGCTGAATCCAAGCCAATCTTGCAATTCCCTTAAGATTATATAAAATATATCCTATCATATTCCAAAATTATTAGAAATCAACCAAAAGATATATCAAATATACATAAAATATAAGTAAGATTTAGTGTATTATCAAAATTGAACTTGGTACTTTTAGTCCCCCATCTTTTCTGTTTTCACAAGTCTAGTCCAAAACGGTTTTTTTTAATCCTTTATTATTTTATTTCTATGATCTTGATTCATATCAATTTATTTTACTTTTTTTTTGTACTCAAGCTTTTTTTCTTTTACATCATTGGTCCAAATAATTGAAAAACATATTTTTGAGAGTTTTTTGATAGATTGGAGAGGAGTAAATTTGAAAATCCACTTTTTAAACTTGATTTGGATCCGGGTCAACCCAACTCAAAAAAAAAAAAAAAAAACCAACACATGATAGAGGATAAAAAAATTTTAAAAAATAATTTGGATCAAACTTATAAGTTCAAAAAAAGGTAGGGGATCAAAATTATCAATCTTCCTCACAAATCGTGGCAAAAGAGGTTAAAGGCCAAGGCATTTTACTTATCTATAAAGTTGTCCAATTTGCTAGAAAGTGAACATCTAACTGGATTTGTATCTATTTACCACTAGTATTGTTCTTTATCAAGCGTTCTATTTCTGTTGTATCTCTCTTCTTTACTGTTCATTTAAATTTTATTTTTATTTTGTTTATTAAGGTACTTTACTATTTTTTTTATTATATTACTCACTTGTCGTTCTAGTTACTTATAAATTTGATTATAATCATAAATAAATATATTTTATGAAAAAAATATATATTACTTAAATTTTGATAAAATAACAATTAATAACTAAGTACGTTAAAATCTAAAATACCAATATAACCAATTTTACAAGGCTCGAGTCTCCGGTTCAACTATACAGTAATTAGTCCTCTCAACGTTGAAAGTAATAGAATTACATCACAACATGCATCAACTACAGCTTGATCACTACTAGAATTCATTTTGGCAAATGAGTGATTTTCAACAACAAAGAATTTTAGACTTAAATAATAAATACTGTATATATATATTTTAAATTTTTTATATCCCTAAACGTTTTTCCATTTTAATGTCAAAGTAAGTCCTTTTAACTGGATATATGAATTTTTTTTGACAAAATCAATGAAAAAATCACTTCACTCCCAGTCAAAAGAAGGACAAATTAAAAAAAAAAATTAAAAATTAAAAATTAAAAAACCACAGTTTACATTTAAATAAAAAAAAATTTATCTCCAAAACATTTTACTGTATTTTCTTTAATTTCTAAATTCAAGAGAAAGGAAAGTAAAGGAAATCATTTAAAAAAAAAAAATCTAAACGTGAACTGTATCTTCCTAATTTATCATCTTTTGACAGATGATAGAGGTAGATTTTTTTTCTTTGTCAGGGGAGTCATATGGCCCATATGATGAGTTTATAAAAAAAAAAAAGTGTTTTTCTTAAAGTTAATATGTTTTGTATTCGAGTACAATAATTTATAGGTATTTTTTAAAATTAAAATTTATTTAGATGAAAAAACACTTTTAATGTTTTTTTTAAAAAATTTTCATTTTTTATATAATTTTTTTTGAAGATTTAATAGACTATTTATATTCTATAAATTATAATATATTAAATGTTAATATTTTAATCTATTTACGTAAACTTAAATTATTTTTAACACAGGACACTAAAAATCATACCTTTTTAAAGATATCATAATTCGAAAGATAGATCGAAAAATAATAATAAATAAATAAATTATGTTCAATTTAATCTTGAGAGATATGAAAAAAAAAAATTTTGAAATTTTGATATACTTTCATTCTCAATAAATATATACATTTAAATTTTTTTAAAAAATGGAATTTTAAAACTACTTTAATAAAGAAATAAGGAAAAAACTCTAAAAAAAAAAGATTAAAAAAAAAAAAAGGAAGACACGACAATGACAGACTGAAGTTTGTAAAGAAAAAAGAAACAATAAAAAAGGAAAAAGGAAGAAAAAAGAAAAAATGAGAAACAAAAAAAAAAGAAAAGAGTTTTAAAAATTAGAGAGTAGGCTTAAGTATTAATTTGGTTACTAAATTTGTACCTTTTTTTTCAATTTAACGGTTGAATTTCTAATTGAATCAACTTAACAATGTTACTTTGTGGAAATAGTCAATTTAATTAATTGGATTAATTTAATCATTTTACTTTACGGAAATGATCAATTTGACCATCACAAGGTAAAAATTAAATGATATGGAAAAAACAAAACAAAAGAAAATATAAGAAAATATTGACATGTTAGATTTAATTATATGAAACATAATTTGACCATTTATTTAATTTGATAGTCAAATTGATCATTTCCACAAAGTAAAATGATTACATTAACTTAATTAGAAATTTAATAATCAAATTGATCATTTTCGCAAAATAAAATTATTAAATTAACTCAATAAAAAATTTAATGATTAAATTGAAAAATAAATTTAATGATCAAATTAGCGTTTAAGCCAAGTTAGTAATGTGTTAATAAACTACTTTTTGCAACTTAGAATTTGACTTATTTTTTGACTTGTACTTTTTTTGTATAATTCTAAGCAAATAAGGTTTTTTTTTTTTCACTTAAGTACCTAATAAGATAAAATAAGGACATTTTTTTAAAAGTTAAGCCAAACATATAGACACATATTTGACCAAAAAGGCCTACTCTACAACTCAAAGAATGCAAAAATGTTCAGGAACCTAAAAAATTAAAAAGAAAAATCATGAAAGACCTATTTTCCAAATAAAAATTCTTTGAGGATGAAAATATTACTTAATCATTCGCTTTTTACTTGACAAAATCACTCACGCGGCAAAGAACTTGGCAAATAAACATACGTCTTGACAAACCCACTACGCAGTCAAGGACTAGAAAATAAATCCAAGTTTGATCTGCATTCTCTGTCAAAAAATTTTCAACCAAACACAAAAGGGTATGTATATCATATGATGATGCCTTAAAAGTATTGGAAAGAAACCTTCAAGAAACACAATATCCTCAGGTACCAATCAGTGATTACATGAAAGGGTGCATCAATGAATTCTCAATCAACATAGTTGAAAGTCAAGAAATTCCTAGGTTCTTAGGAAAAGAAAAGTACATAATTATTAAGATATGTAAATCTAGAAGGAATTTTTCCCTGGATACAACTGCAAAACATTTTTCTCCTAGCACACCTGCTTGTGCTGAGTCACCAGTATGTTCAAGTACCTGCCACCATAGACACTGCATTAGAAGTGACTAAAGGGATACCAAGAGACTAACTGTTAAGCATTCCAACACAATTAATGCAACAAATCTTCAGTTTTTGCCCCCTATACACAAAGTCTCATTAATTGAATAAATCTTCTGTTATTTTTATCCCACACCCAAAACCACAAAATTTTCTCTAAAACACATCATCAGCATACTTGTTCAGGTGCCATTTTTTGCTCCAAAAATGTGATCTATCATGATGTCAAGACTTCTTGGGAAGTATCATCTCAGAACTGGTAATTGACTTCAAGTTGATTCTCATATCCAAGAAGCACATAATTAACATAAGTTTTGATCCCAAAGTCAAATAGAGAATGGTGATCAATTTCATACTCTGCTAAATAAGGATATATTTGTTCACAAAACTCCTTCAAAAGTCTTGTCTTTTTTTTTTTTGGTTTCCGGGGAAAGTCCCTTGCGGGCGAAACCCCGCCCACGGGCACAGAGGCACCTTGTATCAGTGGGGGTAAATCGAGGGATGTGCACAAGTGGACAGAGGACTGACGGAGAGGACGCAACGGGAGACAATGGCCGTTGGCAGAGCCAACGTTTAGAGCTTACGTTCAAAAGTCTTTTCTTGTTTAGAAAAGAAGCGGAAATGCTACAGTGAGCAACCGAGCTCACCTTATGGACTGGGACTGTGTATATTCACATGGTCAACACAAGTTTAACAAGGTAAACTCCATGTGAATTACACACGAGTACCACAAGGTGAGCTCTTTTGCTAGTATCACCAGGAAAAGAAGTTAGAAAGATGGAAATAAAACCGCACCAGACAGGAGGGGAGAGAAGAAGAAAACATTGCTGCATCAGTCTCAGCTAGGCAAAACTCATAACACACATTGAATAGCATTCTCAAACAAGTAACTCAAGAATGAACTTTAATTTTAATTCACAATGATGCTGAATATATTCATTCAGAAGTTACAAACACAATGCATGAGGGTAATTAACATGAATTCATAAAACAATATTTAATATTCTTTTTAACAAAAAAGAAGCATGCTTGTGTGCCTTTTTGATATAAGTGCATCCAAAGCTAAGGCTTTTCACACATTATTCTTGTTTGCTGAGGACCAACATGCCTTCACAAACTCATGATTCATGGACAGTTCCAGCTTTCTAGCATCCACAATAACTGCAAGATTCATTTTGTGATCAAAAGAACAACAAAGCAATCAAAGGAACGAAATAGAAACCTATAATGCGGCAACCACTGTCAAGTCCTGGGATGCTTGAAATTGCTGCTACATCACCCATCTTTTCCATTCCTCCCTATAAATAATCTCAATCATCCCAAAATCCTTCTTATCAACCAAAATTTCACAATTTAAGAAATATTATGCAACTCAAACTACGTATATCACTTCTCCAATTAGTCAACGAAAACAGTTCACAATGCCCTTTAAAACCCCTATTAGTGGAAGAACCTATAGTTATAGCAGTATAATTTTGTGTGCACCATACGCGTCTACAGGAAATTTTGGTTATAACGCATTCCTAGTAATTTAATAGTGTAAGACGCACTAAGAAACTTAACTACTATTAGCGATCCTGACAAGAACGGCGGAAGGTACCATGAGACAGCTCGCAACAAGCCCGGGCACTGACGGCCAAGTGAGAAGTCAGCCGAACTCCGGCCATGCTGTGCAGCGGCATCAGTGACTGGGCACAGCCCAATTCACCCATTGTCCTAATTTCAAAGGAAAAATGAAAAAAAATTAAAACCACCAATAGCCACTACTCATGATCAAGCACGACTAGGTCATGGATGGGAGGAGCACCTGGGATTGGTAAACGACATGCGGCGGGGACGGAGACGAGGGGTTGAGAGAGGCGGAGGACGGACGCGCGGGAGAGGCGCAGAAGAGCGGAAGGCCGAGGCCCTAGCTGTAGAGATGATTGATCTGGAAAGAGAACCACGCCAGGCCATTAGCGGTTACCGAGATTTCTAGTGCGGTGGAGGGACAATCGGAGACTCAAAAAAGGTTTTATCGAGGGTTTTTGCGAAGGCGCGTAGGGGTTAAGGCCCAGTGTTGCTTTGTACCAGCGAAGTTGAAGCGGATTCATCCGATTCAATTTTTTCCTTTTTGTCATTTAAATATTGCTCCAATTTCCCTCCGAAATTACGGGAGATAATTTAATTTATTATTCAATAAATATTTTTTAAAAAATTATGAAATTTTCATAATTTTATGACTTTATATATATATATATATATATATAATGTGACTCACAGTACACTCATCTCATCCAAAATTTAATATTTAGATTCATATCGAATACAATACAAACTTACCTCAATCAAGAATAACAAAATTAACTTCTCTTTCTTTATTAATTTGTTTATGCCAAAACATTATATGATTTTATTTTTTCAAAATCATGTGTGAAACTTTTCATTCAATGTATATAAAAACTTATCCAAATTATCACATGAATGAATTTTATATACCTATAAACTCTCTTCAATTTTTTAGTATTTTATTAAAAAATAGATTTTGACCCCATTCAACTGTGCCGACATTTCAATTTATGAAGCTATGAGCTTCAACTAGAAAAAGCAGTGCTCTTTCGGAATGTGTAAATTACAAAATCCACAACTACATAAAAAAGGTTACTACATATTAACGAGTGAGAATGAAGTAGTCTCACGTCGAGGCCATGAAAGTTTCCAATGTTCTCATATGTCTATCTCAATGGTTGGTCGTCGTTCCGTAGAATAAATTAACAATAATAAATACATGTATATTTTATCTCAACTATCTTATATGTCTCTTGTCAATAATCACAATGGTAATCTTTACAATAAATACAAGAAGATATTAAATGAAGGTAATATTTGAGAAAAACAAAATAAATACTTTTCTTGTCCACGATATATATATAAAAAACGTTAATCGTCATTTCATATGAATTAAGGAATTTTAAATATAATTATATTATGTCAAAAATATCACTTTTCTTTATTTTTAATAACCATATTTCTTTAATTCAATATTTATGATCTACTCTCTTTCCATTCTATTTATTGGGATGTCATCGAAATATTGATAAAAAACCTTATATGAAGAAAAAAAAAAAAGTCGTGGCTAACCATTTATAATAAGGAATGATAGGTGTGTTATGCAATTACATTATGCTCCATATATCATTCTTTATAAATTACTTAAATTTACTTTTCTTGTCACTAATATGTCATTATTATTCATTTATTAAATATTTTAAAACGGGCATTTAAAAAAAAAACTTTAATTTTGATAAAATGACTTATAAATAGTAACGCAAAGAAAAATATATATTACACCAATGAAAAGTTCATGTTCCTAAAATATCAAATTAAGAGACGTATAATATTTTTTTAATTAATATAATAGAGGGGCTAATACAATTGTGCTACAGACATATAAACATATTTCTGTATCTATTGATCCCGTATCTAAATTGCACAGATTAACTTGACCAGGAATTATTTGTATCACCATAAGAAAAGCATTTGAAATTCCGTGCGCATGACTAACTTATTCTTTCCTATATATCATCATCTCATGGGGAAATTCTGTTAAACAGCATAAGAATTCAA
>JAOXNR010000029.1:4054812-4089916 GCA_028571225.1 Parsonsia alboflavescens | reverse complement strand
AAAATCAAGCATAGGGAAGTAAAATATATCTAAAATAACATAATTAAGCTAAATTACATAAGATAATGACATAAAAATATCATAAAACTTAGCGTAATTATGTGTGAATCACAGCCTGAACAGAACCCAAAGGGAGAATCAACTGAGATGTTAGGGCAATGTTTTTCAATATTCACAACCATACTAAATGCAGTGTTTATGGTAGGAAAAGGTGTCATACACATCACTTGATTCTTCAAACCAGCAAATTATCATTCAATCCCTTTAAAAATCTAATAATATGATCAAACTCAGTTCGTTTCCTTATTCTCCTTAACAATCCGCAAGAACACTGCGGCTCGCAAGTGCATGTTACTATAGGCCTCAAATTTGATAGATTTCTTCCCACAAAATTCAAAGATTAGTATGGTAATCCTGAATTGATAGATTACCTTGTTTTAGATTATGAATCTCCTCCATCAAATCAGTGAATCGAAAATGCATCTCTTGTTGCAAACCTCTCGTACAAGTCTTTCCAAATGTCTCTGGATGTTTTCAGAAACATCACACTCGATGCAATTGTGGAATTTATAGAGCTCAAAATCTAATCGATTATCATGGTGTCTACTTAAATCCATGACTCTCTTTTAGCATCTCTAATCTAAGGCTTGACAATTGAACCATCAACAAATTCTAGTTTCTTCTTAGCAATCAAGCAAATCACCATCAATCTTGACCAGGTATGGTAATTAGACCAGGTATGGTAATTACCCACTCCGTTAAGCTTCGGCTCCACAAGAACTTGTGTGGAAGTCTCACTTGGATGTAAGTAATAAGGAATGGTAAACATTTTGTGCGTTTCCATCTCCAAATCAGCTAGGGAAAAAAAAAGGATACAAAACAAGAAGAAATTCTTCAACAACAAAGAATCACCAATCAATGATGAAACCAAGAGAAGTTGAAACTAAAAAGTTTCGAAAACAATCCAAAATATCAAAACACAGAAGAGCTCCCTCTGATACCATGTTAAAAATTGAAGAGGGAAAAGAGTCTGTAAAAGATGATTCTCATTCAATAAAAAATTAAAGTTACAGGAAAGAAGACTTTATATGCAAAACTAATCTTACTAAACAAGCAAAGAAAGCTGCATAACTAAGTTATACATTTAACTAAATAATTGCCAGCTAATAGGGTGCAGTGGTCTTCTGATCCTCTACAACTCGAACTGTTCCATCCTCATATAATCAATCATGTGTTATTCTACCATCTAAAGACTTGTGTTTTATTTCTTTGACCTCAACATTTTGGTAGCTTCCAGTTTGCTTCTTATATTCCTGAACTTCAACAAATGGCAAGACAAAATGAGTACAAGATTAATCCTTGATTTTGCTCTTTGCAAGGATGGAGGAGGAGCATTTGATTCCTTTTCATATAGTCTGTAAAACATGTTTGTCCCTTCTTCTTCTTACACAAAGTTCCGAATTCTCAAGGTTTAGCCTTTCATTTTTTCTCTCTTTCACAGGTGTCTTTGGATCATCTACTGGTTTTTTGGGCTTACGATCTACAACTTCCATTATTTGCTTGGCAAACTTACTTGCTTGTAGAATTTCGCGCACTGTTTCTGCTAGCATCATTGACGTTACAAACATTCTTTTCCAATCCCCAAATTCAAACTACAGATTGAATTTCTTTCCACCACAAATAGAAAATGATTTTGGATAGGGGATCTATGAGAACTAGCATCCTTGATCCTTCAAATTGAAAAGAAAATGGGAGAATGGCTAACGTAGTACCTGAACTTAGATCCGAAGTAAACTTGATTATGGTCCATTTGACTACTGAACTTTTAATTGAATTAATTTAACCATTTTACTTTGTAGGAATGATCAATTTGACCATTAAATTTTTTTTTATTGTAATAATTTCAAAAATTGTCGAAAAATAAAAAATTATAAAACAATGGAATATAGTTTTTTTGATTATAGATTACTGTAAAAAAATTTATGAGTATTTTTTTTAGATTTATCTTTTTGTTTCTTATAAAAATATAATACTCTATTATTATTATTGTTATTTCAAAAATTGCCAAAAAAAAAATCAAAATAAATTTAAAAACAGATTAAACTTGTATATTTAGATCCTTTTTTTCATTCTCAAGAACAAATTGCAATTTTATATCACCCCAATTCAAATTTATCAAGGAAGCATAATCAAATTTATCAAAGAAGCATAATATCATCATTGCTTGTTAGTGCCTCTGTTTATTTCCTTCTGCGAGATTTCAGACCTCAGAAAGATGAATTAAAAGCAATTGAACTTTTAAAACCCAATTGAACTTTTAAAATCCAATTGTAGCCAAAACAAGAAAACAAGATTCTTAGAGCTCTTGGGTTCATTAACTCATAACTGTAAATCTAAGGATCCGCAAAGTGGAGATATAAAATGAACAAGATTCTGAAGAGATCTGTCCCTTCATAAAAGAAATAGAGAGATATATAATAATAATAATATAATAATGGTATTATATTTTTATAAGGAACAAAAAAATAAATTTTTTAAAAAATAGTCATAAAATCTTATAAAGTAATCTAAAATAATAATAAAAAATATTATATTCCATTGCTTTATAATTTATTATATTTTTTACAATTTCTGAAATTATTACAACAAAAAAATGTTCAATGGTTAAATTAACCATTCTTGCAAAGTAAAATGGTTAAATTGAACATTCCCACAGAGTAAAATGGTAAAATTGACTTGATTAGAAGTTCAGCGGTCAAATTTTAAAAAAAGTGCAAGTTTAGTGATTAAATTGATACTTAAGCTGATTAATATCTGCTAATTGAATACCCAAACAATTTACGGATGAAAAATTTGTACTTCAGGTCACTTTAGCATTTAAATCCGGCAACAACATTACTTGCCAAGCACATGACTCTGACTAGTTGGGGCAAAATAGTCCATAAAAAGAATTCTTTTTTTTTTTTCTTTCTTCTTCTTCCCACTCCCCCTTTGATTAAAAAAAATTGTTATCAATTCCCACTCCGACCATCCCTATTGCCAAGATATTTTGTTTATTTTCCCCTACTCCTCTATTATTCTCTTCATTGTCAAACCATCGGGTAGGGGTGGTTGCATAGATCTAACGATAGAGAATCAATGAAGAGGCTAACGAGGTTTTGAGTTGAGAAAGGAGGGGTGTTCGTGTTTGTGTGGTGGCGGTTGAGGCTGCTAGGAGGGTGGATTTGCAATGTGTGAATAGATTTGGTTAGTTGATGGAGAAAGGCACAAATTTAGCGCAACCAAATCAGAGAGGGAAGGAAATGGAGGAATGAGGCAGGCTGGTGACGAAAGCAAGAAGATGAGGGAGAAGGAGAAAGGGCATCAAAAAGGGAAGGAGCCAGAAAAAAGGGGTAGGCGGCGAGGTGGATCTGCCAATAGCATTTTACAGATGACAGAGAATGGCTGTGGAAGAAAGGCTAATAAGGTTCTGGGTTGAGAAAGGAAAGATGTTGGTGTTTGTGCTCCGACGGTGACGAGATGGGTAGATTAGCAGCGTGTGAATAGATTTGGTTAGTTGATGGAGAGGCACAAATCCAAGAAGAAACACTTTTACAAATGACAGAGGATGGCTGTGGAAGAAAAGGCTAACGAGGTTCTAGGTTGAGAAAGGAAAGATGTCGGTGTTTATGCTTCGACGACGATGAGGTGGGTAGATTAGCAGTGTGTAAACAAATTTGGTTAGTTGATGGAGAGAGGCACAAATTCAGAAGGAAACAGAGAGGAGGGGTAGCCGGTGAGGTGGATCTGCTGGTATCTTTTACAGATGATGAAGGATGGTCGTGGATGTTTGTAGTGGCATCAAGCTTGAATGGGGGTTTGAGGGGTTTTTTTTTGTTTGTTTTTTTAATGGACTATTTTGCCAACACTAGTCGAAGCCATGTGCTTGGCATGTGATGTTGTTGTCAGATTTAAGTGTCAAAGTGGCCGAAAGTACTTATTTGACAGTTTGTAAATTGTTTAGATATTCAATTGACAGAAATTAATCAATAATTAATAGAATTTATTTTGGATCTAAGTTTGGATACTATATTGACCATTCCCCCAAAGAAAATTCTTTGATTCTTACCCAAATTTTCTTTAAATCGTTGGATAAACGGGTTTTGACAATCCCATCTTTTGTTTTAATCATTTTAAAATTTGTTTTATGTTGCATGATTATTGGGTTTAAGGCGAATAACAAATTGACATTTTTACCCTTCTTAAGTGATCAAGTGCCTTGCACGTGATAAGTTCCATTATGAAAATACCCGATGAATGATGATTTAGATCATTTTTACTTAATTGTAAAAATATGAGGGCCAATTATAATTTAAAATAAATATATAAAATCGAAATATAGTATAATATAATCATGTGAAATTATATAGATAAAAAGCCTAACAAAAATCAACGCACTCGAAAAAATTAAAATCACAAGGGCAGTCATCGGCTCTGATTTCATTTTGAATTTCTCTTTTATATTTGGACTTCAATGAATCCAACTCGATGAGCCTGACCAGTCTAATATATATTGGGGACTTCAAAAAAAATTAAAAATAAAATAAAATGCAATAGTACTAATACTATTATCTGCGGGCAACGAAACCGAGGGGATCGAATATATGCAGAACGTCGGAGACCGCGAGGCGGTTGACAAAGGACGAGGGACGAGTGTCGGAGGAACACGGCATCCAAGGAATGAAGCCAAGAGAAGATTTAGTTTATCTGTTGAGGTTTTGTTTTCTCCAATTTTTTTTTTTTCTAAATTTTTTTGGTTGTTTCAGAAACTGGCCTGCGCCCGCCCTGCTTCCTGGTTTCTTTTTCCAGAAAGAGCGTGTGTCAGTCAGAGTCTACCTGGGGGCTGGGCCACTTGTGTTGTTATTGTTATTTGTTGCCTTTGAGAGTATCCCTGAAGAAGGATTTTCCAAATCCTACGTGTCTGTTGTGAAAAGCTTCAGTTTGCCACGTATGAACCATGTGTCCGCCGCCCTGCATCGTCAGCCAGCTAAGCGTCCACCTCATCATCATCATCATTCCCTTCGGTGCAGCGGCCTCCCTAACGGATGGTATGAACTCTTAAGAATTTTTCCATCACTATTTATAATTCATTGATCATCATTATGTCAAATTTAAAATAATATATTTTTTTCTTTTTAAAATATCTCTATTTATAATTTTAATCAATCTAATTACAACATTAGAAAAAAAGAAAGACATGAGTAATATAGTTAAAAAAACAAGAAAAATATCTAATAAATTAATAATAATAACTCATATTTAATAATAAAAAAATTTACCTCAAATGATTTATAAATACTGATGGAGAAATAACTATAAATTGGTGCTCAATATTGAGAAAATAATTATGTTGGAATTTTATTAATTGATACAAATTCGTACTCTTAATTCTTAAAATAAATTTTAAACTTTTTTCAAAAAAAAACCTGTTTTCTATTTTACACTGTTAAACATTCATTAAATTTAACAAACATTAAATAGTAGTATTAAATTAAGTACTTAACATACTCTCCTCATCTTCAATTCCTACCTTCGTTAGTTAGTTATCCCATTTTGGGAGAATAGCTACTATGGTATTTAAAGAAGTTATGTCCAAAGTCAATATTGGTACTTGTTGTTTTTTTTTTTTTTTCCCGTTAATTGGATATCAAACAACTTTTGAATGTCCAAGTTAATACTTTCGACCATATTCCAACGTATTTCCAGCCAAATTAGCATGCGTTGGTCATTTTGATATCTAAAGTTATACATAAGTATCCAAATAACTTATAACTTGAAAGTTATTTTGTCATTTAATCGGTTAAAAAAAAAATTACAAGTACCAATTATAGCTTTAGGTACCAAATTAGCAACTGTCCTCTTAAAAAAATTAATCACGTGACCAACACATGATATCTTGATCAAAAATATATCGGAGTATGATTGGAAAAATTATCTTAAACATTTAAAAGTTATTTAGATACTCAGTTGGCAAAAAAGAAAAAAAAAATACCAATATTAACTTTGGACATAACTGTTCGTTCCAAATTGGTTATTCTCCCTAACATTTATCTATATTCTCTTAATTACTTTTATCAAAATTATATCAATGTGAACGGAGTAAAAGCAATCAAATGATGTTTGACTGCGGGATAACGATTAATCATTTTCATCATTTGAGGATAAATGACGATTTGACTATATATGTCACTTTTATTAATTAAACTTGTGATTTTTCAGTTATAGATGAGATTGGTTTATTACTTGAACAAATCTTATTTTTCAATCCTTAATTTATTTTAAGTGGTCAAGTAAGAAAAATAATCATAATCTAAATATATTTAATGAAAAGAAGAGACATTTTTCTAAATCAATGAGAATATTTTGCAAAAGAGGGGAAAAAATTGTGGCATACCATTCCAATATCAGAGATTATTTTCAACCATGTTATGCTAATCTATGTTTTGGCTTTCACACACATTGAAGTTTTCAATCAAGAGGTTCTAGCGGGGGTTGTGTGGGGTGGTAGTGGTGGTCATGATGCTCCACACATATTATCGCATAATGCCCCAAAAGTCCAATATTCATATTTAGCAGAGAAACGCTATGTCACATATCACATATGAAATATGCACCAAAGCAATAGGGAAATAGTCAAAAATATGAGATAAAGCAGATGGCCGCAAATTGCCATGTCCCAAAATGGGCCAATGCAAAATTAATGGTGCGACGGAGAATGACCCAATGCTTCACTCCTCACGGTGAAGGGCATCATAGCTTTTTCTTGTATATATTTATTCTGAGATTTATGCCACCCCAATTGAATTTCATTTCCATTTGATATATACTTCAACTATATATAGCTTCTTCAATCTTTAAATATAATTTTTTTTTAAAAAAATTTAAATAAATATGACAATAATTCTCACTCATTTTTATAATAATTATGTTGATTCATAATAATTTTAAAAAAATCTTTTAAAAATTAATAAATAAAAAAACTAAATGAATGATAACGATAGAAAAAAATTAGTAATAGAATAAAACCATTCACTAATCATAAAATAAAATAAAAATACTAGTCGTTAATGATTATGGTTTTTATTTTTGGGAAAATAAAAAATATGGTTAAAACAGAGGAGGAAATTTTCCACTCCCTTTATTTTAAAATAAGTCTTTTAAGGTCATTGACTTGTTCCACAACAAGTCATTTGCAATTTATGATATTATTTTAATTTTTACTCTTTATTAATATTTTCTTTGAAGAAAAAAAAAATGTAATTATTAATAAAAGATAAAAAGGATAATTTTATTACTCCCTCCAATTCATATAATATACGTCATTTTAGTTTAAACCTTCAAGATTGTTTAATAATTTAAATTGCTGTACAAATTTTGATAAGTATTTATTGTCCGTAAAGTAAGTCTGTCTTAAATTTTTTAAATAATTAAATTAAAAGGCTTATATATTGAGTAAGTCAGTGTACAGTTTTTTTGTTCAATATTCATGCAAAAATCTTCGACAATATATATTATGAATTAGGAATATAACGTTGCTATGTTTATATATATTTCGGACGGATCTTCAAAATGCACCACCAAAACACATGGTTTAGGGTACCTGTGCAGTGAATCAATAGGATGGGTGAAAAAGTCAGTTGAATAATTTCAGTCATAAGTATTAATGGGTGATTCAATTTTTGATGCAAGTTTTTACTCATAAACGTTACTCCCTAAATGCTTTGGATCGATAGAGAGGCAGGCGCACTGGCATTGAGCTCTCGGGACAAGGTGGAACGAACTCTTAACTTTTGACCCTTCAGACGACAAAACCAAAGTCTTGAAATGCAAGTAACGGCCAGGATTTTAGTTTCACATACGTACAGAAACACCTCAGCATAACCTATTTTCTAAATAAATTAGAACTGGCTAGTAAGTCCTAAAAGTTCCCATTCACAATATACTCCTTCCGTCTCAATTTAATTGTGGTTGAGTTACTGTTTCAAAATAATTGTTATTTACTTAAGGAAGGAGTTATATAGAATAAAGCTATAGAGTACTATGAAACATAATGCTCTAATTAAATCTCCAACGGTTAGCTATTAAAAAAAATAAATTCATTTATAAAAAATTATTTTTTCAATTTTTTTTTAATAAATTAAACTCTAAAAGAAAAAACTAAACCCTTGAAATATTTGATTAAATTTTATTTTATTTTTTAAAAAATAAAAGACAGTTGACTTAACTTTGACCGTTAAATATTTAATTGGAGCATTCCATAAGATCTGTTCCGTAATACTCTATAGTTACGTATCAGATAAATGGACTTAAATATTCCAATTATTACTCCCTCAATTCTAATATTCCTAATCCTAACTCCATAATAAATTCTTCTTCAAAATCAAATTAATTATGAGGAATAAAACAATAAAAAATGAACAAATTTATTATTTCTTTAATATTGATGAAATAACTTTAAATGATAAATAAATTGAGATGGAGGAATTATGTCATTTTATCTTTTCAATTTTTTTTCATAATATAAGTCGATAGGTAAATTTTTGTATCTTTATTTTTTTAGAAAAAAAATACTCATCTTTCTCTTAATTTTCCCTATATCCCTCCATTCGAAGATTCACGATAATACTCCACGTATCCTCATTGTTTCTCGAATTCGAAACCTCAAAATCTCAAGTGTTGTTGCTTATCACTAAATTAGTAAGGTTTGACTTGTATCCTTAATACTTGTGCAATGGTTTAAAACAAACAATATCATAAATCGAAGTATTAGATTTTATTATTTTCTATGTAGTATGGCTATCAATAAGTAAAAATTAGGACAAAGATGTGTTTGTCGCCCACTCTGCTTAATGCATTAAATCATTTTAAGATTTAAATGTTATTATTTTGAAGTTAAATTTTGATAAATATTTATTATTTTTTCACTATTGCACTTTATTTTTATGATCACAGAGTTTAAAGTAATTTTGTCTGTACTATTTTTTAAATCGTGAGCAAATATTCTTCCCTTATTTCATAATATAGGTTAAGTTAAACAAAACTAAAATTTTAAAAATTAACATTATATTGATATTGTAAAACAATTACTAAATTTTAAAATATAATTCGTTACCTGTCCTTTCACGTAAATCAAAATTCTTCAAATTCAATTATATTATATTTAAAATCTTTCATGATGCTTTCATTTGTAATTACAATTTTTTTTATTAACGTAAATTGAATATTAAAGGGAGAATAAAATGAAAAAAAAAAATCATGACTATAATAATTACAATATATTTACAAATGATATTTAGATTAAATTTATACGCATACTTTAACTATTTCGTTAAAAACTCATATCCACCGCACAGGTTACTAAACCCATACATATTGCATCACCCAACTTAGTATCTATAAGGTACTCCATTTGCTGTAATTTATTTATCATTTAACGTTATTTCATCAATATTAATGAAATAAAAACTTTACTCATTATGGATTGTTTTACTCCTCATAATTGCTTTGATTTTCAAAAAAAAATTTATTATGAAGTTGGAATTCAGAGTATTAAAATTGATTGGTATAAAATTGAAATATGTGAAATAATTAGTTAACTTTGAAAAAATCACAAATAAATTACACCGTTTCAAAATGATTATCGATTATTTTGGAGAAATTAAGGTATTCAATTACTTTTTCTCTATACATAATAGTGTCCCTCGTTATTACATTGTATTTTTCTTCTCTTTTCTCTCTCTTATTTGTTGATTAGTTATTTAAAATAGTAAAACAATAAATTAGTTTTGAAAGAAGTGAAAATAAAATTTAATAAAAAGGATATCAAAGGTAATTCATTTATATATTTTTTCTTAAAATGTGTATATAATAATTATTTTGAAACAAAACTTCTCTCCTTAAATAACAGTTATTTTGAAGGGAAGGGAGTATTTTTTTTTTGGGTAGGGGGAGGAGGGAGCAATGTCCCTGTTAATAAGAGGACTCGAATCCGAAACCTCAATCAAGAAATAGATAAGGACATTCAAGGCTATTTTTTGTATTGAAATATGTAACGGTGTAAATGACAACTCACTTGTGATAAGAATTTCCTTCTTAAGTGACAATTAATTTGGGATCTAGATAGTATATTCAATGTGAATGAAATTTACTCTATTTCACTTGGACAAATTTTATGAGTAAAGGATATTAACATAGTTCCATTTTGTTTATTTATTTTTTTAATAAAATTTAAACTTTGGATTGAAGGGGAAAGTCTCTTACGGGCGAAACCCCTCCCACTAGTCACGACAAGGCCCCTCGTGTCAGCGGGATGTAAATCAGGGATGTACACGAACTGGCAGAGGACTGCCCCTAGTGCCAGCGGGATGTAAATCAGGGATGTACACGAACTGACAGAGGACTGACGGAGAGGACGCTACGGGAGGCAATGACCGTTTGGAATGAACCAATCGTTGAGGGCCTTCGTTCTACACCCGATGGATTTCGAATCCCCGCCTGTCGTTGGAGTTAATCAAACGTCACGTCAGTCTTACTAACTCACCTATGCCACTGGGGCTAATTAATAAAATTTAAACTTATTTAGGAAGGGAGTGTGTCCTATTTTGAAAGGGAGAGAGTACATATTTTGACAAACAATAATAAGAAAATGTGACTAACAGACTATCAGTACCACTAATAAAGAGAAAACGGGTAGTATGTTTTGTCTTTAATCGGTGCGAAAAATAAAATTAATAAAGAGAAAAAGACGAGAAAACAATTACCAAAAGAAACGAACATTACATAGCTCTCTGTCTTCTTCACTTTTCAAGTTTTGAGTCGACACGAGTCTACAGAAGCTTCCGTCGTTTTCTCCTATAAAGAAAACCCACCCCCGTAAATCCTCCCTTCCTCCTCTCGGTTTTCCAGAGTACTCCCCATTTACCAGTCACCACCCTTTCTGAAGCTCGTCAATGGCGGGTGGTGATGGCCTCGAGGATGACGACCCACTTGCCGTGGGAAGCTATTCCCAACTTCTCTTCTCGGACGAAGTTGATGATCTTTCAACCGACCCCTGCTTCAATTTCGCTTCAACCTTTTCCACTGAAAATCCTCCCAAGATGCTCTGCTTTGGCGGTGACTATAGAGAAGAATTATGCGATTTCGTCTTTGACGATAAGGGCGGCGAGTCAAGAGTTGCTCCGAAAACTGGAGTTTCTGCAGTCACATGCAGCGACTCATCCTCTGCATCTTCGACTAACAATGGCGACGCAGCCGTAGCTAAACCTTTGCCCAAGTCAACTAATGTCAGTCAATATTTCTCAAGATTCATAGCTGTTAAACAAAAAAGAAAAAAAGTTTGGTTTGGTCTTATGTTAAATTTTGATTGCTGTTAAAAGGCCAATTACTATGTGCTAGCTGTTTAATTTTTTTTACTTTCTCATTAATTCTGGGGTTTGTCATTTTTGTGCAGAAAAGGAGAAATGTGTCAGGACTGGGCTCTTCTGACGAACAAGTTCAGAAGAATCAGAACTCAAACGCTGGTGGTATTGAAAAAGCTCCGGTGAGAAGCGAGCGAAATTTTAAAAAGACTAAATCAGGCAACTCATCTGATCAGTCGACGACCACCGGGCATGCAAAGGTCAGAAAAAATTTCCTTAATCGCATGTCAAATGTCGAAGTCCCTTTCTGCTCTTTTGCATTCTTATACTGTTTTTTTTTTTTTTTGAAAAATTAATTATAGGTTAAGAAAGAGAAGCTTGGAGAAAGAATTTTAGCTTTACAACAGCTCGTGTCGCCCTACGGCAAGGTCTTCGTTTCGTTTTTTCAATTGAGCCATAAAATTTAATTTAGTAGTATTTATTTATTGAACCAAATAAATAACTTTCGATATTCAGTAATCTCTTTTATCGTTTTGCTCTGAAAAAAATTAATGTACGGATCGAATGATGAAAATAGTGTTCTGGTTGTGTTTTTTTTCTCTCGCAGTCGGATACAGCATCCGTGCTCCATGAAGCGATGGGTTATATCAGGTTTCTACAAGATCAGGTGCAGGTTCTGTGTTCTCCTTTCTTGCAGCGTCTGCCTTCTTCGGCCCAGCAGCACAATGTGAGTATACTACTATTTAATTTTATCTCCATAGTAATCTTACCTGATTGAATTTGTCAACCTTTAATTAATTAATTTTATCCTTCTTTTTAATCCTTAACCTTTTAGATTTAGAATGTAATGTTGTGTTCACAAGGAGACTACGAGGGACCTACTCTCTAATTTTGCTCTGTTTGATCCATATTGCCCCAAGGACCAATACTACTGTCTGGATAATTTCAGGCTTTCTTTAGGATTAGGATGAAATGGAACTATGTTGGCCCCATTACTAGCAGCTTTCTATTGCACAACAAGATTAAGGAAATTTACATAAGAGGGGGGCCGGACTTATTCTTTTCTCTCAATATCCCTTGTGTACCATAATTGACGGTTTTTGTAATAAGTGAATTTTTTTTTTTTGGTTGTTGTCTTTTCATGGTATTTGTCAAAACTCAAGATCAGCCTGTGTGTGTAGTAGCTCGTATAAAATTGAATGAATGAGTACTGTTTGATGAAATGGACAGGAGGGCGGAGAAAACGGAGAAGGAGAGGAAGGTGAATCGAGGAAGGATTTAAGCAGCAAAGGGTTGTGTCTGGTTCCATTAGAGCTGACGCCACACGTGGCAGACGACAATGGAGCTGATTTTTGGTCACCTGCAACGGTCAATGGCGTCTCTTCAAACCAGTAGTGAATTATCTTTTCAAGATTCCGGTCTCTGGCTATGCATGGGTTTTGCCCACTGCATTGCTTATTTTGTTTTCTTTCACAAGTCCAGCAAATTTACCTGCATCGGTAAAAAAACCATGGTGATTGCGAAAAAAAAAAAAGTGAAAGCAGTGAAATTTAATCCTTGGCTGGTCTGTGAAAAGGAAGAAGGCGGAAAGAAATATGACAGAACGAAGGCCAGACAAATGATTTTTCACCCCTGTCGATAGCCTTCACAGAATTTTGGATGTCTTTGGATTTCATGAAAGATTAAAACCTTATAATTTATGTACATATTATTATTGTCTGTAGTGTACATCTTTTGATTTCAATCGGATGTGAGGCGGTTTAGTCCTCACAGTCTGGGAGATCGTCGGCGTGGTCAGCTGGCTCATCGTGCTTTTCCCAGTCTCTAAATTTCTGTCAGTTTTTGGCTAAACTCGTATGGTGTTATTATTAACTTTGATGAACACCTTATCTTTTTCATATAAATCAATTATATTTCTAAATTTTATTGAATCATTTAAAATTTTTAATAATTTTTTATTTGAAAATTAGGTCTTCGATCATTTTACTAATGGTCCATAAGTTTTTTTGTCTGAAAAATAAATTTTGATACATTGAAAATTCATTTTGATTAAATAAATTAGGGTTAAAGGAAGTTATTTCACTGTTTATTTTCCTTCTTTAAATAAATAATAATAATTATATAAAGTTGAAATATTTTTGAAATCTTTAGAAAACTATAAATTCCTACATTGTCCAGTACAAATCTATTTTTGGGATGAGTAATTAATTGAAGAGCAAGGATGCAAGGCTCATGGATATCGCAAGAAAACAATAATGGCACAAAGAAACTAAAGGATCAGTGAAATGTCTTTACTCCTATTTTATTTGATTAAATTGAGTGTACGATGTATCATCTTACTTGAAAATTTATTTTTTAAGCAATAAGGACTTTATAGATCATCTGTTAAAAGATCGGGGACCTAACTTTTCAACGAATAAATAATTAAAAATTTTAAATGATATAATAAAAGTTTAGAAATTTAGTTGGTTTAAATAAAAAAAAATAAGGGACTAAAAAGAAAAAAAAAAGGAATTTATATGACAAAAATATAAAAGAAACTAAAACTTCGATCCTCAAATCTTCTTGGCCAACATGTTTCATATTGTGATTTTGGTGTTTTATGACGCTGCAAATAATGTAGTTAAATTAAATACTCTCTTCACCTTTATTTATAAATTATTTGTAATGAATTTGTTAATATTAAGATAATTTTTTTCACTTCTAAAATGTTTTTATGGAGAAGAACCTTAACTAAGAAAAAGTAAAAAATATTTTTATGAAAAGAATGGATAATATTAAATGAAAAATGTTTTTATGAAAAGAATGAATAATATTGAGAAAAGAGGAGTAAAATTGAGGGAGTATATCTTTAAGGTAAATTCTCAATAACTAACAACCTTTTTTATGACTAATGATATTGTAATAAATTCTTTAATGTCAATATATTTTTCACTCTTTTTGTCCAAATTTGAATATTTTTATTTCTATTTTTGATCATTTGGAATTGAATATCTTAATTCTTAAGATATGTAGATTTTTAGTATAAAATTTCATTAACATCATTCTTAATTTAAGAAATTTACATCCACTTATTCAATGATATCACCACTAATTACGTCAAAGGGAAGGATAAATTAGTAACTGTGTGGAGCCTTTAAATCCGAACAAAGGGAGTAATATTTTATTCCTTTCATCTCTAATAGATCGTTTGTTGTCACTTCTTTTGTCTTTTATTATAGATTGTTTTTAACAATTTTTATTCATTTTTTTTAATATTGCATAGTTTATCTTTCTTTCTTTATAAAATATTGTTTTCTTTTTCATTTTTATTTTAAATGGTCTTTAACAACGACATCTAAAAAAAAAAAAACTTTATTTTAATATTAATAAACTAATTATAACCGATTTAAAATGCGGGACATCGATTGTCTTAAATCAAAAGTAGATTCAATTCTATTTAGTAAAGGAGTTAGTAAGATTAAGTAAAAGTTATATATCTCTTGGTCAAAACTTTTTGTAGTTTCATTTAGCAATTGTTGAAAGGATTTGTTTGGATGAATTTCATAAAATAATATCTTCTAAATGGATAATATTCTTACTTTTTATAAAAATATTTTTTTAACTTGAATTGTTCTACATTTAGATATAGTAACTAAAAGTGCTTAGTCAAAGGCTATAAAATTTTAGTAACTAAGGGTGTAGCTCAATGGTTAAAAATGAGATATATGACTTATATCGATAGTGAATTATGTATGTTATTTTTATCAATGTCATTTTATTTATTAAGTATTTACAAAAACAATTCTATAACTTCGTATCAACGTCTTTATATTCAAATGAGATTGTAAATGGTTTGGATCTTCTATTATACATTTACGTGATAGTAATAAAATATTAATAAATTTTTTATTTTTAATCATTAATTATTATTTATTAATATATTTTATATGTTAAAATCTAAAAAGATAAATTAAATCTTATGAAAACTTAATCTTTTAGGTATATATGTTAAATTTAGGTAGTGCTATATAATTGTGTAATAAGAAATACTGAGTTGGTTATAAATTTAGACCAAATATTATTTAATCTATCTAAATCTAAACAATACTCATGCAAAACTTAAAGTGTTTAAAAAATGACTTGCAAAATACTACTCCCTCTATTACTTAATATAATTCATTAGCAATCATTTTGAAAAAATTCTTAAAATATTTAACTAATTACGATATCCAAGGAAAAGAAAGAGACAAGGGTAATATAGTGAAAAATGTATAAAAATAATTATATAAATTAACAACAATGACCTATATTTAGTAACAAGAAAAATTAGCTTAAATGACTTATAAATGATTAATGGAGTAATTTACTCATGATTTCTAATTTCTAAAAATTAGAGAAAAAGAAAAATATTTTTTTAATTGAAAGGGACCATTACGGTCCATAACCTCTAGCCCAATTCATCAATGCCACTATTATTGAGTCTCAGTAAAAAAACCCAACCGTCCGTCCGAATGCCGGTTGGGTTTCGATTAAAGGCCTAGTCGGTTGTGTAAGTACAGGGGTTAGGTATTTAACATGCCACAATTAATCTTTTGGCGCTTCGTTCAAATCTTCCCCAGCAATTCTCATCTAACGACCATTTTAATTTCCCCCGAAGTCTTTAAACGTTGAACAGCGAGTTCTCACAATATCTGATCGGAACTCCGAAACTAGTGGAGTCTTCTGCTGTCAATCGATTCTTGAAGATGAGTCTCAATTCGGCGTCTGGCTCCGCCACTTCCGGTTCCACATCGAAGCGCAGCTTCAATTCCACTTCAAAACATTCGACTTCCAGTAATAACGCAAGAAGCAATACAAGCAAGAGGAAGAAACCAGACCAGAATCAGAAAACCCTAGGGATGGCTTGGGGTTCCAATTCACCCTCTTCTTCTCGCTCCGCCTTCCGCAACTCTCCCTTTCCCAATTTCGGCAGGCATTTTCTCTCCTCCTTCTCCATCTGTAAATATATACCAAACCATTCCTTATCAAAATTATGGAATTTTTTGTTGATAGTTATTGATTCTGGCTAATTAAGCAAACTTGTAATTTTTTTTTTCCCTTTTCTTTTCGGGTCTATATCTGTTCTATGTAATTGCTCTTAGAAATGTTTTCCTTATATTGATTGATTAGTCGTCAAACTCCATGTGTCTCAATTTAGTTCTGATTGCAATCCGATGTTTTCTTGAAACTTCTGTGCAGTTACATGACTTTGAAGAATCAGAAACTGCACGAACAATTCAGTGCTGAAGCATCTTCTTCCTCTCACAGCGGATCGAGTTCGCGGCGATCTATATTTGAAGGAGTTTCTATTTTTGTTGATGGATATACAGTACCTTCCAGTCAGGTTGGGGAAATTTTCTTTTATTTATTTTTATAATTGGATATTGAGAGTCACGCTATATATTGCAGTACTTCTGGCAGTGTTCTGGGACTCTTTTTAATCTCATTATACTGATATCAGGAGCTACGTGGTTACATGCTGAAGCATGGAGGCCGGTTTGAAAACTATTTTTCTCGGCATACTGTCACTCATATAATCTGTAGTAATCTTCCTGATAGCAAAATAAAGAATTTGAGGTTTTTCTCCTTTTTGAGAATTTTCAATATCCAACTTATAATTTTTTGTATATATTTTTCTTATACAAAAACATTTTTGTATTGCAGATCCTTCAGTGGTGGCCTACCAGTCGTTAAACCTACATGGGTGCTGGATTCTGTTGCTGCTAATAAACTCTTAAGCTGTAAGTTCCATATATATTTCCTCAGTTGACTTACAGTTGAAAGAATTGAGAAGGGAAGGAAATTTTACTTTCTTTTTTCGACTTTCCCATTCTCTCTGCTTACTTCTGATTATACCGGTACTAAGTGAAGAGAGCAAAAGAAATGGAACAATAATAGAAGTTTTCTGGGTTTGGTTTTTTGGGGATAATGTTATGTCTTCATCCCCCAGTCCTGCACTAGATTGGAAATTTGCTAGACTACTTAATTTTTTCATTCTACCCCTTTTTGGGAGATAAGAATGAAGGAGACAGAATATAGAGTAGGCACTTATCTATTAACTTCTCCTAAATCTCTTTCAGGGGTACCTTACCAGCTTGATCAGCTTGCAAGTGAAACTGATAACCAACCAAAATTATCGACCTTCTTTTGCTTGAAAAGCCACAAAGTCTCCAATGATTTAGCAGAATGTTTCAGCAGCCAAGCAACAACTGAGGCTAGTAATCCATCACTCTGTAGCAGCTTGGACGTAGATGATACTATTATTGGCGAGTGTGAGTCTACAGAACATTCTGAGGAAAGCCATTTGGTTTTGGATGATCTTATGCATGTAACCAATGCCGAGAGCAGAAATGAATTAATGAATAGATGTAACCAAAATCAAGCGGAACTGGATGATATCACTGCTGTGTCTGGTAGCGGTGGTGGATCCCAATCGCAGAACTGTGGTCAGGAAGCCTCTCCTTCAGTCTCTGATGACTGTCTGGGAAATGTTACTACTGAAAGCTTATTAAGTTCCAAAGGCATCAGGCCTGCTAGTATGGGTCATTCAACTCTTTCAGATGCTAATTTTGTGGAGAATTATTTTAAGGTAACTAATAAAGAAATGTTGACTTCTCAGATGTATCTTGCTGTTGATTACTTTTATATTTTATAATTATGAAAGTACTTCTGGATGGGTTTTGCAAGTGGAATTCCAGTTAACTGCCAGGATTTTCAGTATTCTAGGTTGCATTTCATTGGCACTTGGAGAAACCGGTACCGGAAGCGTTTTCCTGCCTTATCTAATATATTTAGGAACCGAGGTTCCAGTGATAATGCTCCTGTAACATCCCAAAAGACTGTCATAATTCATGTGGACATGGTAAATCCAGCTTGTTGCTTTCAGTTTTTTCTCCCTTTCTCCTTTTTTATCATTTTTTTAATGCAGTTTATTTCTGATGTTCACTAGTATGTGAAGCTTTATTGTACCATTAAGATAGCAATTAAACTTTTTATACACCTGAAATTCATAACTGATTATTATATGGCTATAGTCTCATGATTTTTCTGTTTTTTATTTTCTTTCTGGAAAAATTTGACAATTCTTTTTGTTCCAGGATTGCTTTTTTGTATCAGTCATACTCAGGAATAAGCCTGATTTTAGAGAAAAACCTGTTGCTGTTTGCCATTCTGATAGTACAAGGGGAACTGCAGAAATTTCTTCTGCAAATTATTCTGCTCGAGATTATGGTTTGATTTGTATCTGCCGATTCTTTTCTCAACCATATTTGATGTTAGATTTCTAATATACATGACTGCTGTTGTTATATTCTAGGAGTAAGGGCTGGAATGTTCGTTAGGGATGCTAAGGCCCTTTGTCCTCAGCTTGTCATTTTTCCATATGATTTTAAAGCTTATGAGGAGGTATCCCCACTTCAATATAATATATTTAAGAGGGGTGACCTACAAATGTTTCTGGTTTATGATTGGTTAATTATCATTGTTCCTGTCATTTGGTCCATGGTTCCCAAAATCTCTGAATTTGCAGGTGGCTGATCAATTCTATGACATCTTGCACAAGTACTGCAACAAAGTTCAGGTTTATAAGTGGCAGTGTCATATTTTAAATCACATTCTACCAGTAAATTGAATTCTGAATTTCTAATCTTATGGTTTAGGCTGTCAGCTGTGATGAAGCATTTTTGGATGTCACTGACTCAGGAATAGAGGATCCTCAACTTTTGGCCTCAAACATTAGAAAGGATGTTCTAGACACTACAAGATGCACTGCAAGCATTGGAATTGCTAACAGTATGCTTATGGCTCGTGTTGCCACAAGAATTGCAAAACCTGATGGCCAATGTTGCATTCCTCCGGAGAAGGTAGATTTTAGTGATATTTAATTTTACTAGTTTATTTATCCTTCCACCTTCGCCCCGGGGCTGCCCTGAAATATTTTTAGTTCATTGTTTTAACCTTCAATTAAAAAATAAAAAATCAACTTTGCTTATTCATGTTAAAGGAGTCAAATGTGTGATGCCTGCTGTTGGTATCTTTTAAATTTGTATTGCAGATGCAAGATTTTTAACTCATGACAGTAGTCTGCCAATTTTTCTTGTTACAAGTCTTCAAATGCTTAAAGTTTTGTGGTTTTGGCAAAAGCTTCTTACCTTATAAATTTCAAGCACTGTGTAAAGAGCAAAACTTTTGTTTGATTGATTTCTGTCAATTGGGCAGTTGTCTAAATTGTTTTCAAATCATTTTATCGAATAGTGAATAAGTGATGGCAATATCTATATAGTTTGTTGCAAGGAACACTTCAGTAATATGTATTTGAAAATTCTGCACTACTTATTTCTTGCTTGTTCCAGGTGGATGATTATTTGTGTGAACTTCCAGTTAAGGCACTTCCTGGCATTGGTCATGTTTTAGAGGAGAAACTTAAACAGAGACAAGTTAAAACCTGTGGCCAGCTGCGTCAGATATCAAAGGTTCTTCTCCTTTGTTCTACTTTTCTTTCAGATATAATAATTAATACCCAACCCTTCTTATTTTAAGAAGTTTGAGCTTCTGTTTAAGGTGGTTATTTTAAATCTTAGTTTACAATTGTATTCAATCCTTGTAATACAGCTACTAACGTTTATTCCTCTATTTTAATTTTTAAGCTTCATTTTAAACTGAAAATATTTTTCCCCTCTATGTAAGGAATCCTAATCTATCAAGCAGGTTGAAAAGTGGTTGGCTGGTTTTTCTAATTACACTTGAATTTAACTTCTACATGTTAAGCTGGATATAATCCTTTATTGTGTTCTATATTGGTTGGTAAATTAGCAATTGAAGACCTTTTTGACTCCTATTGCTGCTTTCTGTTATTTATTTTTAGAAACAGTGTGAAAGTGACCTTGGAGTTTGTATTTTATATTCTTTTGCATTTTGCAGAGATGATCTTTAATGTTATTTAATCCATAAAAAATTCAGATTGAAGTGAATCCTCTTCATTTTTTATTTAAATTTTTGTGTTTGTTTGTGGCCTTTTCAGGATTCTCTTCAGAAAGATTTTGGGGCAAAAACAGGTGACATGCTATGGAATTTCAGTAGGGGAATAGACAATCGGTTAGTTGGAATGATTCAGGTTAGCAAGCAATAATATTTTCTTTTTGACTGCTTAAGTTCTGATTTCCTTGAGATGCTAATAATCAAGTATGGGTAACATCATGTGGTTGTTTTTCCTCTGATCATTAACGTGTATAATGTTTTTGTTTTCACTTTTTCTTGGCAGGAAAGCAAATCAATAGGTGCTGAAGTAAACTGGGGTGTGAGGTTCAATGATCTGAATGATGTTAGTAATTCATCTTAGAAACATATGTGGAAGAGGCAATGAGTGCATGCTATGAATACTTCTATGTATATTTCTTTTATTATTCATTGCCTGTTTGCCATTCTAGTACTTGAAGCTCATTGCTTTCTTTCTTCTCACTGACGGATCGGGCATAGTACATATATATCATTTATCTTAGTTAATAAAATAGGCAGAATCTCTTGATTTCAGACCAAAAAGTTCATAATGGCACTGTGCAAGGAGGTCTCCTTGCGCTTGCAGGGATGTGGTGTACTTGGGCGCACCTTTACCTTGAAGGTTTTGTATATAATCTCTCTGATACTGATATTCTTCCTTATTTGGTCTATCTATGTATTAAGGCCTTTTTCATTAAGATATTCCTTAGTTTGGTCAATTACATGAATCATGATATTTTGGAGATGCAATTAATTAATCTAGATGAAGAAGAGACGAAACGAAGCTGGGGAGCCGGTGAAGTATATGGGCTGTGGAGACTGTGAGAATTTGAGTCGCTCCATTACGGTAAACTTTCTTACTACACTGTGCACCTGTGAACAATATTCAGGAGTTCTGCCTCTAGGTCTGAAATTTTGATTTATTTCTGGAATCAATAGCTCCCAATGGCTACTGATGATGTTGACGTGCTTCAAAGGATAACTATTCAACTTTTTGGATATTTCCATATAGGTAATACATACATGGTTATTTTTCTTTGTTTTTCTTATGATATTATAGAAAATTTTCTACTTTTAGTACATTTCATTTGTTGCCTCTATTAGTTTTTTGATCTTGTCAATCTGTTGATATTTTGCCTTGCAATGTCTTCTCTGGGCAATCCTTTTTCTTCTTAGGGCTTATTTGTGAATTATTAAGTGATAGGTTATTTTAGTCCATACAAGTGGTCTTTCACTTCATTAAGTGAAAGGGTACTGGGAGTTTTCTAGAATTTCTCCTGAATTTTTGTGGCTGACATATAATCACGTGTTATCTAAACTTGATCTTTTTTCTCGAGTGATTACTCATTGTCTAATATTTATTTTTTCCTTGCATTAAATCTATGTTCTTTACTTTTGAACCTTTTGTGTCCATTTTGGATTAGGATGTATTTTATATGGTTTTAGCTTGGCAATGTTTCTTATTCTTTGACAAATTAAATGATTGTGTCTTCCAAGAAAAAAGAGGAAAAAGATCCTAGGCTCGAACCCCTGTAACAGTTAGACCCCGAAATTGAAGTGGTAGGATTGGGAAGTTTGAGATGAGGGTAAATATCTTGTACATATCATTTCTGATTCTCTTTGTTTTGTTCAGACAAGGGAATCCCCATGCTTGCTTCTCAGTTCTCATATGTCATTCATGCTTGTCATAGCTGTTTCCATTGCCAAAAATGTGCATTCTTT
This sequence comes from Parsonsia alboflavescens, assembly GCA_028571225.1. NCBI lineage: Eukaryota > Viridiplantae > Streptophyta > Magnoliopsida > Gentianales > Apocynaceae > Parsonsia > Parsonsia alboflavescens. The sequence goes on along the minus strand of JAOXNR010000029.1, from coordinate 4,067,783 downwards.
AGGTCTTCTGTTGACACGCACATATACATTCAGAATATACAATCTATTATGCTCTAACCCAGGCACCAGCCTTCTATATTGCTAGTGAGTATGTTTGTCATAACTGAGTTCTTGTTAATGCAGATGCAAAGGACATAAGAGGAATGGGCTTGCAGGCATCTAAACTCGAAAGTGCTGATGATGCTAAGCAAGGTTTGACTTTTGTTACTTTTGGCACCTTATGTGAATACAGTCACATAGCTGTTAGTTTTTCTAACCTTTTATTAACTTTCTCGGAACTTTCTGTTACTTTAAAATATATGTTGTCCTCTTTGTTTCCTCTTTTACAAGTGATTTGATGGATTTTGATATGAAGGGCATGAGAAAAATTCTATTCGGTCTTGGCTTGTTTCATCATCTACAAGGACAAGACTTAGTGGCAATGGTAATTTATGCTTGTTCTCCCTCTTGTTTTCTTGAATTTATTCAGGTAAACTGAGAGTGGTTTTCCATCAGAATACGGAGAAATTATGTCCATCATGCCATGCCCTTACCCTTGCAGATATCATGGTTCATATTAGTTTACTCTTCGGTCTTTTGACTTGTGTATTTGATTCAGTGAGGAATTCCATAGTAGTCCTTTCTTCAAATTGCATCCTTTTTATTTTCTGCATGATTCATCTAAGGTTATCTTACTGCAGTAGTGCTGCTTAACTGAGAAGCTTCAGTCACATAAAAATGTAAGATCTAATTGGTGAGATTATCGCATGCGTAGCAACAATTTCCCTTGCGATTATTTGGGTTTGAAGGTAGACTTTTCGTGTCAATGGAGCTGGGTTACAGGTTTAGTGGGAAGGGATTGATTCTGTGTCTCTTTGTGCTTTCTGATAGTATGCATTAATGGATGTGGCTGGATGTAGAAAAGTAGTAGATGATGAACAAAGGAGAAGTGGAAAAATGGCCAGAAGGAAAAACTGAATTAGAAAAGAAGTGATTATTTTAATTTTAGAATAAGACGCAAATAATGACATTATCCAAAAAGCATTCGATTATCATGTTTAAGGAAATATGTGTGACAGTTCTGTAAGACTGAGGAGGCAGTCAAGACAAACCTCAAGTGAGGCAGTTGCAATTTATTCCTTTCTTTGAACTACGACTGATTAGAGTTGTTTTATTGAAAAGATCTTGACTTTCTCACTTGAGAATTGCATGTATGAATGCCAGAAATGAGATGTGCTGCAACAGTGTTCATCCCACTGTGTTTTGAGAGGTGTAGTCTGTGTAATTTAAACTAGAATTAGGTTCTATCCTTCTGCTGCAGAAAGGAAAACTATGGAATAAAGCTCTGTATTTGTTATAGTTTTCCCATTATTTTGGTTTGTTTTCATGACAGATATTAGTGAAAAGTTTGTTGGCGGAGATGGGCAGTTGCATTCTGATCCTAAATCTCCTGCTAAAATGGACTCTAGCTTAGCTACTGGTGAAGCACGTGTAATGCGGGATGCAACTCACCCTGCATTGCATGTTCTAGATCTTGGGGTTATAGAGATGCTTCCTCCAGAAATTTTCTCAGAGATCAACAATTTGTATGCCGGAGAACTTACGAAGCTTATTTCAAAGAAGAAAGAGAAAAATGTTGATATTTCCAAAACCTTGAGTGTCTCTCAAATTGTTGAAGGTAATAACACATTCCACCTACTTATAAGGATGAATTTAACCTCTTCTTGAACTGCTTACTAAATATTATCTTTTAAATTCAGGTTCGACCAATGAGGGAGGATTCAATAACATGATCTTGTCCAGTAAGGTTGTCAAAAAAATATAAATCCCCTCTATGTCCTTATTGTTCCTCCTTGTCCCTTAAAATTATTTGCTTGGTATCCTTCAAACTGGGAGAGTTACATTAAATATTACCTCCATCCAAAATTAAAAGTTCACTTTTCTATAATGGGTATAATTTTTCATTTTGAGTTCCACAAAAACCTCCTCAATTAAAGAAATTGATATCTTTGTAACGTTTGGGTCCCTCCACTAACCACTTTTATAATAAAGATGATGCACTATTCTATTCACAGTTAAAGGCTCTTCATTTGTATCAAGTGAAAATGAAAATTTGATTCTGGGCTGTAGGATTAACATTTTATAGCATGCTGTTACTTGATAGAAATATGTTGGAAATGTTACTTGCTGTCTAGTATATGTGTGAACTGCAAGTTCTTCTGCATGACACTCCCTCCGTCCGGATTTCAATGTCTCATTTTGACGTGCACAAATTTTATGAAAATTAGTTGACTTAGTTTATTTTATACTTAACAATATCAATTTCTTAAGAATATTTTAACTAATTTAGGAAATAGGACATTCATTTCCAGACAACTAAAGATAGAAATGTGGACATTCAATTCCGGATGGAGGGAGTAATATTTTCTGGGCAATAAAACAAGCGGGCACTGTTGACTAGATTTTTGTGATGCTCTGTGATCTCTATATGCTTCTCCTGAAAGACATATTATGCTAGGAGTAATAGAAGTCCATTTCTCTTCCTTTCTGCTCAAAGGGAACAATGGGAAACATTAGATGACTCAAACGTGATCTGATAAGTTTGCAGTGTATATTAGCAGTTATTGTACTTTTGTATCTGACTGCAGTCTTTTCAGATATCTGTCATGCCTATTTCAAATAGACTCACTAGAGTTGAATTTGATCGGACTTGATTAGTTGTTAAAACTTTTCTATCAACAACTGTTCTTTAGGCAGAAGAGATACCTAGCAGCAGTATCATCCTTGAAAATTCATCCAGTTCATATATGAAAGAAGAGAGAGAGCAGGTCCATTCATCTTTCTCCGTCTTCTTTTCTCTCCACTTTCCTTTATAATATATGAACATAATCAGTGGTTTGTTATCTATGGCATTTATCAGGAAAAGCAGAATCTAAATGAAATGATCCAACTCGTGCCTGTTTCTTGTGGAGGAGCCTCTAACCGAGATATTTCTTCTAAACTTCCAGAGCCAAACAACTTCATGCCCATGTCTTTAAGTCAAGTAGATCGTTCTGTTTTGCAGCAATTGCCTGAAGAGTTGAAACTAGATATACTTGAGTCCCTTCCTGCCCACAGGAGTCAGAACTTAGTTTCAAATGATCTTTCCACAGAATTTACTGTGCATGAGATGCAATCAGCTAAATCCATGTTGAGCAATGAGCTCTGGTCTGGAAGTCCACCAAGGTGGGTTGAGAACTTCAGACTAAGCAGTTGTAAAGTGCTGAATGCTTTTGCAGTTTTGTTCCAGACATCAGGAGCCAGAAGTCAATTATCATCTACATTGCAGTGTATTATATCTGAGATTCATCTTGCTTTAGACATGGGAAAAAATTTAAGGGATGATTCTGCTAATTGTTTGTCTGAGCTGATCAAGCAATACATTGAATTCAAAGTTGAAACAGATATTGAAGAGATTTATGTTTGTGTTCGCCTTTTAAGAAGGTAACCACTTAATTTCATTGGGTTGTGCACAGTGTTTTATGTATTTTGTTCTACTTGGATTGGGCCTCTTGTTTGATCATGTGAAGCTAATCTGTGTTTTTCATATATTAGTCTCTCAAATGTACATCGTCTTATAGTGTGCTGCTATACAGCCCATGTTCAGTGGACTGCAACTGTCTTTCTTCTTTCTTTCAGTTTGAGCTAATATCTTCCTCTTCGATTATTCATAATTTTAGTTTTCTTGCACAAGTCCTTATCTATTATGCATTCTTAGGAAACTCATAGTTCTATAAAATTTGCACGATTTTCAATTGTGATTTTCCGATTCTGTACATCATTTATTAAATTTGGGGTTGTGCTCCATGTTTCACCCAGGGTTCTGATTTTTCATGTTTCATATGTTTTGCCCACGTTGCATAAACCGTGATTCATGGCCATATGAAATAACTCCAGTACCTCTTTCTAATTGATTGATAGATCACTTGACTTGTTGACTTGCTGATTGAATTTGATGTATTTCAGGTTGGCTTTGAGATCTGAATTTTTCTTGAAGGTTTTCAGTGGCATCCTTCCTCTCCTGCAGGTAAACATTGCTTTCTGAGATTGATAAGCTCTATGTTCTTCTCTGTATTGTCTATTGCTTCATGATTTTTATTTTCATTTTTGTTTGTAAACTAAGTGGAAGCCAATTGCAAATTATTTTTATAACATGTTCCATCACCATGCACCTGTTCAACATAAACAAGTGTAAGCACCTGAAGTATTGATGTGTTGTCCTATTTCCTTTTATTGAAATTTTCAGAAGATCTACAACAACTACTACTATCTTTCTTTATGACTCAAAACACCCTTCTTTTAATAATCGATTTACATTCCAAACTATGATGATACTTCTTAATGGATTGGATTGAATCTTTTACCTTAATTTTGTGCTGCTTTTGAGTCCTGGAGATGAAGCTTTTTCATTCATAAATCTTATAAGCATGTTTTGCTTTTACGATTTGACATGTCATTTTTAGAGTCTTCACTTTTTATTGTTGTCACTTCTGATCATCAACTACTTACCTTTTGAGGCCTCATCTCCTTTGCTGCTGATATTTTTTTCTTGAATCTCAGTCTGCTGTCGGTGAAAAATATGGTGGAAATCTTAACATTTCTTCCCTGGAGTAGTTTTCCGTTTGGTTGTGTGAACCTTGGCAACGTATCAGAATTGGTACAAAAAATTTTCCTTGAGTATCATTACAGTAAAAGTATTGTGTTACCTATGCAAATTCCACAACTTTGTTTTGTGGTTAAAACTATCCATCATTTTGTTGGAAAATAGAAACTCTGCAAAAGAATAGTGGGAAAACTAATCTAATCATTTTCATGGATGTGCACTAGGGGAGAAAAAAGGGACAAGCAAGTTGTGGCAGCAAGCATGAAAGGGGGAAGTACTATGTTGGCTCACTATATGAATGTCTGGTAAAAAGCAATCTATTTGGACAGGGCTAATTCAATGAGATCCATGATTTTCATTTTTTTTTATTTCTTTGTAATCCAAGGAGATGCTGCATCTGTCCTCTTGATGTGCAAGAGAACCATTTGTGATCCAAGTCAACAGTGATGGTGAGCAGTTTGGTCTCCATTCTTTCCGAAAATATTGCAAGACTGATTGTCTATGATTCTATAATAACTACTCATAGAAGACAAGTTTTTATCTATTCCATCATATTTTCACCTTTTTGCATTTTCTATACGTTAAATTTCCACTTTAAATGCTTAAGTTAGTAGAGAGGTATTGAATTTATGCAGTTGAGATACCCCCCCACGTGTGGGCTAAACTCAAATTTTCAATTAATGGCCTAAAATGTGGATAACATAATAACGGGTAGAGATAGGAGTCATACATAAGACCTCTTACTTTGATACCATGTTAAATTTTTATTTGCTCTAAAAGCTTATACAGGTAAACTCCAAAATACTACATGGCATTTCTTTATTGGTATTCCTCAAATATGGATGAGTTTTTAGCTATTTATGTTTTATATCGGGGCAATGGAAACTGTGGAATTTCTAAAATTTGTAATGTTAAGATTTGGTATTTTGCTTTTATTAATTTGGGAATAATACTTACATATTTCCTGCTTTGAGTTTGACTTTAGGTCTCTTGATTCAGTTGTGCAGCTTTCGGCAACTTCAGAGTTTGTTGCAAGAGGAATCAATTGATCATTTATTAGCGGGATAATCTTTTGCTACTGTATTTTGGGTATCCATTGCAAAGGGTTAATTGGGTAATGCCATGACTAATCATAGGTATTGCTCCTTCCTTGGCTGAGTTATGCCTTAATGTCTTACCTGTGTACATAAGAAATCTTTGTCAGTTGTGGTGTATTGGTCTTGGGTAAAGCAAATTCACACCATATTTCATCTGTCGCAGTTGAGTTTTTGATGATTAGTTAAGTAATGCTTAATTAAGCTGTTTTTTAGCTGGAGGAGGATTCGGAATATCTGATTAAATTGATCCTTTGTCCCAGAGTATAGGAGTTGGCCAAGGATTTTTTTGTTTTTTTTTTAATAATAATTTCTGGTTTGGTTTTGGAATAAAAAGTTGACTTCGCTTCTAACTGATAACTTGGTTGACCTATTTCCTCCAATTTTATTCTAATGTTATGTGAATAATTTGAGAAAATTAAATATGGATATCTTTTGTTTTTCTCCCTACTTTATCCATGGGATTTAAGAAAAATAGGAAACTGGACAAATAATTCACATAAAGGGAGTAATAACTTAAGCACTAGCTTTCACTTCTGTGTGTAAATCACTTTTAATAACTTTGTGACTTGCAAGTGCATTTGATATAATTTTCATGCACATGATAAATGGTCTGGAGCAGGGAGAAAATTGTCTATGCAATGCTATGTTTCCCCATCTTGTCTTGAATCGCATGTCTCCCTGTTTGTGCCCCCCTTTTGTGAATCTCAAAATCGTCCATTCTAGATATGATTAGTGACGGGAAGAAAATTAAAGCATTGCTCATGTTTATGGATATTGTATTACTCTTTTCTCCCTTTTGTGAAGAAATCGATTAGATCATCTGTTTTTGCATTATGATTTTGATCAGGTTTTCACATGTTAAGATTTTTGCTGATAACTTCATTCCTGAGGAATTAATATGTTGGAGTGTGACAGCAATATGAATTTATGAGAATTGAAGGCCACGTGGATGGATTTCACTTATAAATTGGATTTCACGTGAACATATTTTCCTTGGCCTTTTGGGAGCTTTTGGTATCGAACTGAAGTACTTCTCAAACTCCTGATAAAGTTGAGCATAATGAAGTTCTAAAAACATACTATATATGAAGATATTTTTGAAATTGCTAGCTTGCACCACATCCTAGTCTTCTCTCTACTTTCATCTTAAATTAGTGAAATGGTGCGTTTCTTTTTACCTTTGAAAAAGTCACTTTTTGGTTCTGTTCCACAATGATAAATCTGTTTGTTTAATGAGCTTTTGTCAACTGATCTTATTGTATGAGCATGTATCGGAGGCAAGGCAACCAACAACCATTCAAGAGCAAAGTGTCAAAATGTGGATATTTTCTTTGACCGGAGAAAGTCTATCTACATCCCGCAGATGAAGCCTAAAATGCTCCTTTCCACTGTCGGCATCAGATTCCCGTCAGTCTGTAACTCCATATTACCGAAACAGACTTGCGTTTATATGAAGATTGAAGACTATAGAACATTGACTAAGTTGGAGGTGGATCTAGGGGACATGAGGAGATCGAATGTAGTTTTCTTAGGTTTTACTCTGCTGTTGTTTTCCATCGGTAACATCGTTGCGGTGATTTAGCCTGGTTTTATTATAATTTGCTTATCAGTATTCTACGGGGATGTGGAATGTCTTCACCTTTTTTGAACAGCCGTGCGAAAAGGTGGATCGTGACTAATTTGAAAGTCTCAAAAAGGTAATTATCGGTAGTCTATATTCCACAATTCAACTGTGTTTGTATGAAATAAATCTCCAGTGTGACGGTGAATGGGACTCTAAAAACCGTTGGATTGGCTCTAAGAAATGGACTGATTCAACTTTCAGAAGTCAAAACGGAAAATCCTCATGAATCGGTTAATGTAGGCCCGCGGTGGTGATTGAGTGTTGTGTTGGTGCTCGTTCTGATCGGAAATCGTGAGACATTGTGACTCCATATCGTTTATTTGTTTTTTGACTTTTTTTTGGGGTGTGTTCTGTCTATGTGGAAGGGAAAGAAAAACCAAAAACAAGGATTGTTGAAAGGAGTGTCTTCATTTGGGATGATTAAAGTATATTGAAACAACCGGCAGAATACTATACCTTTATTTGCATGAAAGGTCCACAGTATATGGGGTGAAAATTTCACCCGGAGTGGTGTGCTTTAGGTTTTTATGAGGTTATAGTACACAGAATATAAAATATATTTTTATGAAATGTTATAATTGTTATTTTTTAATGTCATATCTATTAATCTTTTTAATATTTAATAGTTTACCTTGAATGTTATAAGAATTTAAATTAAAAATATTTGATTCCGGGGTGGTAATCCAAATTTCAAATATGGCAGCATAGAAAAAAAGAGAATTCCTGTTGGGGAATTTGACCTGGAAAAACTGAGTTGAAATGTAATGTCTTGACCTTGCGGGTGTCACTTGATCATCCAAAAGTTTTATTTACTTATGTTCCCTTTTTTTTTTTTTGTTTTTAAAAAAATTTCTTTCTATGAGAATAAAACTATTTGAGACAAAATATTTGTAAGTAAATTTTTGAAAAAACGATTAATTTTATAATAAAATATACATTTAATAAACCACTTGAGTCTAACCGAGAAAAGGCGTTTTGAGGTGGTTGTGGGGACGCAGGTTGGTTTGACAACTAAAATTTTCAACTTTTCCATCCCCGCGGGGGCTTTGCATCTTGCGCTATCTGATACAAGTAAGTATCGTACGGTACCGTGTGTATTAGCGTAAATAAATTTATAATAATCTCCTAAAGAATTACAGCTAAAACGGTTTTTCTTTCCCAAATAGTCAAACCAGTGATCTTCTATTGACCAGACGGACTTTTGTGTTAAAAAATAGGAAATAAGAGCTACCCGTAATCTGATTTGGTGAGAAAAAAATAGTTAAATGCTAAACGTTAGGTGTTTCATTTGAATGTATACACTTCCAAAATATGATCTTTAATTTTTTTTTTCTCCAATCTACGCTTGTTTTGCTTACTCTGAAAACTTTAATATTTCTCCAAACTCCTCATACAAAATTACCAAATTAAAATGAAATTATTATTCCCTCCGTTACTAAATATTAGTTATTCTAACTAATTTTTCTTATCACTAATTATAAGTTACATTAATTTTTTCAAAATAACAACTAGTGACATATTTACTAACAGAGGGAGTATTAAACAATATTTTAACTAAATATTTCTCAATTCGAATAAAAAATCCAAAAAATTTCTATCCAAATCCAATTTGTATTTTCCCAAAGGAAAAAAGGAAATAAAAAAAAGAAAAATCTATGAATTAGAGCTGTCAATTGGGGTTGGATCGGACCGGTCTGTCCTGTCCTCAACCTCAAAGGTCAAAAAATTTAAAGGGTTGGGACGGATTAGTTTTATTTTTTAAGGATAGTGAAAATCCGAATTTAATCCAATCCCACAAAGGTCAAGGATCGTTACGGGCTAGTCATTATATATATATTACTCTTTTTTTTTACTTTATAAAATATTTAAAATAAAACCTTTAAATTTTAACATTACTTTTAAAAGATACAAAAAATAGTAAATAAAGTGTACAAAAATTAGAGAAAAATTTAAAAAATTATTAAATACAAACCAAACATAAAAAAAAAAAAACCCCTCAATTTCAGGATTTAAAACTCATTACAGTCAAAAAAAAAAAAAACAAAGAGTTTGAATTTAAATAAGAAAAACAATACTACTACAAGCAATAAAAATGTAATAGAAATAGAAAATAAGTATTTTTTTTAATTATAAAATAACATAACTTTTTAATATCTTTAGCCCTATGGCTAGCCTTGTTCATCTTTTCTAAATCCTCATTGACCCTTAATCTTTAAGGGAAATTCTTGTTGTAATTGAGATTAAGTTTTTTAAATTCAATCTTTAAAAAATTTGAGATAAGATTAGACGGATTCGAAGGGCCGAATCCATTTTGACAGCTTTACTAAGAGTAAGTAGTTGGAACTCGTAGGTTCAAATATATTAAATAAAAGTTGGGGCGGGCATACTTAGACTCGGCAGCCACGATGACATTTTATATGAACAATAAATAAATATAAAAATTATAGGGGCCAAAACACACTGCCCCTGTTTTTCTTCTTCCACAACCTGGATTAGTGTTCCCAACAGCAAACAGGTTTCTCGGAATACAAGTGGGTGATTACGTCTTACCTTAGGTGACCCAAATTTGCCGAGGTTTTGTTTTGTGAACACGACTTAGCTTAATTAATTTGGTTAGTAAATATTCTGTGTTAGCTAAATGTAGAATCACATTCGGATGAGCTTTATTCTGTGTTAGCTGAATGTAGAATCACATCAGATGAGCTTTGAAAAGAGAAGTCTATTTATTTAAACTATTGATACTCTCATCCCCGATATAAGACGTAGTCGTTGATTTGTATGTGTTAAGAAGTTTTAAATATAATTATGATATATCAAAAATACCCCTATCCTTAATAATTATAATTTCCTTTCTTTACAATAAATAAATGAAAAAAATCTATTGAGGATAAAAAAAAAATCATAATAATACATTAATAATTATATAATAACTTAAGACAGATAAAATATAATTAAACTACTTATATTTTCCAAACAAGGAGTATTAAATTCTCTCCTGTTTCGTTTCTGGGAGTTGTTCCGGTTCAAACATGCATTTTTACTTTTTCAAACTAAATGCGAGATTTTTCAAATCTATAGAAAATATAAAACATTATTTTTCTCCCATGGCCAACCCCCAGCCCACCATTCATCTTGGATCCCAAAAGTCAATCAAATATAACTTCATCAACTTGAACTCCATCCTGATAGGATCCATTTCGGGAACGTAGAATGTAAGAGAAATTCAAATGTTATAACTCCAGTACGTCAGGAACCATCAGAAAAAGAAAAATAAAGAAAGACTACCCTACAAGACCAAGAAATTGTATAATGTGGAGAAAGTATGGACTCTTTGTTGTTTGACTAATGAGACTTAAATAGATATCGTGTAGCCCGAGAATCTGGTCTTGAATAGAGATGTCAAAATTCATTTGTTTTTCAACAATATCGTTCCAATCTATCTCGTTCTCGTTTGGCACCTGTATATTATTATTCTTTTCCTTCCATTCTTGTAACACTTTCTTTAACAGCGTGGCTGTTTTTTGTTTGAGCATTTGGAGTTTTAAGTCATAAAAGCCACCAATTGCTTGGGCAGTCTTGTAAGAAGACAAAATTGCTAACGAAAGAATGAGTGCGACCGAATATGGGCTGGCCGGCCTTTAAGTCTATGTCAAAGGGTCTGCCTATCGGTCTGGTGCTATCCTATAGTTGGAAGAAGTTTCATACGAAGCCAACGAGCGCAAGCCTTCATCAAGGCATCCTCATCCTAGGTAAAATATTCTAATATAGGTAAGGCAAGTCGCTTACCTTATTCTAAGGGCTTTCCTGTCTGAGGAGTTCACGTCGGGAACGGAAAGACTTCAAGTCTGAAAATCCGCCTGAGTTCAACCCTTTTCTTGATCTATGATATTGGAAGAGATTGATTGTGATCTCTTAGAGGCGGTATCCCCTGAGCTTTCTAGATTCATAGGAGGTCTCCAAGTCGATTTGGGAACGGAGCTACCCCGATTCATGAACCGGGAACCATAAACTATGGATTCTCCAATCCCTTTATTCAAAGATTCTATATAAGAGAGCGGATCGCGCTTCTCTTCTTTTCTTAATATTAGGCTTTAGGAATTTGGTCTTCCCGACCCAAAGACAGACCTGAGGGGATATACTTAAAGAAAGGCCACCCCCCTACCCAACACCTTTTTACCGAGTACCCCGCCTAACTCAAACTTGGACTTGGAAGCAAGCTAAAGCTACCTTCTGGATGGAGAGAGTCCTTCTACTTCTAAGCCCTGGCTTTATAAAGATATAGTAGTTATGCTTTAGCAGGTACTAAGTCACCCCATAGAGTGGAATGAAATGAAAGGAGCGCAATGAAATGGAGCGAGTACTAAGGCAAGTACCTGTATCGAGTATAATGGCCTAGGGATCAAGCCCGAGCACACTCTCAACTTCTAGATGGGCCACTGAGCTAATAGCCCCAAATCCCTCCTTTCCATAAATAAGGAATTTCTAGTTTTCTTAATCGGCTTTTTACCTTTGCTTGCTAATCCCAGAGCCCCCGATTCCTATTTTACCTAGGCTGAGGAGAAGGGAGAGCATGAAAAGGAAAGAGCGAAATACCTGTAAGGACTAATAATGATTCTGACAGTTATAGATTCGATAGGAATGGGGTTGGTATCACTGCATTCCTGTATAGTGACTCCAGGCGACAGAGCAACCTTAGCATACCAGTGAACTAAACGCAGCCACTCTGTATTCAAGGAAATGCGGAAGCTGGTGAAAAGTCTTGCTTCAAAGCTCTTCTAGGTAAGTGAAGCGTGACCACCTGCACTCCATCTATTGGCTTGTACAAAGACCTAAGGAACCGAACCTCCTTATAGTATAGATAGAGGCTCACCTTCTTTTCCCGCTTGGGATCGATCTTCAGAGCGAAAGATGCCTACATATCCCAGATTCCATCTTTTCGAAGGGAGCGGGAATCAGACCCAATGTAGTTCTCGGGCCTTTTTATACAGTTCCTGGCAGGTGCTTTTGTGGCTTCTTTACTCCGGCACCTGAAGTCTTCTGTCTATTAATGCTAACTCCGACCCTGCCATTCTCTCCGGAGTTGGGCTTCCGTACCCCCGGAAGCCCGAAGGTCCTTGAAATCCTCTTGGATTTCCTGAAAGTACCGGCTCTTCCGCCCTTCAGTTTCAAGACTCCTCCGGATCTCGTTCATTCTTTCTCCTCCGTGTCTCTCTTCCAAGATTTCGGTTAGCTGCTCTGCTTGGAAACCCCCCGGTACGCGTTTGTGTATCTCTTGGTGGATCTCGCGTATGCGGTCCGCTATTTTCGCGTGGGTTTCCAGCAGTTCCCGAAAGGCATCCACTCCCTGTGGAGGGGCTGCTGGAGCTAGCGGTGGGGCGGAAGAGCCCGCTTCCCCCCTTTTTTCCACCTCCAGCCAAATGTCGTCTTGGTTGACGGAGTGGATACTCACGGGGGTCTCTGGTCCCTGAGAGAGTCTAGGTCCTGCCTCTCCCCCGTCCCCATAAGCCCTTTCAACGCCCCCGCTCGAGATTGAGGGTAGAGGCGATAAGGGGCTTTCCGGGCGAGGTCTTTTAGTTCCGGAGGTGCCTGCTTGATCCTCCGGCAACATCATATCAAAAACTTGGGACCT
>JAOXNR010000029.1:4033083-4046155 GCA_028571225.1 Parsonsia alboflavescens | reverse complement strand
ATGGTTGAATAGTGTATACCCTTTATGTTAAGTGAGAAAAGGAATAACTAAAAAAAATTACAATACCAGAATTAAATAATTATAGGAACAATAATTGTAGAAAAAGTCAAGATTAATGAAAGTGGAAAAGTATGATGCAATATGGTAAGAGCTAGCTGGTTCCCATTTGATATGTGTATATGCATGCATACCACTTTGCCCTGTCCTTGTAATGTTTTATAAGTGGAAGAAACTCGGCTTTTGTTTACTTGAAAATGGATGGTTCATTGCTTCTGCACGCCTACCCATTCAAGTGCCATCTACACGGTTTTAGCCACCATTTTGGAAGTTTATGGCTTCTCTCTGGTATATATCAGTTTCAACGACTCCTGCTGAATTTTTCAGAAACTCTGAGCAGGAATTCAAAGGGAGATCGCACGTGTTGCCTGCATGCAGGCGTACGTAATATATATACTCAACTAACGCCGGACATATATATCCGTCATCTTCTCGTGGATCAAATATTTATTCACTAATTATACCATTAAGCTCTAGCTTGAAGATATACATGACCTCTTTAATTGGGTTAGCTTTGAATTCTGTTAGACGATCAGACAATGCACTATATATTGCAGTGACGGTACTCAAACACAAGACCTTCTTGCTCCGATTCCATATTAAATTTCATTTGCTTTAGAAGCTTAAGGTAATAAAGAGGTTCCGGGTTAAATTTACAGTCGTCTAATTAGCTTGTCAAGTAACTACGCATCAGACCCTTCATTTTGGGACGTCGGAGTCCCATAGTTATATATTCCAAATGCCTGGCCTTCGATTTCATCTAGGTTTCACGATTTGTAAATCTTTATTCAATTAAATATTGTATTAATAAACATAAGTTAGATAAAAGTAGTGTATTTATACACTGTCCGTCATAAATTCAATTTTATACATGCATGAAGAATATATCTCAGCCGGAACAGAGAGAAATGTTATATATAACGTAGAAGAGCATACATATATGCAAGGTGTTAAGGCTAGCATTTGGAAGACTGCCTTGGCTTTGTCATGATTATATATATATATATATATATGGACTGAATAATTAATTCATGATGAGTATTGATCAAAGGTTCTTTGATCCATATACAAAATTATTCCTAATGGAATTCAATTCATTCACCACATCTTTCATATCCTTTCTTTCACCTGGTGATTGTGAAGAGCATGAAAGTCCAATGCTGAACACCTGAAGAAGAAAATTTTCAATTCCATGATCTCCTGCTTCCATTTGACAGCTCTTTGTATTTACATCAGTAATTTCATTTTCTTTTGCAACAAGAAGTAGAGGATCTGCAATCTTCATTACTTGATCTGGAAGTGCTTTCTTGACATATTCATGGAGATTAAGACCATCTCTGAACAAATCATCAGTCGGACGTCTTCCTGTGAACATCTCTAGCAAGAGAATCCCAAAACTATATACATCTCCACCAATTGATGCTTCCCCTCCCATCCCATACTCTGAAATACTTTTATGAATATGATTAATAATTAACATTTCTCATGCAAACAAGATTTTTCACAAAGAATTAAAGAGAACATGATCCTAGCTCAGAAAGTTAACTAGTTAAAGATATCAGATATAGTTTATACCTGGAGCTGCATAACCAAGAGTTCCTTTTATCCCAATAGAACTAGTCATTAGTTGTTGAGAACCATTTTGACTGCTTTCTTGTAGAAGCTTTGCCAATCCAAAATCCCCAACATGTCCTGTGAATTCTGGATCAAGAAGAACATTTGATGGCTTCAGATCACGGTGAACTACTGGAGTCTCACATTGATTGTGGAGATATTCCAAAGCAAAAGCTACGTCAGTTGCAATTGTCAACCTCTGTAAAAGATTCAAAGTCCAGGTGCAGGACTCGTTAATTTCAGCTGAATTCTGGTGCAACCACTTATCCAGGTCTCCATTACACATGTACTCATAAACTAGAGCTTTGAATTCTTGTCCTCTAAAATCGTTGCCAGAACAGCACGTAATGACTTTGACCAAATTCCTGTGTCGAACATTTCTTAATGCTGTGCACTCTGACACAAAGCTCTTCGAAGCCCCACTCCTCCGGAGATCAAGAACCTTCACTGCTACAAATTTTTCCTGTGGACAACTTAGTCTACCTTTGTAGACAGCTCCAAAACTCCCCAAACCGATCAAATTTGCTGGGGCAAAACCGTCTGTTGCTTTGTGGAGTTCCTGGTAAGAAATCCATGAAAAACTCTCTCCTGGAATCAGGGGTTCTGTGCTCCTCCGGCTTCTTCTCCTACCAATGAAAAAGGAGACTAATACTACAAGAATCAATCCCAGACACCCAATTGGAACTGTTATCCAGAGCACTAGGTGCCTTTTGCTTCTCTTTTTCTCTACCGGACAAGAAGGTAGCAGTAGTTGAGGAATACCGCCACAAAGTTTAGGATTTCCAACCAAAGAAACTGAGCTTGCATTGGAGAAAATTCCTCTGCTTGGCACCTCTCCATCAAGTTCATTGTAAGATAGGTTCAATAGTTGCAGAAAAGGAAGTGTCTCTAGGCCGCTGGGTATTGGCCCGGTTAAGTTGTTTTGTGAAAGGTCTAAAACTTGAATCCCTCTCAATGAAGAAAGTTGTGGCGGAATTGTTCCCTGGAAAAAGTTGCCTTGCATATTAACATACTCTAAGTTTATACACTGACTAATTGTTCCTGGAATTTCTCCGGACAACTTGTTATGAAAAATGTTCAGCCTATAGATACTCTTCAAATTCCCCAATTCAACAGGAACTGAACCAGAAAGGAAGTTGTTTGATAGTTCTAATATTCTTAAGGTAGGGAGGCTAAAAATCTCTGGAGGTAAAGTGCCATTAAGGTTATTTTGAGAGACATACAGTTCATTTAAGGACCGGCAATTTCCAATGGCAGCTGGTATGCTGCCTTCCAATCTGTTCCCAAGCAGGTATAGCCCATACAGAGCAGTGTTGTTGAACAAGGTGGCAGGTATCTGATCTGAGAATTCGTTGTTGTTTAGAAACATTTTCTGAACCTTAAAAATACCAAAATAACTGGGTATGGGACCTGAAAAAAGGTTGTGATCCATGCCCAACAAGTATAAGTTAACCAGGGTTTGAAGCCCCGCCGGTACTCTTCCAGATATCTGATTCAAAGCTAGATCTAACTGTTGGAGGTTCACAGACAGATTTCCAATGGAATCCGGTAAATTACCTCCAAAATTATTTTCACTGAGTAGAAGAGATTGTAGCATACTGCAGTTTGATAAAGAGGCAATAAAATCCAAGTCACCAGTAGAATTGCTACCTAAAGAGTTCCCTGCAACATTTAGCCATTGCAGATCTGGCAGGTTTCCTAGATGATTCGGGACCTGTCCGGTGAAACTGTTGTCAACAATATCAAGTTTTGTTATCTGTGAAGCATTTTGCAGAGAAACAGGAATGCTTCCCTTGAATTTATTTCCACCGATCAGAAGTTCTTGAAGATTTTGTAGAGTGAAACCAATGTCAGCTGGGAGGCTCCCCTCGAGGGAATTATCAGCTGCCGAAATTCCAGCGAGAGAAGTGATGTTGTAAAGAGATGAAGGGAACGCACCTGAGAAACTGTTCGATACAATTCCGATGGAGAATAATCTTGTCAACTTGCCCAACTCCTCTGGCAGTTGTCCCTCCAAATTATTGTCTCCCACGTAGATTTTTGTGAGGGACGTAAGGTTTCCGATAGATCGAGGAATCTCACCGGTCAGATTGTTTAGGCCAATAAAAAGTCCTTCAAGGTTGGTTAGAGAGCCAAGCTCAGAGGGAATTTTGCCCACAAGTCTGTTCCAGAGAATGCTTAAGGTCCTCAGCTGTAAGCAGTAGCTTAGACTAAATGGAATTTCTCCTTCCAAAGAATTATTCCAGAGATAGAGATATCTTAGCCTCCTCAGGCGACCAAGTTCTGGTGGGATTTCACCGTAAAATCTGTTGCTTGCTAAGCTGATGTTGTTCAGGAAGGAGAGATTTCCAATGTAAGGAGATATCTTGCCGTACAAACTCTGTCCGTAGAGATTCAACTGCACAACTCTGTGATGTTGGCTATCACAGACTACTCCTGACCACTGACAGTGGTTTTGAGAATAATTCCAAGACTTGAGAATCCCATTTGGATCATCAGATATCTGATTCTTGAAATTCAGCAGTGCAAGATGATCAGTCTCATTTCCAGGATCAGTTGCAGGAGCTGAATTTCCTTCTACCTGCAGGTTCTGTACTAGAAGCAGAAATATTAACGAAGAGATTATTGAGCTGAAACTTGCAGTATTCATGTGGATCACCGAATATTTAAGCTTGCAAATGAAAATTATACTACCAACTTCCGATAAAAGATTAATAATTATGTATATCCAATAATCTTTTCATATATAGAATTGAACAAGTGCAACATGCCCTTGACATAGACAGCCCCAAAAAATGTCAACGAAAATATCTTCCATGACTTGAAGACTTTGGAGTACTTACTTGTCGTGATGTTTACTGAGATTAATTTAGTCATTGAGTGTTTCTTAAAACCGAAATCTCTCCAAGAAAAAAGTATGCATAGGATACTATCTTAAATTCTTCATTCCCTTTGAATTTAACTTATATATTGATTCTGGATGACTTTCTATGAGATTTTTGAGTAATTAATTATTAATGTAATTTTAACAAAAAAAAAGAAGAAATTATTATATGAAACAGTATTTAACGAATGGTTGAATTAGTCCTAGTAATCAATTGTCTAGTTGTCATTATAAGAAAAAGATATACTATTTGGTTGAGGACTAATAGAGACAAACATATGTGACTGTCAAAATAAGACAAACATATGTTCCAACATTCTTCTTTTTGCCAAGAAAGGAACCAACAGTTGACACAATTTCTATTCTATTCTATGGGGGAAATGAAATTAATGTGAATGCCTCCTCCTCCAGTGCGGCTGATGACTTATATAGTTTGAATAATGCACGAAATTTAATAGACGAATGTGAATGGAATACTAGAACGGCAATACTGTTTAATTGGGAATGCATTTTTTACATTTTTGCCATCTGTTGTATATTGACAGGATATGAATCCGAAATTGAACCATTATAAGCTCTGTACGCAAGAATTTGGTGTATGGCTTGTGTTGGATGGAAAGCATCCCAAAATGCATATTGTTCCCTGTTGGGGCATGGGATTGAAAATGGAAGGCAAGTAATCTGGCCTTGATTTCTTCCAACTCCACAGCAGCCTGTATCAATCACACGAAGCCCATATGAAGATGCATTGACAACTATGTCCATGAAAGCACCAAAGGTGTTGCCATATGCAAATACAGATCCATCTTCTTCATGCTCTGAGTTGAGCTGATCGACTACTTGAATGAGCCTTGTGTTGAACATTCCAACCATGTCATTCACGGAGGTCACGCACTTTCCTGTGGGAGAAAGAGCAGCAGCCAACTGATTGGGAATGCACCCAAGGGGTCCGATCCCTCCCAACACAAACTTCCTGAGTCCTAAGCTGTGAAGTGCCTGCATAATATATATAATTAAATTAATGTGAACGTATTGATGTTCTTAAGAAATATTAATGAAAGATATATTATACCAGTATTTGTCTGGTATAGCGGGTAATTAGTAGATCGGCAAAGTCTTTTGGGTTGTAAATGAAGCTGGTGGTGTAAAATGCAGGCTGCAAGTAGTTGTTGATATAGTCATTGCTACCAAGCGTCATTATCACTAATGCCTTTCCCAGATGTTCCTTCAATTCCTCTTCTGATCCCACCAAACTTGTCATCTCATTCACCGTGTTCTCAAAGTTTACAAGTTGTCGACTCAAGCTGAAACGTTCTCCCTGAATATTTAATTATTTTAAAAATAAACATTGAAAAGACGTGCGTGTACTGATCTGATCTATCCAGTAATAAATTAGGAGCAAGATAGGGAATCTAATTACAAGATTGTTCCCGGTCTCTTCAAGGATTCCCCCTGCTGCAGAAGCATAATTCACTCCTTTAAGAAGGTTTCTTCCGGTGGCCGATGAGCTTGTGTATGGGGGAATGAGAGGGAGTCCTATACACTCTCCTACAAATATATATATATATAGCAGTGAGCTCGCTAGAAAATGCAGATCGAATTAATGATGATGAAGAAATACATATATATAAAACGTACCAATGTAGTCTATGCAGGTTTTTCCATTAGAGAATCGGCCAGAAGGATTTGGTTGGGGGAAATCAACACCCTAAGGCACATAATTAGCTTTCGCCAAAGTGTTGAGGTAGTTGTTGTTTCCGGGATCTGTCAACGAATCACCAAATGCATACATTGCCGTGAACATCTGCTCCCCGGCCGCCCCATTTTTATTATTATTTGAAGCCATATTGCTCATCATCACCACTAATACAATTACCAACACCTTAATCCCAATTCTCATCATCATTAATTTAATTCCAGCCTCTTTAATAATTAATTAGTACTTAATTTCAATAGGGAGAGAGTTAGGTAGTAGCTAAACTAATACTTTTTCTCATTTAAGTAACGTTCGCATGGAAACTATGAAAAAAGTGTCCTCCTAGTACTGCTTTTTCATAAGCTTTTAACCTCCGTTTACATCGCCTGTAACTTTTTCATAAGCTTTTAACCTCCGTCCCCATCGCCTGCATTTTCTTCGTGATCTTTTCACATTTTTTTTAGGCTACGTTAAAATGGATATTTCAAATTAATAAAAAATACTTAACTCCATTCTTATCATTTATATCTTAATCATATATATTCTAGATGTGGGATAGGATATCATTGTATTATTATTTGATTTCGAATATTTTATTATATATTTGTGTCTCACTTATAATATTAATAAAAATCTTACTTATATAGTCTTTTCTTATTAATTTTTAATATATTTTATAAAATAAACTTTAAAAAATAAATCAAATCCTAAAAAAAAATTAAACTCATAGATACTTCTTTTAAGACGACACCATATCCTAAATATTTTATTATTTTTTAAAGTTAAATTGAATAAATTGATTTTAAATTAATATGAATTAAATTCATTAAATAGTTATTGAATTATAAAAATGATTGTCCACCTTGTTTTAAAATAAATTTATTAATGATATAAAATATATAATAGATTATTTTTATTTTTATTATTATTCTTTTAAAAATGTTCTGTTAAAACATCATACTTTGACACTTTTAAACATTTAAGAAATTGATTTTTTTTAAAAAGAAGTTAAGCAATTAAAAATTCCATATATGATATGCAATTGATTTAGATAAATTAAAAGGTGATTCAAAAGTTTATATAAATATATATTTATATATATAATATTATACAATCAATTATGATTTATTAAATATTTATTTAAATATGTTAATTGAATATTTAAGTAGGTAAATACTATTAATAATTTCTTTGAATTTAGAAAATATCCTTTCATATACTTTATTTTAAATTTGTAAAATATCAATGTCATTAGACAGTATGTGTGGGTTTTTATTCTAATCGAGTTAAAAATACAATAATTTTTAAAAGGTAAAAACTTTAAACCATGTCTGGTTCATTGAAAGTGTGACTCATTCATGATCAATTTCATAAAAAATACTCCCCATCACTAAATATAAGTCATTTTAATTAACTTTTTTTATATTAATTATAAATCATTATTAATTAATTAGATATTTAAAAATATTTTTTCTATATTATTTCTATAATATTTCTATAATGTATACTCGTGAGATGGTGTTCATATGTTTTAAAGAGTATTAGAGGACATTTTAGGAAAACAAAAGTTTTCTTAATTTTTGTAAAACGACAATCAATGACTTCTATTTAGTAACGAAGGAAATAGTACATATATTTTAGACTTTTTTTTTTAAAAAAAAATGAAATTGATAATGAATCACAGTTCCAATAAATCAAACAACCAGAAATTTATTTTACAATTTAATAACACAGAGTCCAAAATTAAAATTAAAATTTGATCGTTACTAAAGTTTTGATTATAACAATTCTACCATCAACAACGCAAATAAACAAAAGATGAAATTGCACTGTCAATTTGGAATTAGATAAAATTGAGAAGTCTATAAAACAAAAAAAAAAAAAACTGTAACGTCAAATCAAGCCCATAACCAAATTGGAAAATAAAATCGGGTCCGCGATAAAAGTGTAATTGGTGTTCTTTACCATTGAATAATAATCTACATCTTAGATTGATTTCCCCAAGTCTTGACTTCTCCTTCACGCGAGTCTCACTTCACTCCTCAGCCCTCACTCTCCCGGTTGCTCTCCTCTGGGTTGCCTCCTGTGAATCCCTTAGCTCATCTTTGTATCTCGTCTTAGTCTCATTCTTTTCTTCTTCTGGTAAAGGTGTCATCTTTTTGTTCAAATTTGCTTTAGATTTATGTCATGCATTAATTTTCAGAAACCCTCGGTGATATTTTATATATTTTATGCATTAATTCGTTCGCTGCATGTATATTTTCGGCGTTTTCTTTTTAATGTTGCACTCTCCGTACATATGTACACTTTGCGTCGCCATAAAACCTGATTGTGCATTTAATTGGAAATTTCCCCCCTTTTTTTAGCGATTTCATAACAGGTAGAAACCCTCTTTGATCATCGACGCTAAAAAATCTTAATGTTTGCCCTTTATTTTCTAGGTTTTGGACGATTTTGTTTATTTTTGTGTTTGAGTCCTGCTCTTTAGTTTTTTTCTCGGCTGTTGCATGCTATTCATCATCTTAACAAATGTCCTGGGTGACTTGTGAGTTGAATTTTCGTTTTTGTCTCTACTGTCCTAAATTGCGAAATTTCCAGATTTTATTTCTGCTAACTAGCGAAATTTCTGCCCTAGCTGTAATGTTTTTGTACTGTCCAACTGCTTAAATAGCTACTTTTTTAATTCGCTAATGCTTAGAGTGTTCTTGCAGTATATAATGTTCTGCAGACAGGCCATTAGGTTTAATTACTATCTGTGACTAACATCTGAGTAAAAGCATTGTTGTGATTAGTACTCCTTTGACTGTTAATGATATCTCCTTATCATGGAATACATATAGTTATAATTTTAAGACCGACAGGTTATTCTTCCATTTGCTATTATTTAACATTTTGCAACTGTCAGATATGATCCTTCTAGTTTTCTATGCTTTGCCTTTGTTCTCATTAAAATCATGTAACCTGGTTCTTTTTCTTTTTTCCTTTAGTTCCTGTTGTGATATTTTCTTGTCTATTACAGTGTATTTTGTATCCTGATTTTTCATTTCTTTTTCCAGTGGTCCTAAGCAGTGATGAGTTTGGGGAAATTTAGTGTGAAGTATTCCAATTCATCGTCAAGGGGTAAAACTGTATCTGAAACTTCAATACCTGTCATTGACCAAGTGAGCCATGGTGTGGCGGACATCAACATGAATGCTCCTCAAGAAGAGGGTTGGGAGGTTTATTCGAGGAAGTCAAAGAGTAAGACAGGGAGCCATGCAGGCAGGCAATGGGCTCCACAGAACAACAATCCTAAAGCATGGGCTCATCCAGATGCCCAAAAAATGGCAATTCAAAACAGTGAGTCAGGGAGGGGTGCTGGCCATACTTGGCCCTCTCCAGCAACAGATGCAAGGAAATCAGCTAATAGAGGGAATTCTAAACCCCAAGTATATGTAGATGGTAACAGCTCAACATCAGCTCTGGGTGTTCCACCTCCTCTGAAGCATGGTTGGAACTGGAATGGTAGAGCTGGATCCACTCAATCCCTGGAAAAGGTTCTCACAGGAACTCAAGATCCACAAAATCCCAAGCCTGTTCGTGGGGATGATAGTGGTCTTGATGATGAATCTGATTTTGATGATGATATTGACAGTGATGACTCTGACTCCAGTGAAAAGAGTCATGAGACCAGGAAAAAGAATCACTGGTTCAAGGAACTGTTTGCATGCATGGACAGTCTGAGTGTCCAACAACTGAGTGATCCAGAGAGGCAGTGGCATTGCCCTGCATGTAAAGGTGGTCCAGGTGCCATTGATTGGTATCGAGGCCTGCAGCCACTCATTGCTCATGCCAAAACAAAAGGATCGGTTAGGGTGAAGCTCCATAGAGAGCTTGCGTTACTTTTGGAGGAGGAGATCCAGAGAAGGGGCACCTCAGCTGTTCCGGCTGGTGAAGCATTTGGAATTTGGGAAGGCTTGGATGAATTTAAGGAGAAAGATATCATTTGGCCTCCAATGGTAATGGTTATGAACACTAAACGTGAGAAGGATGTAAATGACAAGGTACTCTCATATTTTTAATATTTACTTTTGGCTAGTGTATTATTCTAGTACTAAGCAGTAATAACATTTAATATTGGATTTCATTATGCAGTGGATGGGGATGGGCAATGAAGAGCTCCTTGATTACTTCAGTACATATGCAGCAGTTAAAGCTCGGCATTCATATGGGCCACAAGGGCACCGGGGGATTAGTGTGCTCATGTTTGAAGCATCAGCAGTAGGATACTTAGAAGCAGAACGACTAAACAAGCATTTCGAGGACCAAGGAAGAGACCGGAATGCTTGGGAGCACCACCGAGTGCCATTTTATCCAGGTGGAAAGCGTCAGCTGTACGGTTACATGGCTGAGAAACAAGACCTTGATCACTTCAATCAGCATTCCCAAGGTAGGTTCTCTTGGTCAGGACTAAATTCTTGAAATGCAAGATGCAATTCTTTTATTCATGTCCTTTTTATCATATTAGTATTTGACCTGTCATAAACTGGATAGAGAAATCAAAATTGAAATTTGAGATCAGATCGTACATGGAGATGGTTGTGAAGCAGTTGAAGCAGATGAGCGAGGACAATCAACAGCTTATCTGGTTTAAAAACAGAGTTGCCAAAGAACAGAGGCACTCCAAAGCTGTTGAAGAGTCTTATGAGCTTTTGAGTGCTAAGGTGAGGAAGATGTCAGAAGAATCACAGGTGGTCAGAAATAGAACGAAAAAGCATCATGAGCAAAACAAGGAGGAGGTATGGAAAGACACTGCTCATAGTTAATTCTTGGTAAATTTAAATTAGCTAATATCCTTGAAATGTTACACTGTACTTGTCTGTTCAATGTTTGAGCCCTACAAAAGTGTAGCTTGCCTTTATTAATTATAGCATAAATTCTGATTTCGTAAGTTGGCATTGCTTTTTTTTTTTTAGAGGAATGACATTTGTATCATCTATCAAATTGAACTCCTTACAGTGATAAAAGAATGAAGAACTATTTTCTCCCATCCAACAAGGAATTTAGTGCATTGTCTTATATTAAGTGTTTTGGCAACTTTGTCTTCATAATTCTGATGGTATCGTATTTTCTTAATATCTATAATGGTGCGACTTTTAAACATAATGATATTCTTGTTAGAAGAAGATAGTCTTAATTCGGCAAACATTACTGCAATTTCCTCCCCTTGACGGGAGTTTGCTGCTTTTATTATATCCTTTCTATGGCACTTGTTACATCTTCATTAAAATTTGTGTTGTGAAGTTTTATTGTAATTTTCACGAACTGCTAAAATTTGAAGTAAGAGGAATTGTTGAACTGTTAAAAGTAAGTGTTTGATGTTCTCTTCTTCATATGTGATCATTCCCTTTTGGGCGTCAGCCACACACTACAGTACCTCTTTGCTTGTTGGGCTTCTTGCTACAGCTCTTGATTGTTCTATATACCATACACCTACTGGTTGCTCATTTAAGGAAATCCATTTGCAATGCTCCTTTATGTTTCAAGACTAATGTTGTGCTCTAATTTTTCAGATGGATCACCAGGAGCAATTTTTTAAGGAGCAGCTCCAGTCCATGTATGAAGCTAGGAATGCAAATGAGGAGATTTTTGAGAAGTTACAGCGAGAGGAGCGCCAAAAATTTGTTCAGCATCAGTCAAACACCTGTTCTGATGAGGATGTAGGACACAGGTATTATGCTTTCTTTGAAATTATTTCTGATTATTTTTCCTTCTTAGGATGGGTTTTTTTTTTAATAAAAAATATTTCTTCTAAATTGCTTGACATTCATTCATTTCTGCATGACTTTTGGATGTCTGGCTCATGGTTGCAATTATTGTCATTTTTAACTACTAGCAGCATGAAGTTCATTCACTATTGCTTTTTCCTGGTTTTTCTTTAAGAATATTACGTGGATATGATCAGCCTAATTTTTTTTTCCATCTCTCTACCCCTCTTTGGAAATATAGAGCTGAGGAAATCCAGAAGTTCATAAATTACCAAGACCAGGAAATAGAAGAATTTGACCTTGAGAGAGAGAGACTGATGCAAGTCCATCATGCTGAAATGGTGGCCTTGAAACAGAGGCACGGGGAGGAAGTAGTTGCCCTGGAAAGGAAGCTTGATGAAGAACTTAATAATCTTATGTCTAAATATATGCCTAACAAGCAGTGAAATAGGAGAGTTAATTAAGACAGCCTATGATATTACAATTGCACATTTAAAGAGTTTCTGAATTTTTGCATATATGTGCTGGAAATACATTTTCTTTTGCATGCCAAGGCTTTCCCATGCAATTCCAGCTATGAGATCCCTTTTTACCAGGTTGTATGATTTCTATTTGGTTCCTCCATATTACCCTAAACAATCTTGTATGTTTCAAACGGGGCACCTGTTTGATCATATCTGGTTCTGCATCGGGATTTTCCCCATATCTTATTATGATAAGTAGTTGTGTCATTGGAAATTTGGTCCCCCAACAAACAGGTAGCTTTGACTTTCTACTTACTGCCGCCAGATGAACTTGAAACACTGAAAACCATGTACAGTTTTTGCTTGTATACACAATAGCTGCTCCAGTCTCCAGGTAACATGTTGACCGAAAAGAAAACAAAAATTCTTATGAGCTCAAGGCCCTAGAAAAAAAAAAACAGACATGGGAAGGATGTTGGGTTCCGATCTCCGCCATGTATTGTGCTAAAATAAACAAAAAGATCTAACAGACAAGTGCACTCATCATCTGTAAGTCCACAAATAAAGAACCTAAATTCAAGAGTCGATAATTCCTCTCTAAGAACTTTAC
>JAOXNR010000029.1:4010537-4032983 GCA_028571225.1 Parsonsia alboflavescens | reverse complement strand
GCAACCAAACAAAACTGTAGCAAATTGCCGTTACGGTAACGGCCGGAGCGCTCATTAAGGCGCACTCCGGAGCACACCTTAGCAAATCCGTATATATATAAAGAACTAATTTTTCTTCTTTTTTCTTTACAAAGATTGAATCATTTAGGTAGAAAATGTTGTTTTCAATGCAGTTTCTTTGTTTCCTATTGTACAAGTTGTTTTGAAGTAATACGAGTTGTTTGCAAAGATGATATAGATTGTTACTTGTAAGTGTTACGGGTTGTCTGTAAGCTTTACAAATTATATTGTCAGTTTGTTTTTGTTCATGTTTTGAGCATTATCATGTAAGTTTAAAGCTATATGAATTATCTATAAGCTTTATGGATTATTTTTCCTACTATAAAAGTTATCCATAAATGTTATGGGTTATTTGAAATGTGGTATGGGTTGTCGGTAAGCTTTATAAGTTATACTGTCAGTTTGTTTTTGTTCATGTTATGAGCATTTTCATGTAATTTTAAAACTATATGGATTGTCAAAAAACTTTATGGATTGCTTTTCCTACTGTACGAGTTGTTATTTGTAAGTGTTATGTTTTATTTGAAATCTGGTATGGGTTGTCTGTAAGATTTATAAATTATACTGACAGTTTATTTTTATTCATGTTATGAGTATTTTCATGTAATTGTAAAGCTATATGGATTTTTTTTCCTACTGTACGAGTTGTTTGAAAAGTGGTATGGATTGTCTTTGACCTTTATAAATTATACTGTCAGTTTGTTTTTGTTCATGTTATGAGCATTATCATGTAATTTTAAAGCTATATAGATTGTTTTTCCTACTGTATGAGTTGTTATTCGTAAGTGTTACGGTTATTTGAAATGTCGTATGAGTTGTTTGTAAGCTTTATAAATTATACTGTCAGTTTATTTTTGTTCATGTTATGAGCATTATCATTTAATTTTAAAGCTATATGGTTTTTTTTTTCTACTATAGGAGTTGCTATTCTTAAGTATTATGGGTTATTTGAAATGTGGTACAGGTTGTCTTTAAGCTTTATGGATTTTACTAAGAGTTTGTTTTTGTGCAATTTATGTATTAATCAAGTTGATGAGTTGTTTCAAAGTTATATGGAATTTTCAAAAGTCTTATGGGTTGTTTAGTTTAATGTTTGTTGGTTTTAATTTTGTTTTAATCTTAGGTCTTTGAAAATGGTTCAACTATATCTGACATTTGGCAAGAAATAGAAAGATGATACTTATAAGGGCAGCGATGCAAATCTATGATCTGATGTAACTTATCTTGGTTTGATGAAAATAGTGAAAGAATGTGTTGGGATGGATTACAAGGGAAAAAAGACACAACTTCGATTTGATACGACTCTTGTAACATCTCAGACAAGCCATGATTGAATTTAAATTCTCCCTACATGTATTTTTATTATTTTTATTTACTTCATGTAATTGTAAAATAGAATTTTAGATCAAATATGATATATAAAATACTCTAGGTTGATGTATAAAATCATCTTTTAGAGGTGATGTGAGTTGTCACTTAACTAATCCAGGTTGTTTGTAAGGGGTTATGGGGTGTTTAAAGATGACATGGGTTGTCTGATTAACTCATCCGGGTTGTTTTCTAAAGTTTACGGGTAGATTTAAAATTATATGAAAATGCTCATAGCAGGAACAAAAACAAACCGACAATATAATTTCTAAAACTTAGAGACAACTCATACCACATTTTAAACAATCTGTAACACTTATAAGTAACAACTCGTACCACTTTTGCAAACAACCAGTATTACTTCAAAACAACCTGTACAGCAGGAAACAAAGAAACTACACGAAAAACAATTGATAATGACTACATACATATATAGATAACTCACAAACAACTCTTACACAACTTTTTCTTTCATAAAGATTCAATCTTTGTAAAGAAAAAAAAATCAGATCTTTTTTTTAAAAAAATATATAAAACAAAGTGAATAGAGGTTAAGATTTGTTGTTATGAGACACGTACAGCCAAGAAAACAAAAAAGGTGAAACCTTTAAGAATCCTA
Organism: Parsonsia alboflavescens; assembly: GCA_028571225.1. NCBI lineage: Eukaryota > Viridiplantae > Streptophyta > Magnoliopsida > Gentianales > Apocynaceae > Parsonsia > Parsonsia alboflavescens. The sequence continues at coordinate 4,030,936 of JAOXNR010000029.1, read as the reverse complement.
TTTTGATAATATATTCAAAACACAAAAGATATATTATACCCACTCATTTTTTTTAGATGAAAATCAATCTTTTTTCTTTCATAAGATTCAATTTTCGTAAAGAAAGGTGGAGAAAAATCAAATCATACAATCTTTCAAACAACCCATAACAATTACAAGTAACAACCCATATCACTTTTGCAAACAACCCGTACAGTAGGAAACAAAGAAACTGCAAAGATATTATATATATATATATAACAAAGGAAATCGAGGTCAAGATATTTGATTTTCTGTATTTAGTTTTTGGAATTAAACTTAACCAACAAGTATTTTTGATTTTTTTTTGCTTTTTATGGATTGGAATGAATTGTTTTGTAGATCTGTCTATTTTAAGGTTAATATAATCCCAAAAAATAATCTCTTAACTAAAATTTATACAATTTAAAATTGTGACTAAATTTTAAAACAACTATCCATTTTAATATCAAAATAAAATTGCGCCTTCTAATTAGTCTCAAAGTCATTATTTTACTTTGCAAAGGCTTGGGCCAGGAGACACAGACTAATTTGGGTCTGAGTTTTGGACAATAGTTTTAAGTTACCAGGCCTAGTTTGGGCCAACTGGAACTTTCGTAGATCTGTTCCACGGACAGATTGTCGAAGAATATTTATGTAAGTGGTCACCTAATGCATGAAAAAAATGTATTTGCTGCCCTTTGTATTTGATTCAACTGCTGGAACGATTTAAAGTCAGTAAATCTTGAAAATATCTCCATTTCCCTAGACCGATTAATTTCTCTGTGGAGTTATGCGAATTCCTCGATTTGGAGGAGGTAAAGATTTTAAATGGCTAAAAATTTGTTGATTTAAGACAAGAAAAATCTGAAATTTGTGGTTTGCCTCTTGCTCCCTGTTGTATTGTTATGTTTTGAGTTTGGATTTGTGGTTTCTGTGGTGACGATTTGAAGGATGGGTCAGCATCGAAATTGAAATTTGGGATGTGGTGAATTTTAAATGTATTTTTCTAATTTTGTTATATAATTTAAGGGCATTTAAAAGATTTTGTTTTTTTTATCCAAATAAATTTTAACTTTCAAAAATTTTTTTTAAAAAAAAAAAAAATTGAATGAGAGCATACTTTTAAATGTTCAAAAATTGAGAACTTTTCAAAATATAGCCCAGAGTCCATATCCAAAATTTTACTTCTCAACCAATCATACTGACGAAAACCATGTGCTAATATAGACAGGTGTTAATCTTATTAGTCTAACATATACAGAGGTAACACAAATGTAAACAATCGTATATTAGAAAATTTTGAACCGTTATTGGTTTCGTTTAAAGATAATTCAAATTCGTAACATATACAACTTCTGTTTTAAAATGTTTATCATTTAAGAATGGAGTATTTATTTTAAAAATATTTCTTATTTATCCATTTTAAGGTAAAAATGTAAATAAATTTCTCATTTAACCATTAATAGTCAACTCTTTTTATCTTTTTCCAATAACACTTTATTACATTTATATCTCCCATTTTAAGACCAATCTTTACTGAGGAGAGTGAAGAAAGAAGAGAATAGAAATCAATGTTAATAATAAGGGATAAAATTATTTAAAAGAAATAATGTGGCAATCACCTTAATTTAGATAGAAAAAAACCTTAAATAAAAATCATTTTGAAACGGATAGAATATTTCTTAAAAATGGCAATATACAATCCTTAAAATATTATTTAGAACCAAGCCAATATTATGTATAAAAAATTTGTACAAAATATAATGGATAAAGATTCAAAACTCTGAAATTATTTTTTAATTTCTCAAAGCAAGTGATCTAAATTTTTAAAAGTTAAAAGTCTATTTGGATAAAAAGAATTGCTAAGTTTCTAGAAGTTTTAAAAGTCTTTTAAGTCCTTGACATCATGGTTGTCAAAATCGCAAGTTGACTAGTAAAATCGTAAACGATTTTAGGGGTATAAACGTGTAAAATCAGATCAAAATAATAAAAAAAAAAGAGGTAAAATCGTACAACTCGCTAATCAACTCAGTAAATCTAAGTTTGACCAAGTTTACTATTTCCCTCAAATTCCCTTCTGAAATTAAAATACCCAATTACATACCTGTGATCCGACCCGATTGAATTTTATTTAATCAACACAAGGGATTTTAGGACATTTTCTACATTCCATCAGCTCTCTCTGCACTCTTCAGCTTTGTAAATCTTCCTCTTCTTCCTCACTGTGGCGTCGTGGTTGAATCTGCTGAATCTGAAGCTCATCTGAATGGCACAGTTGAGATCGTCTGAACTGCGGAAGGCTAAAGCTCGTCTGTGTTGTTTTTTAGCATTCACCTTTAGCTCTGTAAATTGGGTTCAAATGAATAATCTCAGACAAGATTAATTATGGGCTGTCACGGGGTTTAATCTCTAGTTTAGATTAGGTGAGTGCATTTTCTACCTAACTCCTCCTCTCTTGATTTACTTTACCCACCGTACAAATATAATAAATCGAATGCTTGCCTTATGAGAATTCTTTTACTTCCTGTTCTTGATGTTAATTCTTTAATTATTAGTCCTTTGTTTGGTGGACGAGTTTTGATAGGGAAGGAGGCGATGTAAATGTCTCTGAAAGCAACTTACAGTTTTGTTTTCCTTCTGTCCATCCGATTGGGAAGTACAAGTTTCTTATATATAGGTTGTTCTACTCTTGTTGTGCATTCTGGAAGTTGATTGAACTTAGGAGTTATGGATTTTAGATGGTGAGAATTCATTCGTTGGAATTCTGTTTACATGTTTTGTAAACAGAAATTTTGGTTCCTAGGATAAACTAGACACTTGATCGGTGTTGTGGCTTCTATTTACACAAAATAGGATTTAGGTTTCTATGGATTATCTTGAGGTCGTGGCCGTTGATTTTTAATGAGTGTTAACTTTACAATAATTACCAGAATCTGATCCACCATTCTTGATCTTAAAAATTTTAGTTTGGTTAACTTGGAGGAATCTGAGTTTTGATTATGGGGAGTGTGCTTCCTCTATGCTCTATTTTCTCCCAGTAGCACTTGTATTTAATTCTGTTGTTCAGACTTTTATCTAGGAGTTTGGCTAGTGAGCAAGCTATTACATAACAGATTGCTACACTTGATACTTATTTATGCAACTCGGTTTTAAGTTTTTGAAGGGGAGAGGGCATTTTCATAAAGAGGTTTCTCTCTCGTTCATTATTTTAGAATTGACTAGAAAATGCCAGTTTCCATTCATTATTTACAGAGCATGACTGTTTTTTCTTATTCATCTAGTTTTTTATGTTTTATTAAATTTGATTTTAATGATTGATGCTTTAAGCAATGTTAGATGGATTTTAGTTGTATAAAATTTGTTAGTTTATTGTAATTTTATTTGGAATTATTTATAAATATGAACTTTAGACTTTGTTTTTTTTGCTATATTATTGGGATATTTATTTTATTATGATGATATATAAATTATTTAATATATATGTTTATTCGGGATGTAAACTCTACGAGTTTACGATTTGAATTTACAGGAGGAACCCAACGAATTTACTTAAACTCTCAATTTTAAAAACCTTGCTTGACATTACTGATGAAGTTACAAGGATATCCTTATCATATATCAAATTTTCAAAACATGCCATCACAACCTCTTCGATGTTGGCTTCTAAACCAAATCTACACAGATAGAGCCCAAATCAATTCCTAGAAGCTCCTACTGTTGCTGTCACTGAAGAAAGATCAGTAGACTTAGTAGATTGATATTTGTTATTGGATGGTCTCTCGATTTCATTTTTTGGAGAAGTGTGTGAACAAGATGACTCATGAATAATGCCTTCTTGTTGGAGAAAAGCAAATAATGACTTATTCATGTATTTACCACCATTATCACTACGAAGAATCTGGATAGTAGCTTGAAACTGAGTCTAAATCAAGGTATGAAAGGTTTGAAACACAATGGCTATCTTAATGGAAGTATCTATATGATACAACTAGATGGTTTCACTGTGGAAGGTCAAGAAAATATGGTCTGCAAGCTTAAGAAGTCCATTTATGAACTTAAGCAAAAATCAAGGTCATGGAACATCCATTTTGATCAAACTATAAAGTCTTAAGGATTTATTCAAAATGTGGATAATAAGAAGCTAGATAATAATGTTGTGACATTCCTTGACCTTTATGTTGATGATATCCTACTTATTGAAAATGATGTAAGAGTATTATCAACCATAAAGGTTTATCTATTTGATCAATTTAGTTTGAAGGACATGGGAAAAGAAAGTAAGTTCACGATTATTTTGTGCGTGCTTTTGGATTTCCATTTCCTCAAGAGACACCACTTACTCGCTTAACCTTTCACTTATTGTTACAATGAGTTAACTTGTTGCCGGATTAGTTCCTCTCCACTGAAGGCGGGGCTCATTCGCTGTTGTTGAGTTAAATCGAAACAGTGAGCTGCTGTATTTACATAAACAGATTTGAAACCTCAATAAACAACCCAACAATCCATCCTTTAATCAGTTAGATTTTAACATTTACAAAGCAAGGAGAAGAGGAATGAAATAGCTTGGGAATTCTTGGACTAGGATTTCCTTGTCGACGTCGCGCAGTGAGTGTTTGATTACGCCGGCGCCGGTGTAAGTTTGATACCGACTTGAATTTAGTAGGGTTTTTTATTTTTTGTTCTCCTTTTAAATTTAGTAGTTCTTTGTTGATGAGAATTGATGGGTAAACATGTAATTTTATGTAAATGCACAGTCATCCGTGCAAAAAACTGGACCTCAAAAGTGCTGCCAATTTTTTTAAATTTTGGCTACTCAGTTTTTAAAAGATTGTTGAAGTTTTTAAAACTTGAACTATGAAAAAGACAGACTAAATGAATTTCCTCCAATTTTTCTATTTTCTAAGAGTGAAAAGTGGCGATCCAAATAGACCCATTGTTACTTGAAACATAAATATTAACCTTCAAATTATGAATTATCTCATTTTTTTGTTCACCTTAAGTGACAATTTAAAAATTGTCTCCATCAATTTCATCTTAAGTCAACGGGCGAGTCAACCATTAGTACAAGACAAAGACTTGTCAAAAGGAGCATTAAATTGAATAGTACAACCCACCAATTTCTTCGTGGAAAAGATACCAAGTGGAGGAAGTCTCTTTCTATCATGTTTCCACCACGAATTTCTGCAGGCAAGAAATGCTCGGACAAAGTATAAGAAACTTAAGTTGTTATTAAAACGTGAAAAGAAAACCCCTTTTTTTAATCGTATCTGGATCAATTTACATTAAAAAAAATCTTTTCTAATAATTTATAGGGCTATAATATTTGTTATTTTAATCAAATACATGATTTATTTAAAATTGAATATGATATTTTTTAAAATAGATAAATTTTTTATACTGCAAAGTTCCACTAACCACCACCTACTCAATTGATTTGCTTCTAGTATGTAATCTAAATACTCCCCCATCACCATTTATAAGTTATGGGCTATCACTTTATCCAAATTAAGATAATATTCTTTTGTTCTAAAATATCTTTATTTATGATTTTAATTAAACTAACATTAATAGAAAAAAAGAGAGACAATGATAATATAATAAAAAAAACAATAAAATACCTAATAAATTAATAACTATAATTTATATTTAGTAATCAAGAAAATTAATCTAAATAACTTATATGTGCAAGGGAGCCTTAAATAGCAACTTTAATGAAAGCCAAAATACACTCTTAACTCTTGGAAAATTCTTTATCAAGTCTGCCGGAACACGGAGGCATTAAAAAATAAAAAATAAAAAACCATTCTTTCTGTGTTTATCGGTAAAGGATCCGGTCAAATTATTGCTTTCATAGTCTTCTCTAGATTCTAGAATGAGTACTGGATATTTCCTCCATCTTAAAATAATTTAATATAATCACAACATTATATATTTTAAATAATTTTATCTTTCCTTAAATTTATTAAAAGTTTAGATTAATGATAATGTAATTGATGGATTTTAAAATTAAAATATATAGATGTAATAAATATTATTAAAAATAATAATAAATAAAGGATAAAATGATATTCCTTTTGACACCGAGGGAGTGGGTGACAAATGGAAGAAATTTCTGCTTTTCCATCGTTATCAGAGTAAATGAGGAACCGGCAATTTTGTTCAAGATTGAGAGCTTCTGCATAGCCATGCTATCTATATAAGACCCCAGTATTCATGGAACATTTCTATGAGAAAGTAAAATATATATACAAAGAGAGGTATCAATCTAATAGTATAGGATGGCTCGCAGTCACACTAATATTACATTCTTCTTCTTCTCTTGTTTGGTATTCCTTGCAGCAGCCATTCAAGGCATTAATGCTGTAGACTACATCGTCACAAACACAGCTGGAAGCACTCCCGGCGGTGCCCGATTCGATCGGGAAATCGGAGCTGACTACAGCAGGCAAGTACTATCATCCGCCACAGATTTCATCTGGAGGATTTTCCAGCAGAACTCTCCCGCCGATAGGAAAAACGTCCAAAGAGTCAGCTTGTTCGTCGACGACATGGACGGCGTTGCATACGCTAGCAATAACGAGATCCACTTAAGCGCGAGGTACGTACAGAGTTACTCCGGCGATCTCAAGAGAGAGATAAGTGGGGTTCTTTATCACGAGATGACACACGTGTGGCAGTGGAATGGAAATGGCCAGAATACCCCTGGTGGACTTATTGAGGGAATCGCAGATTACGTGAGGCTCAAAGCTGACTATGCACCCGGTCATTGGGTGAAGCCCGGGCAGGGCCAGAAGTGGGACCAAGGGTATGACGTCACTGCTCGGTTTCTTGACTATTGCAATAGTCTGAGAGATGGTTTCGTAGCGGAGCTTAATAAGAAGATGAGGAATGGTTACAGTAATAACTTCTTTGATGAGCTTCTGGGGAAGAATGTTGATCAACTCTGGAGTGATTACAAGGCTAAATATGGTAACCAATGACAAGGCTTGCCATTTCGGGGAGAAATTATATATACACAGAAGTTTGTGGACTTCATTACGATATATAATGAATTAGTATTATTATCGAATAAATTAATAAATGGTTTGTTTCATGAGCTGTTTTTTTTACAAATCCAATAATTTCCTGCTTTCTAGAGAAGAGTTTAGGTGGATATTATTGGTTCAAGGACTACGTATTCCTTTGCAATTATTAGTTTATGGGTTCATGATATCATGAGTGCATGGAATAAAATTGTGAAGAAGTTATTTAAAATGGGATCCTTTGTTTGTAATGATGGGTATTTTGATCATTTATACACATGTTAGGGGTTATAAAAAACTATTAACGATTTTATAAATTATTTTAAAACAAAACTTTAATAAACATTTAATTTTTCCTTTGTAAATTAATTGCTTATCATCTATATGTTTCTCTTTCATTTTCCCTTAATGTTAATTAAGTCATTATTATAGTAAATTATTGTAAACAATCTATAATGAGAGAGACGGAAGAAGTTATAATTTTTATATTACCAACAAGTTATTATTATGGGTTTTGATCAAACCCATCTTTTTTTTCTATTATAGGACATATTTGTGTTGAAATTAAAAATTGTCTTATATAATAATTTGCCTATCGCAGGCATGTTTATTAACAATTGTAATAACTCTATATAAAGATTATTATACACTCGTTTTGTTTGGATTTGAATTTTTTATTTTAATTTTTTTAAAAAGATTAAATTTATTTAATTTGTTAACTTATAATGCAAAATTGAAGTCACTTTTTAAGTTCAAATTAAAATATATAGATACATTCAATGTGAACAGACTAGGTTATTGAATGACTGAATCAAATACCTTCACCCACTTATAAAAGTTTTTTCCTCCGTTCATAGTCAGGTCAAACAATCATCCAAATATGTTGTCTTTTGCTAGTTTCAGGGATAAGTTCCCTTACGTGACTGCTGTGGCATGAAATGAGCCACATTTAAGATGGCACTTATAATTGGCAAATTAGAAATAGACTGAAATTTGGTGAACTACTTGAAAACGATCAGCTAATTTAGATGGTTCAGAGTCGTTTAGATGATTTTTGAGGTCTTTTAAGTTTTTGGATAGCTTTTTATTTTAATGGGGTTTTCATAATTTTACATTTCCTATCACTATTAGGTTTAGGGTCAACACCCTTTGCGTTTCCGATTGCTATTACGTTAATGATTAACTATTGGTATTTTCTGTTCTTCAGTCAGATCCTTGATATCAAAGACCCTCTCTACTGTATGTAATCCGTCAATAAACTCATCAGGATGAGCCTTACCGTGAAACTCAGGAATCTCGATCTTCATCCCGAAATTATGAGATAAGGGCTGATTTCTAGGTCATACTCCTTGATTCCGTCCCTGGTTCAGAACCCTGAGGGTCAATCTTTTCCTAGCAGAAAAGGATGATGCACTTATAATTAACAAACTAGGAATAGACTGAAATTTGGTGGGCTATTTGAAAACGGTCTGCTGATTTAGATGGTTCAAAGTTGTTTAGATTGTTTTTCAGGTCTTTTAAGTTTTTAAGCAATTTTTTATTTTAATAGCGTTTTCGTAATTTTACATTTCCTATTATTATTAGGTTATCGATAGAATGATTTATTCCTCTATCGAATTCTAATTTCTATTTAGCCAGCTTTCAATTGCATTCCGACATCATCTTACCTTATGGATTGTTATGAATTTGAATAAGAGGCTTTCCCTTATTTAACTGTTAGAGGGATTCAGTATTCAAGACGATAGTTTATTTTGCATGGTTTTGAAGGAACAATGCTCTTTTATAACCTCCCTTCCATTAGTTTTCGTCTTCATCTTATTCTCGTCAGAGTTTTGGATTTATCTTAGAGATCTACATCTCATGATTCCTAATTTCTCTTATTGTTATAACTTGACTTATTCATATTAATATACTTGATCTTTTCTTTGGGAAAAAGAACAAAAAAGAATCGAATAAGATTTCCTTTATCAAATATTTCTAATTTTGTGATAAGTGACATTATTTGGGATTGCAAAGTCCCGAATTTGAAATATAATGAGAATAAATAGACATAATTAAATCATTGTCTAGGAAGTAGGAATTGAATTCATTAACAAAATTTGAAAACATTCTAAGATTCTTTAAAGTTAACCGTACGTAATTGTTACCATGCAAAATATACTCCAACGCGATGATCTAATTATAAACTATCAAAATATACTCCAAATATTTAGGCATAAAATATAATTACGTAATTGAACTATTTAGGCATACTATCGGGTCTCCGCATAGAGAAAATGATGCTTTCTTCAGGTATGGTTAATTTACACCGTTTGAAGAATTGTCAAAATGTCTGGGGAAAGCAAACTTAATTGTCGCGGTCTACTTTGGCCAGGTCTGGACCTAACAAAAACTTGTACTACAAGTTACAAAAAAAAAAAAAAAGGTACATAATTTACGTGTTTCTATACAATTGAGAGTGCAAAAGACCGCTTCCAAAGACACGTCTACTGTTTGTAATCAATATTTGGGCCTCTTATTTTGATAAACAAACACCGACCCAGAAGCGTAAGCAAAAGAAGGGATTGATACTCCGAATATATATATAAATTCAACTTCTGATAAGTTAGATTTGTGCGATTATTCTCTTAATTTATTTATTCTTTTTTTGTAATAAAATCATGCCTAGGAAGTCAAATGGCACTTTGATTTTCTCCTTCTCCCATTTTCCTCTTTTAATGATTAATTCATACAAGAACATGTCATATTCCCACTAGAATTAATTTTTTAAATTTTTACTTTGAAAGAATGAACGATTACCATTCCCTATAACTTTATCTGACTACCTTATCTAGTCTACAAAATTTATGATATATCTTACCGAATCTCTAGCGCATTTGGCAATTGAGTCCATGTTTGCAGCTGAGCCAAGGCAACCCTTTCGTCTATATAAAGACACAAGCAAAACCAGCCCACATTCAAAAGCAATACAGAGCCATGGCTCGAGTTTCAAATTTCTTCTTGATTTCCTGTTTAGTAGTAATCCTAACAGCCATTCAAGAATGCCATGCAGTTGACTACGCCGTCACCAACAGGGCTGCAAACACCCCCGGCGGAGATCAGTTCAGACGGGAAATTGGAATTCAAACAGCACAGAGACGCTAAGATCAGCCACAAGTTTCGCGTGGAGGATCTTCCAGCAGAACACCGCCGCAGATAGGAAAAACGTGCAGAAAGTGAGCCTATATATATATATATATATATATATATATATATATATATGATAATACTATAAAGTGTTTCTAACTCCAAAGTTAATGGACAATATTTAAAAAACATAAAATTTTCAATAAAAAATTATTTTTTGTATATATATTTTATCTTAAAAGGATAAATAAAATCCTAGGATATTAGATCAAATTTATTGTTTTTTTTAAATAAAAAAATTAGTTAATCGTTAACTTTGACTCTTAGAAATTTAATGGTGTACTCCATATGCATCCTATAGCATTTTGGTATATATATAAATAGATAAATGATAGTGTAAGCGCCTTAGTATATACGGCATCTGCACCCCTAGAAAACCATGGGAAAATGACGTCATTTTGGATTTTTACGGTTTTGAGAAATAAATAAATAAATAAAAATTTCTGAGTAAAGACAGAGCAATGAATAGCCTTTGAACCACCGAGCTGAGACCTACACCATGGCCACCACACCACCACCAACCCATGGAAACCCAACAGATATGCCTCACAACCATAAGCAAGCTTATCTGCATTGCCTCACTTCTCTGTTAACCCAGGATCATCAACTATGTCGCTCCTCAGCAACGTCATTGACGAAGACCGTGCCCCGACACCCACACCATCACCCAAACCCATGCCCCCTAAGCAAGCTTCGCCATGCCGTTAGAGCAGCACCATTCCGGTGTGCGACGCTTGGCTCTGCTCTCACCGCTATCCACACCGGTGATTCGCCTGCTACTTTGCTTCGTTTCGCTCTGCTCAGAATTTTTTTTTTTTTTTTTTTCTTCTTTTTTTTCAAAACTGCCCAAGAACAAAACGATGTCGTTTTCCCAAGCGTGCAGATACCGCATACTCCAAGGCACTTACTATATAGAGAGAGAGAGAGATAGATAGATAGATAGATAGATATATTCAAAGCGTGAAAATTAGAATAATCAGATTGTCTCCAAAGTTCAAACCTCATTCACATCCAAATCAAACTTATAGCTAAACATGCAATTTAAATTCACATATGGGTAAGGTAAAACATTCGATATGTTTCCCATTATATAGGTAAGTAAGGTAAGATGACTTGGAGGATAGGGCAAGTAACCAGTGAGCAACCTTAAATACATGGCAAGTATATTGATGAGAGTAGAACCTCCACCAGCTTGCATGATTATTAGTTGAGTTGTACCACAACTTTCTCATGACTGTGGTTGCAGAGTGGCAGACACAACTTCATCAATGCTCTGGAATTTATGCCTTTCCTTTAGAAGCATCTTTGCAAAGTCAAGAGCTTCCCGCTCACAGTCTGCTCGTTTTGAAGGCTCTTTAATTGATTCAAAATCTTCAACATGCGCCACCCCAACAATTCTCCTATGAAAATAAATAATAATAATAATGAGAGAGAGATAAAAAGTTGAATAAATAAAGGCCATTCTTGACCATCAGACGCAAGATCTCTATACCCAGACAGAGTAAAACCTCCTGTTCTCTCCCATCACTCACTAATGGAAATACTTGATCAAAGAAAATTGTACCAGAATCTAATTGACACGAGATTATCTTTTAGGAAGCATTCATTCCAAAATTAGAGCTCAGAAGTCTTGATCAAAGAAAGAACAAACTAATTGAGACAGAACAGCTCACCTGATCATTTTTGCAGCACCAAATCCAAGACTCTGATGGAATAGATCTTTCATATATTTCTGCTTCACCATCAGATAGACTTCCTCATGGTTATATATTTCTGGGAGATATGCCTCACCAGGCCCATTCTTACTTTCGTCCCAAAGAGAAGTAAATTTTTTGTGAAAAAGGTTCCAAGTCTCAGCTATAGTCTTCAAAATCCATACTTCATATGACTGCTTAAGAAAAAGATGTTAGTGATTACATACAAGTTCAAACCTCACATGCATGAAAAATTAGCACATAAGAATGGAACATGGAACACAAAACTTAATGATCGGTAATTAAGAATCCATTGAACTCTTTTAAACAAGTATGCTAACATGCCTTCCTGTCATTCTTGTCATCTGCATGTCCATTTTGTGCAAAGTATGCCAAAAACAAGTTTCCAATGAAGGCTCCAATATCATATCCCATTGGCCCATAGAAACAAAATTCTGGATCTATAACTTGAGTTGACTTTGGTGTAACCATGACAGAACTTGTATGGAGATCACCATGTATGAGTGCTTGAGCTCTCTCACAAAACCTGCAAAATATGTGACAACTAGTCAAACGGAATAATTTGGCTTTCATATGAGAAAAGAAGCTTGCTTAAGATGATGCTTCATGAAAATTAGCCACCAGAATGATTCGTTAAGTACATTGATTTGAGCTCAGCAACTTCAAGCTTCAAGATGTTATCTTCCCGGATTGCCTTTGCATCCTCATCGAGATAAGGAGATGTCCAATGGTTATATTGGGAAACTTTGTATGGATCAGAAAAAACCACTTGTTCAGTAAGTCTGCAAATCTCCAAGTTCCCACAAAATTCTGCCACTGGATAACATAAAAAAAAGGCATAGAAATACAAAAACAATAAGCAGAGATGCTATAAACAAGCAACAGCTGAAGTAATTCTGCCGTTGTTGATAACAAAGAAATGCTCTCCAATCATGTGGGATAAAAATATACGGAATTTCTATGTTTCCCTGATCTTATTGAGTTGAATGGGACTAACCAAGAAGACCAAAATAATAGTTCTATAACTTTCACACCACCTAAGTTAAGATGAAGATATCTTACCTGCACGTTTGTGATCTGCTGTGGTAAGATAAAGAAGAGATGTATAGAAAAGAGTTTTAGCCATGTAGTCTGACATGTGTTCTGCAAGCAATGGATACTCTATTCCGGCAACCAATCCTTTTCTTAAGATTATATGAGGAGGCTCAAGATATCGCATACCAATCAAGCACATCTTTCGGTTAAAATGGTAAACCTCAGGAACATGATCAGGGCATAAGCGACCATGCTCTTTTAAAGCTTTGGATTCAAAATAAGCACGTTCTTTTGTCATTGGCCATGATTCCCCAATTAAACGAATATATGGAACAGCCTACCAATACAAGTATATTAGGATTAAAGGACAATAAAAAGATTCCCAAGAAAGAGTACTTAAATGTTAAAAGCATTTACCAATTTTCAGCAATTAACCCATTCAAAGTATACTAGTAACCTCAAATACACAATAAAATGGAGAGATGTGGCAGGAACAGAGCTGCACATTAGTCATTCTGAACTGCCATTCCCCCTTTGAAATTTCTATTTTGCTATTAGAATTTGGTCAATATAAAATTATCAAGATTATTCTCCTGGCCCCTTCTAAATTCATCCCCGGAGGTATGCCCAAGATTAAGTACAAAGCACAAAAAAGAAAATGGACATATTTTAAATTTTCTCAGAAATGGAAGATTCGAAAGCAAAATAACTTGAAAAACAGAGAAACATATAAAGATGGAAAAGAGAATCAAAGCTACCTGTTTGATGACGAAAGAGCCAGAAGGGCCAAGAACAATGTAAACGAAGTTAAGATTACCATCACCCACTTCTTTAATCTGCAAGTTATCAAATTGGTTACCGAGCTTTGCTGCGAGAGCTGGAGTGGCCTTGATGTAGTCGATCAAAGACTTCTCGTCCAGTACCCGGAAACCATCTGATGCCATGGCAGCGATTGGCTCCGATAGCGCACAACTTTGGGGCCTCGTGAGATGGCAGATTTTTGCCGCTCAGTAACTAAAATCTGAAGTAGAGTTATCAAATTTTGTAGCCCATTACTAGCTTGAAGCCTGAACCATGCTCTCGCTGAATATTAAAAAATTCATTGAATCTGGACGGTTATTTTTTTCTTCTGTTTTTTTAAAAAAAAACTAGGTTAGTGTTTTTGTCTTTCCTTTGTCTTCTCATCTATTCTTCTGTTTTTAGTCTTATGATTGGCTTGACTTTTCTGAATGACTAACAAGAGGACAGGATGAGTTTTGCTGAGGTGGACCCAATACGCTGCTTTTACATGCATGGCTGTTCGCCTCCAATTGGATCGATCACTCATGCAAACTTGTATTTTAGGATGCTCCTTCAGTCTCCTTCCTTTGCAGTACAACTGGCGAAACCCTTAAACGGCTGGGAATTTGTAGGAGAATGTCTAGGAATCATATGGGAAGCTCGAGGTACAACTTGGCAGTTCAAAATTAAGAAATTTGGCTTTGCTTGCTTTGTACATATTCTTTGGAATGGGCGTAAAGATTTCTATGAGAAGATTATTGTCAAGGTTAAAACACAAGTATATAGAGTTATGTTTTATATATCATCTTTGAAAATTATCCACATACTCTCTTAATTTAAAAAAGATTGTCATCTAAGGAAAAGATTTTTGTTTCAAAATGACTATAATTTACATAATTCAAGATATAAAAATATGATTGAATTCGTAATTTTATCCCTTTTTTTTCAAACTTTCTTTTGATATTTTTCAATGCAATTAACTACATTATACATTTTAATTTTTAAACTAACCAATCCAATATAAAAAAAAAAGAGAGAGGAGAAAGAAGGAAGAAAGAAAAAGAAAATAAAGGGGCAAAGAGAAAAGGATGTAGATATGATGGTGATGCGTCCAAGGATTGCGTGCATCTCTTTTGAATTTGAGTTCTTACCCATATAGCAGAAGATTGATATTTTTAGTTTGGGCTATTTATTAATTTGAAGTTTGATACTTTCAAAATTTTATTACTGCACTTTTAATCCTAAAGTTTTTAAATTTGTCTAACTTTGATCCTCAAATTCTTTATGAGTTGCATACATCCAACGGCAAGCGAGGGAGAGGTTTCGCCCGCAGGGAACTTTCCCCTTAAAAAAAATGTAGCAAAAGTTTCTCAAGACACAGGTTGCACAATGGCTGACACAACTTCATCAATGCTCTGGAATTTACGCCTTTCCTTCAGAAGCATCTTTGCAAAGTTAAGAGCTTCCCGCTCACAATCTGCTCGTTTTGCAGGCTCTTTGATTGATTCAAAATCTTCAACATGTGCCACCCCAACAATTCTCCTATAAACCAAAAAAAGAGAGAGAAAAGGTTGAATTATTCATGACAAATATCAGACGAAAGATCTCAATGAACCTTGAGCACTACAAATATTTAGGGATAATCCTAATTACATCCTTCAATGCAAATATCAATATCTTGACAGAGTAAGCCACGTGTACTCTTTCATCACTCCCTGATGGAAGGACTTGAAATTTATAAAAATTTGATCAAAGCATATTGAGCAAGAATCTACTTCACACAAAAGATTATCTATTTAGGAAGCATTCATTTCAAAATTAGAGTTCAAAAGTCTTGATCAAAGAAAGATCAAACTCATTGAGACAGAACAAAACAAAACGAAAATATCATTGATGTTCATTAGAGGTACATAATGCTCCACTCTTGAAAGATATATCAAGATGATTTCCACAATAACTGAGAATCTAACCTCCTAGGCATGTGCAGAAGATGAGAAAATATATAATTCGAGAGAGAAAGGAAGAATGATAGTGAATGATCTCATCAATTATTATTCTGAAACAGAATATGGCTATCTTTAAACAAGCTTCATAAAA
Organism: Parsonsia alboflavescens; assembly: GCA_028571225.1. Taxonomy (NCBI): domain Eukaryota; kingdom Viridiplantae; phylum Streptophyta; class Magnoliopsida; order Gentianales; family Apocynaceae; genus Parsonsia; species Parsonsia alboflavescens. The sequence goes on along the minus strand of JAOXNR010000029.1, from coordinate 4,015,101 downwards.
AGATAAACGGAGAATATTATCAAACAGAATAGTGCACCTGATCATTTTTGCAGCACCAAATCCAAGACTGTCGTGGAATAGATCTTTCATATATTTCTGCTTCACCATAAGATAGACTTCCTCATTGTTATATATTTCTGGGAGATATGCCTCACCAGGCCCATTCTTATTTTCGTCCCAAAGAGAAGTAAATTTGTTGTGAAAAAGGTTCCAAGTATCAGCTATAGTCTTCAAAATCCATACTTTATATGACTGTATAAGAAGAAGATGTAAGTGACTACCCACAAGTTTGAATCTTGCATACATGTAAAATCAGCATACAAGAAACGTTATCATTCCAATGAAAGCATATGAACCCAGACACCCTCTCTCATGAAAGTATGTGAAGGTCTATCTACAGAAGCTTGTAATTCCTTCTAGTAAAAAATTTACATCAAATGACATACTCTGTTTCCTAACACATTATATCCCCAGAAACCAATAAGATTTTAGTTCTTACTGATTTCTTTCCACTTCAGCATTTTTCCTTTCTTTTATTATTTTATTTTATTTTATTTTTTTGGGTTCTTGCACTAATCTTAGATCACACAAGGTGAATATTATAACAATTACTTCCAGAGGGTGCAGACCTTTTCTTTTACACCTTCCATGGTTAAGTCCCAAAAGACAACTAAATCTTAGTTCCTACATCCAAAACCATAAAAATTGTAGTTATTGGCTCCTGTAGAGCAGAATCTCTGTAGTCATGAAACCACCAATAAAAGAGTACTAAAGAAACATAAGTTCTTAATTAAAAAAATGCGAAAACAAGGAAGTCAAGAATAGAAACAGAAACAGAAACAGAAACAAAAAGGGACAAAACATTTTTGGACAGTGGACAGCAGGTTATAACACTAACAGGCACAAGTCAAGAAGTCACGGCTAAGCACCAACTCTTCAACATTCAACTCATTTCAGGATTAGACCAAAAACCTCTCAGAAAATCATAAACCTTTTATTGGAACTGAGTAAGAATCATTTTCCTTCCTCCATTATGAATGTATGTGTGCATGTGTAGTTTACAGTCTCCCTACATTTTTCTATTTACTTCTCACACAATGCACGTTCCATCCCCTAAATAAAAACACTAAAATTCATGTAACTTGAAAGAAAATAGACCAAAAAACCCCCCATTGAATTGGAGCAGGAATTGGATGCTTTAATTAAACTCTGGAGATCTCCAAATTGTGAAAAGAATGAGCTAACAAAAGACCCAGAGATAGTACTTTTTAACTGGATATATGCATCATTACACTAATTCCCTTTGTTCTCACAAGTATAGGGAAAGGAAGGTTATCTACCTGACCCAAGTATCTCATGAAAATCAGTAACAAAGGACCACAATGGTACTCAGTAAAGAAGAGGCAAAATTTTCTTTATTTAACAGATTCAAGATAGATGGATGAGGATGACAATATTATCACGGGAAGAGATGCAAAGCACAAAAGAGTCAGCTGCAGTTACAAATGCAGATGGTAGACCATGCATATAGTATGAACATAAAAGATGAAAACAATTAACCTTGAAAGGGAAAAAAAGAGAGATAAAAATGCAACGGCATAACAACCACTTCTATAACAAGACATCAAAAAAAAGGAGAAAAAAAAAAGGTTCATGGAATATAGAACACAAAACTCAATTATCAGCTATGAAGAAATCCATTAAACTCTTTTAAATAAGTATGTTCACATGCCTTCCTGTCATTCTTGTCATCTGCATGACCATTTTGTGCATAGTAAGACAAAATCAAGTTTCCAATGAAGGCTCCAATATCAAATCCCATTGGCCCATAGAAACAAAATTCTGGATCTATAACTTGAGTTGACTTTGGTGTAACCATGACAGAACCTGTATGGAGATCACCATGTATGAGTGCTTGGGCTCTCTCACAAAACCTGCAATATATATGACAACTAGTCAAACGGAATAATTTCGTTTTCATATGAGAAAAGAACCTTGCTTAAGATGATGCTTCATGAAAATTAGCCACCAGAATGATTTGTTAAGTACATTGATTTAAGCCCAGCAACTTCAAGCTTCAAGGTGTTATCTTCCCGAACTGCCTTTGCATCCTCATCGAGATAAGGAGATGTGCAACGATTATATTGGGAAACTTTGTATGGATCAGAAAAGACCACTTGTTCGGTAAGTCTGCAAAGCTCCAAGTTCCCACAAAATTCAGCCACTGGATAACATAAAACGTAGAAATACAAAAGTAATAAGCAGAGATGCTATAAACTTGTTTTATAATAGTCAAGAGCAACAAGCAATCAATAGCTGAAGTAATTCTGCCTTTGTTGATCACAACGAAGTGCTCTCCAATCACGTGGGATAAAAATGTACATGATTTCTATGCTGTAATGATCTTATTGAGTTGAATGGGACTAACCAAGAAGGTCAAACTACCAGTTATATAACTTTTACACCACATTAGTTAAGATGAAGATATCTTACCCGCACGTTTGTGATCTGTTGTGGTAAGATAAAGAAGAGATGTATGGAAGAGAGTTTTAGCCATGTAGTCTGCCACATGTTCTGAAAGCAACGGATACTCGATTCCGGCAATGAATCCTTTTCTTAAGATTATATGAGGAGGCTCAATATATCGCATACCAATCAAGCACATCGTTCTGTCAAAATGGTAAACCTCAGGAACATGATCAGGGCATAAACGACCATGTTCTTTCAAAGCTCTGGTTTCAAAATAAGCACGTTCTTTTGTCATTGGCCATGATTCCCCAATACAACGAATATATGGAAGAGCCTGCCAATACAAGTATTAGGATTAAAGAACACTTCCAGATTCCCAAGAAACAGTCAATTGTTAAAAGAATAATCTTTTCGGGCAATTAACCCATTCGAACATACTAGTAACCTCAAATGCACAATAAAATGGAGAGGTATGCAGCAACAGAACTGCACAAAGGTCATTCTGAATTGCCATTGCCTTGATATTCTAATAATTTCAGTTCTGCCCGTAGAATTTGGTCCATTTATATTCAAGATTATTTCTTGGCCCCGTTAGAATTCTACTGGGTTTGTTAAAATGTAATCATCATAGGACCACCTTAATTATTTGTCCAGCTTAAACAAACTCCCTGCGGTCAAGAAAATCAAGTAGAAGCAGAAAAGAATCTCACTTTATGAGTGCCATTTATCATATAACTGAGAAACAAGGAGTAAAACATAAATTTAAATTCAAAATAATAAATAATAAATAATAAACCACGAGCTGGTTTATTCACCCTGTGCACAATCAAATTCAAGGACTAGTTCAAATATTAATTATTAATTTTCTCAGAAATGAAAGATTCAAAAGCAAAAACAACTTGGGGGGAAAAGGAAAAAAAAAAAAAAAAAAGCAAATAAAGATGGAAAAAAGAATCAAAGATACCTGTTTGATGACAAAAGAGCCAGAAGGGGCCACAACAATGTAAACGAAGTTAAGATTACCATCACCCACTTCTTTAATCTGCAAGTTATCAAATTGGTTACCGAGCTTTGCTGCCAGAGCTGGGGTGGCCTTGATGTAATCGATCAAAGACTTCTCGTCCAGTGGCCGGAAACCATCTGATGCCATGGCAGCGATTGGCTGAGATAGAGACCACCAAGGGGGCCGGATGGGATAGAAGATTTTTGCCTCTCAGTGAAGAATGAAACTAAAATCTGAAGCAGACTTATCAATTTTTGTGGTCCAATAACCAATGATGAAGGGGAAGAGTCAGATTCCTTGGCTAGCTGGATAGCACGCTCCTCGCTATGATTGGGATATTGCCACGTTGGAGTAAGGAATGATGATTTTTTAAATTCTAGGTTAGTATTTTTCTTTCCTCTCCGTTTTCTTTTCCCCTCTTTTCTCTTTTTGTCAGTAGCTAGGTCCAATTTTTTTTTTTTTTTTTGGGCCTGGTTCTTTTGGCAGACAATAAAAGGTTTTTTTTAACAATTAAATTTATTTACTTTTTAAAGTATTTTTAGTTAAATTATTTAACAATTAATCTTTCTAATATTCCAGCAATTAAAATAGGAAGGATATATGCTAAAACTCTTAAACTCGAATCATACCAATATTTTCATGAAATAGGTTGGTATTGATAAGCTGGGAATTACTTTGAATTTAATATATCTTTTTTATTTGATAAAAACAGTTGCCGTAAATAGTTAATCATATAGGTATTGTCAAACATAGAATTAATGTTAACTAAATTGATAACCACGTGGGTTCTTCACTAACGAGTTATTAGTCTAAAGAAAAATATTTAATTTTATGGGCCTAGTCCACTAAAAAAATGGGCTGGGTCACGACAAGAGAAGAATTGGAGAAATTAACAATGTAGGAACCACATACCATGCTCGCAATAGATGTTGATTCTCAACACCCAGAACATGGGGGGTTTTCATTTTTACCCAAATTAAAACAGTAATTTTTTATTTATCCAATTCTTCACAATATTTCACAATTACTCATATCTAAAACTAACTTTTCATTCTATATCCATTTTGACTTTTAATTAAAATAAAAAATCAA
>JAOXNR010000029.1:3994583-4008226 GCA_028571225.1 Parsonsia alboflavescens | reverse complement strand
GGTAAGGGCGTAATTTTCCATTTCCAGAACAATTTTTATTGCCCAAAAAAGCTAAAAGGTCAATTTGGGTATAGGATAAAATTGGGTCAACCCATTTGGGTAGAAATGAAATGTTTATAGAAAGTGGGTAAAATTGAAATTGGATCAATCAATTTGGATATATTTGGAAATTAATTGCCAGAACATGCATGTGGAGATGGATAAAAGCCGATTTGTTTAATGGAAAAAGAAATGGCTAATTCTGATTATAGGGCCCATGTGATGTTGTAATGTTTTGGAGATTAAAATAGTGATGTCATTTCTTTGGCACTTTCCTGACTCGGAATATCTTGTTACACTATTATATACCCTCATTAATAAAAATTTAATACATAATCATAAACTTTAGAAAATTTTTTAAAGTTTAATTTAACTTTTAAGTTTTAATATGTATAATATATTAAAAGATAATAATTAAAGGTTATTATTGATATTTTTATTTATATAGTAGAGAGTGACAACAAATGGATAACGGGAGATTCAATCCTCACTTTCCTTTTATTTTGATTGATAATGTACTCCCTCAATTTAAAAAAAAAAATGTTGTTTAAGGATTTTTCACCAAAATTAAGATAATCATAACATTACTCATTTGAAACAAATTTGTCCCTCTTTAATTTACCTTGAAATGCACCTCAATTCCTCTTTCCTTCTATCTCCTTTTATTTGATTGATTAGTTTAAAAATGATTTAAGTATCAATTTAGCCACTAAACTCGTACCTTTTTCTCAATTTAACTATTGAACTTCTAATTGAGTTAATTTAACTATTTTACTTTGATGGAATGGTCAATTTGATTACTGAATTTCTAATTTAAGCCTTTTTTTGAATTTTTTTATTTTTTATTTTTTACTAAAAGTTGAAATTATGATTCAACTTAATGTTCTTCTTTTTTTTAAGGTTGAAAAAAATGTTTTATTTTTGAAGGAAAAAAATTTTATTTTTTAATTTTACTAATTTAATGTTTTTTTTTTTAAGGTTGAAAATTTTTTTTATTTTAAATTAATTAAAATTTTATTAAAAAATCAACATTTTAAAGTAAAAAATAAGTTAAATTAAACTTTTTAAAAAAGGAAAAAGATTATAACAAAAGTTAAAATAAGACACAAATAGAATATAGTCATATGAATATTGTGAACATAATTTCACTTTTTATAAAAATTAAAATAAAAAAAAAAGCTTAAATTAGAAGTTCAATAGTCAAATTGATTATTTCCCTAAAGTAAAATGGTTAAATTGACTCATTAGAAGTTCAATGATCAAATTGATAATTCCATCAAAGTAAAAGGGTTAAATTGACTCAATAATAAGTTCAATAGTTAAATTGATAAAAAATTTACAAGTTTAATGGTCAAATTGATATTTAAATAATTTAAAAATTGAGATATATTATATAGTTAACTGTATTGAAAAATGTTAAAAATAAAGTTTGACAAAAAAAATTTAAAATAGGTAATTTAATCATATCTTTTATCTTTATATGAAAAACAACCATTTTAAAAGCAAACTCTCCTTCCTAAATGATATTGGATAGGGTATGAATGTTATTATCATTTTTTTTTTGTTGGTCATCTTCACAGTTCACACGTTACATCCACGTGTCTTCATCCTAGTAATATCCTCAATCATCTAAATCTCAGGTCAAACCAATCACTTAATTGACATCATCCATCTTGATTTTATTTTGTACAACTGTTTTCTCTGTAATTGAAAATTATTGCTACCATCTAAATGAAAAGTTAACAATGGCTTCTATTGACGATGTAAGTTTTGAGTACTTATCATCTTCGAGTGTTAATGCTTGATAGAAACATTATGTCAAAGATTTTTTTTTTCTTATTAATAATCGTGCATTCTTTTTATATATATATATATATATATAATAAATGAATGAATATATCAATGAGATATAAGAATGAAAAATACATCATAGTGATGTATTGAAAATAATAAAATGATTTACTATATTGTAAGACAAATGAAATATCTTTAAACAACTTATATTTTTGGATGAATAGAGTATTATATTTATATTAAAATTTCTTTAATATAATAATTTTACAGTAAAATGTTATTTTCTTTATAATAAATGAAATAAACTCCGTTTAGCATTTAATGTCTCATTTTGACTTATATACATTTTAATAAAATAATTCGATTTAATTTATTTTGAAGTTGTAATATCAATTTTCTTAATAAACTTTTATCTAATTAAGGAAATGAAACATTCATTTTTAGATGGTTCAAAATGAAAAATTAAATATATAATTTTGGATGGAGGGAGTGTTGATTGTGAGTGAAAACAAGAAGAATGTTGCTGCCCCTTTTCCACGATATATGACGATATTTGCCATTTGGTATGAATTAAGAAATTTTAAATGTAGATATGATATGCTAAAAATATCTTTGTTCTACTTCCTTAATAATTATACTATTATTTCTTTATAATAAATGAATGAAAATATTAATAAGGGGTAAAAATGAAAAAATAGATAATATTCTCCCGTTACTAAATATAAGTTACTAGTCATCATTTTGAAAAAATTAAAATAATATTTTTCTCTTAAAATATCTCCAATTTGTATGTTAATCAAATTAATAACAATATATAAGAAAACGGAGAAAAAAAAAATGATAAGGATAATATATAAAAAAAATTTTTTAAAAAAATTAATTAATTAACTATAATAATTTATAATTAATGATTAAAAAAATTATTTAAAATAACTTATATTTATTTACTTTTTAATGACGGAGGGAGCAATGATTCATTGATTTGCAAGGTGAAATGAAACAAATTATATTTTGGCACGAGTATTTACTTTATAATATTGGCATTAACAAAGTACATGTCAGGTACTCTCCGTCAAAAGGAGTTTTTGGGTGAGACAGAGCTTTCCCAACTTGGTAACGTTGCCAGAGCTTTATCTTCTTCTAATTGAGGCCTCAACGCACTCTGTCAGCCCACTGGCTGGTGGCCATTCTTCCCCCTTTGTTTTTTCCCCGGCAAACATGAAGCGACTCGTGGCGGTAGTGGCGGCCTTGTTTGCTGTACTTATCATCTCAGATGCAGACGAATTTTCCAGCGGTTTAAATATTCGCCCCGGCAAGTCTCCCACCACCAGCCTTTGCGCTCACTTAATTGAACCTGCCGGATATCCCTGCTCCGAGCACATTGTAATATTTTTAAGTTCAAAAATTTTGATTATCGAATTTCTCTGAAGAATGATTGTGTGGTTGGTTTGTTTACTTTCGGTTATGAAGTAAAGAAGAAATATTTATTGATTTATGTACGCCATGTTGTGTATTGAAATGTTTTTCTGATGAATATTTCAGGCACACACGAAGGATGGCTACTTACTTGGACTGCAACGCGTATCGTCTCGCTCCAGTTCTTTCAGAGGGTCAACTGGTGCTCCAGTTCTCCTACTCCATGGACTAGGGATGGTAATTTCTCTCATTATTCCTAGGCTTCCGTGGAACTTAATTTTAATGTCAATCAGAAAGGAAGAAAAACCAAAGAAGAAAAGAAGATTGATACTAAAGCTATTAGTCTAGTTGAACTGATAGTTGTCTTTTATAGAACATATTTGTAAACCTCTGATTTCTTTCTTAATTAGAACCTAGATGTTGCGGCAACACGGTTGCATCCTCTGAATATTTCATCAAGAATTTCTGAACTATGCACCAAAGAAGAATAAGAAGGCCTGTTAAGGTGTAATTGGTGGTTATTGAACTTATTTCTCTCACAAACTGAGAATATCTCAGGATTACACTGATTTGTTTTTCCTGTACTGTTGGATAAGAAGTGTGTACAAAATCATATTGGGGAAAAAGAAAAGGTGTAAAGAAACGATAATAACATCAATTGTCTACAAAAGAACCAAAAAAAAATATTTGGTACGGTAATGGTAACTTATATTTCAGGAATAACAGGGGAGTGAGGGAAATTCTTAAAGGGTTCTTTCTCCAAAGAAAATTAACATTTGAACCACTTCCACAGAGTTTTCAGTTTTAAAGGATTGTAAACTTCCTAAATCAATCATATGATGTATTTTGCAAGATTCTTTCATTTTACTCCATATTAAATTCCACCAAACAAACAGGTTCATGAATTTTGGATTATCATATTTTACGTTTAACTTTATACCTCCCTAAAATGTAGGATTGCCTTATCTAGTAAGCAACATGAAATAAAGTGCTTTGTCAGGACCAATGGGCTGTGCATATATAAATATATATATATATATATATACATCTATTTATATATATTCCTGTATCTGATGGTCTACATATATGATTTGTTGCACTTACACTAAATGAAAGAGCATCTAATGTATAGTGAAGATGTTTCCCGTGAGAGACTGAGGTAGGTTTTTCTGTTGATATGAGTTAGACTTCTGATGGATGTGATCTAGATAGTATATTTTATGTTATACATGGTAAGGATCAAGAAAGAGAATATTGCTAAAGGTAAGAACTGACATCAGAGGTAAGATGACTGTGCTTGTTGACAACAAGCCTTCGCAAAAGCAGAGACCTCAACATGACATGAAGAGGTTGAGTAGAATAGAATTTGCAATAATTTATTCCTGTGATTATGTATTGGTGTAAAAGATAACATATCACTTATGGCAGGACGCAGCTCATATACAGTCGTCTCTGGAACTGTTCTGCTTCCTGTCCCTAAGTGAATCTAAAATGCATGATCAGTTATGCAATTAGTGGTGAAGATCTAATCTACCTCACATTAGTTTTTTAACTTGATAGCTTACTGCTCAAGTCCTATCACTTCAAATGCCTTCAGTTTGAACAAAGGATCAAGAAGACCAAAGCGATATAAACAGAATATTGCAATAAACATACACTGCTATTTTCTGTTTTGCAAGAAGGAAGAGAGATGAAAGGTAGAAACAGGAACGCAATGAATTTCTATTTTATCATACCCTAAGCTTTTGGTTTGAGATATTTTTGTGGTTTTTCTTCTAAGACTTTCTGTTCATTTTTTATCTTCTCATGTTAGTTGGCAAAACTGTGATTTTGGAGAATGTTCAATTTTGGTGGAGATTTTTTTTTTCTAAATGTATTTCATCTTCTCATTGTTGGCAAAGCTGTGATTTTGGAGAATATAGTTCAATTATGGTTTAGATTATGACGATAGCTTGGAGTCCTGGAGAAGAGATCTTTTTCTCTTTCAACAAAATCTTTTTAATAGATACCATTTACTGCTTAATTAGTGATGTATCTTAACCTCACTAAATACATGGAGGATTCCTGTTATCTTTTTGGAACTGGAGGCAAGCTTTGGTATTCTTGGTGTTAAAAGGGATAATACTAGAACAAGTAAAAATGGGATAACCTTTTATGTAATGAACAAAAAGAGGAAATAATGCTTAGAAAGCACACGCATTACAGAAACTAAACTTAGAAAAATGTTAGTTTAGGAATGTGGAAAAATGCACATGCATTACAGAAATACCTTTCATGAAATGAAATTGTTTCTTTCCTCATTGCAACCTTTAAAATGTTGGTTAAGCAACAAATTATAAATAGTTTCTTGAAAAGAGTTCCCAAAATGCTAGATAGTAACTGAAATAAGGGTTCTTTAGTATTTGGAATTATTGCTTATCCCTTTCCAGAGTTGTTAATTTTTCCAAGTTCACAATGGTCTTTTAAAAATTCTATATCTCCAACTACTTCCATCATTCATTTGTTGCCTTTAGAAATTTGCCGCATGGTCTCGCTTTCTATCTTAATTACAAACATGTTCCTTCAACAATGATGTTCCTTGCCTGCATAGGTGCATGCATCTTCTTTTACACTGTAGCATTTTGTTTGCAAGAATAAGCCCAGCCAATTCCTAGTTCTTATTCTTTGTTTCTCTCTCTCTCTCTCTCTCTCTCTCTCTAAGCTTATGCAAGATCCCCTCTACTACCCAAACATCTATCTATGGGAGAATGGATTGATCTTCTTGCTCCTAACTACTCCCTGTCTATAACACGCATATTCATGGTTTTTTGAAATGGAATCAAGTGAACTTGCAATGCATACTATTGTGTGATCTTAAATTTATGGTTCTATTTACTGAGCTTTAATAAAAAATTGAACAGTCACAATTGTTTGTTAGATACTTTGGCATTGCAAACAACTGTGCAAGATCCATTTCACTATTGATGTAGAATATTGTCTTTCACTACTTTTATGACATATAAGGTTTCTTGAAATGCCATGTAGCTTAGTCTCCTGTGCACTTTTTGTTGAACAATGATGATTTCTTTATCATCTACATTGATAGCAGCTGTTATTTGTTCTATGGATTGTCCTTGTTCTCAAGTATATTTCATAATTTTTGTTTCACAATTTTCAATAGTTTAATATGTGAACAGTCAGGTGATGCATGGTTCCTAGACTCACCAAATGAATCATTAGGGTTTATCCTTGCTGATCATGGTTTTGATGTTTGGGCTGGAAATGTGCGTGGAACGCACTGGAGTCATGGGCATGTTTCCCTTTCAGAGAAAGATAAGGTATTGAGAGCTGACTTTTACTGTCTCTTTGCTTCTTGAGTTCTGAAGTTGTCCGAATGTGTGATACATGTGTCAGAGGGTGAAGCAGCTTGTTTAGAGCCTTGCATGGTCATGGTTCCGCAAAATCATTTGTGTAATTATTATTTTGGGTGGTTAGCAATTGTATACAGTCTTGTTATCCAAAAAAAAAAGGAATGACCATCCGTGAAGTTCACCCAACAATGTGAATATCAATATGGAACATCTGATCTACACAGAAAATTAAGCTTTTTTATTAAGTCTGTAAGAGAGTTAGCATAAACCATACTATTATCGTATATCCCTGCCCCATCATCTGATGATTGTCCCTGTACTTCTTTATTTTCAGAAATTTTGGGACTGGAGTTGGCAGGAAATGGCTTTGTATGACTTTCCAGGAATGGCAAACTATATATCTTCTGTTACAAATTCAACAATATTTGTTGTTGGACATTCACAGGTCCTCAGCCTTTCTGGAGTTCAATAGTTTCGTAGTTTCTTTTTGTAATCTACAGGGCATTTCTTCAAAGTTTTTGCAATATCTTGTGCTTTATTTTTGCAGGGGACGATAATGTCTCTTGCTGCTTTTACTCAGCCAGATATAGTATCGGTGGTTGAAGCTGCCGCACTTCTTTCCCCTATAACATATTTGGGTCATATCACTTCTGAATTTGTTCTTGAGTTAGTGAAAATGCATGTTGATGAGGTATGCACCAGCCTGTATGTGCCCATCCATTGATTTTCTTCTTTTTTCTTTTTTTGGAACATTGGGAAGGGGGATTACATGGGCTTCTGCTTGGTCTCGAATCCGAAATTTCTATCTTGGGCAACAACTTTCCTACCACCGAAACAAGTTGTGCTCATCCGTGGTTGAATTGATGTGTTACTGAATTTTTGTATTCTCTGCCCAGGTATTGCTTCTATTGGGCGTCTTTGACCTTAATCTCAAGAGGTCTTTTTAAACTCTCTCTTTCTCCCTCATAGTATAATTTTATTAGATACATATGTAATCTTCCTAATATTTTCCATCCCTCATTCAGTGATATTTCCACAATGCTTGCGGACATGATGTGCGACCATGTAAATTGCGCCGACCTCTTAACTTCAATCACAGGTTCTTCTTCTTCTGTCTTTCCAGAATTCCTTTTTTCAATATAAGGTATATGTTTTTGACTGGAGTATTGCAGTGTAGCTTGTTTCTTGTCATTTCTGTTGCTGATGTTTTGTGGAAAAAATTCAGTTTGCAATTCGCACGGGCCTTTTGACGTTTTTCTTGTTGTTGGATGGTTATTTATTTCCAAGCAATGAACTTTCAGGGGAGAATTGTTGCTTCAACCGCTCTCGGATCAATTTCTATCTCAATTATGAACCTCATCCCACATCTGTAAAGAATCTGAGGCATCTCTTTCAGAGTATGGACTTCAAGATGTCAATGATAGAACATCCTAACCATTCTGCTTTTTCATACCTCTGCATCTCTTCTAATTCTTAATATTTTGCTACATTCTTGTTGCCAGTGATCCGACATGATACTTTCAAAATGTATGACTATGGAATTTGGAAGAACTTGAAGCTCTATGGAAAGATGAATCCCCCAAAGTTCGATCTTACTAGAGTTCCAAAGTCACTACCATTATGGATGGCTTACGGCAAAAACGATGCCTTGGCTGATATTACTGATTTGAAGCACACGTTGCGGGAATTACCATCTAAGCCACAGCTGCTATATCTTGAAAACTATGGACATATAGACTTCCTTTTGAGTGTAACAGCAAAGGAAGATCTTTATGATGACATGATAAAGTTTTTCAGGTCACAGAGAAAATTCAGTAGCTACTGATAGCATCTACTTTATGTTCTTGCATATCTGTGGTGTATAGGAAAATGTAAGTTTGCTTTCAGAATTGCTGCGGTCATTTTTACTGGGAATGGGATGAGCAAATGATGAATGTAAATATAAACCTATATCATGTAATTCTGGAACTGACCCTCTTACTGGTTCCCTTTTATCCTGTTCATAGCTCTGTTTCACAGGAATTGAAGATGAGAAATGCAGCATGATATGTGTTCATCTATGCTGATCTCTGGTATACTTATTGTATACTCTTTCTGTTTAAATCTTTCCTTGAATTTTTATTTAAGAGGAAAGGGCATATGATATATACACTATACACCTACTTTGACACCATATTTATAATTGATACATTTAAGATGAGTACGAGTCTGATAAAAATGCGATCTACGGTTATAGAGCTTCATAACGGTTTATAAATATCGATTATTACATGTACCATTATGATCACTTACCATACAATTGATATCTCTTACACAAGTAAAGAATAGGAGAATAAAAATCTTTAATGGCATATTTCACATTATTTAAAGATATCTATTGAAGTGTCTATTAAGATTTTATATATATAAAAAATTAGATATGTCACTTTTAGCTTTTTATTAAAAATCTATTTTATCCTTTCCCTTATCGATTTAAGTATCGAAGGAGAATTGAAACTATTCTCAATTTCATTTGATCTCTATTTTGCAAATCTGACGTGTGAAGATTATCCATTTTCATCAATCGATCGTTCCACCCACATCAATCTCAAAAACTTTTTAATGTTCCCTTGGTTCAGATTTAATTATTTATTTCTATTTTAGATTGTATAAAATTGGGCAATTGGTAGATTTTTATTACTTTTTCAGTTTGAAAGTAAAGGTTCTTATTTCTATTTTAAATTATTTGAAATTGAATGTCTCATTTCTAAATTAATTTATATATTTTACAAAGAAAATAATGTTATTAAATTTAAAATAAACTAAGTCAAACTATATGCAAATATTATCTACTTTCAATTTATATTACTAATAGTCATGTTTGATTATGAGAAAATTTTAATTAGAATTTGTTGAAAAAACTAGTAAAATCAATTAACTTTTTAATTTCAAAATACTATGGCATCTCGCTTTCTCCTGTCTAGAATCTAACTCGTTTATCTCTCTCTTCTACAATGTTTAAAATAGATGTCATTTGCACAAGAGTTCAGCTTAGTTGTCGGTAGATGAAACTTGAATAATGTAAGTTGTTGGTTCTATCCCTCCCTTTTGCAGTTGACTCCAAGCATACCCCTTTACTATGTCTATTTATTGATTCAAATGTCACCCGTAAATATAAAAAAAATTATTTTTTTAAAATAAGCATATTATAAAATTAAAATTTTATCACAAATTTTAATCTAATACTTTAAGGTACAACTATCTTTTTTATTTAATAAAATATTTACATTTACACCTTACCAACTCACGTGGCTCTCTCTTAACTATATTAATTAATATTATACATATTTGTTATTGTATATTTCAACATTCAACCTTTCATCTTTTGAAATTTTTGATCCTTAATATATTTTTTTGACATTTTTCATCCCTAAGTAATTTCGATTGGATATTTTGATCTATTTGTTTGAATTTTTTTTTAAAAAAAAAAACTAGATTTTTTAGCACATTTCAGTCAACATATAAAGCATCATCACTGTGATGAAGTGCAATGATAATAATACCTTTTCAATTTTGATTAGATCATTGTTGACTTCAAAATAAGGTGATTTTTTTGAAAAAAATTTAGCCTAAAGGACTAAAATATCCAATCGAAAATTATTTAGGATGAAAAAGGGAAAAAAAAATGTTAATGATCAAAGTTTCCAAAATATGAAAGGTTGAGTTTTGAAATATATAATAACTCTTAAAGACACACTTCAACTTTTTTATATATAGGTCCCTTTGAGACATCTCGACTGATGAACTGGCGAGTGTAGAGACCAAATGTTATAGGTTTGAATCCCATCAACATTAAGTCTTGTGCTCATTTGTAGATAGGCTGCATATTAATCCCTTTATTTAAAAAAGAATGTCGTTTAAAGATTTTTCACTAGAGTTAAGATAATCATAATATTACCTATTTGAGATAAGTTTACTCCTCTTTTTGATTTACCTTGAATTGCATTCCAAATCCACTTTCTACATTTATTTTTTCTTTCCTTTTCTATCCTCTCTCCTTTATTGGATTAGTTAATTTAAAAATTGGAATGTGCAATATAGTTAATTGCTTTGGAAAATGTTAAAAGAAAGTTTAACCAAAAAAAAAAAATGATAAAATAAGTAATTCGATAGTATCTTTTGTCTTGAATTGTGTAAACGTCATTTATTTTGAAAAACACACTCTTCCTTAATCAACATTCTTTTTTAAATCGAGGGAACATATATATATATATATATATATATATATATATATATGTATATGTATATAACAATTAATATTTTAATATATAAATTAGAACTAGAAATTAAGATTTTAGTTTCAAAGGAAGAGAATGACAATTTTTTCCCTTATATTTCTTTTATTTTACCAAAAAAAAAAAAACAGAAAAAGAAAATTTTAATTTGTGTACTACTCTGCATCCCAGGCCCCGCCGGAGCTTTCCTCATCCCAATCATGCGATCCATTTCATCCTCCATGATGTGCCAGCCCTTTCCTTGTCCGCAGTTATTGTCCCCTCCACTGCTGCGAATAGTGATAATAGGTTCACCTCACCTCATTTGAATAAGTCCTACTCCTTGCCCCGCAAAGGAAGTGACATTATTACAGTAATATTCTGTACTAAATACTACCTTTCAGCTGCCGGGAATTCCAAAATTTCAGTCCCGGTTCAGTTTTGATTTTCGAAGCAAATTAAGTATTGCCGTGGTGTCCTTTTCCTTCTTTCGTTTCACGTATCCTTCTTCTCCACGGATACCGTCGTCCCAAATCCGATCCAGCTCCCAGAAACTGCTTCCGTAATGCTCTTGAAAACATGATTTGTTGCTCTCTCAATCGAGACACTAACCGTCAGTTTTTGTAAAAATTAAAAAGTTCTGTTTTTTTCTCTCTTAAATCTCTTTTATATGAGATATGAAGAGAGTTTAGAAAAAAAAGTGATGAATTAAATATAAATAATGAAAAAAATTGAGAAAAAGATAATCAATAAATTAACAATAATAATTTATATAATGGATAATAAGAAAAATTAATTCTTATAAATAATGAGGGAAGGAATATGTATTTTAATTTTTTTAATGTCAACAACTTTATCGATAATCCATCTTATGTAAGCTTGATGCGGATGTGTGCAAGGAAAAAGCCGTAATTCCTTTGATGCTCTAGTCAGTGATGGATGAGTGAATAATACGGAAACGTAAGGTGCAGATAGTAAATGTCGCGTACATGTGTTGGTTGGTTATTAATTTTTTATATAGAGGAGGGACTATACGAGTTAGTCTTTGTGGTTTCAATATGGGATTAGTGATTAACAGTATTTGATTGATGAATAGTGCCCATAAATTATGCTTGATCAAACCATTTTTGGGCTTAAATTATCTCTTATTATTGAACCTCTTAGCTTACGTAATATATCAATCTAAAGTTTTCATTAAGTAGATTAAGATTAGCACTTAGCCTTTTATCAAATGCGTGGTCGCTGCCATAAAAAATATAGTTAAAGTTGTAACTAGTGTACAGTGGTACCGTGTACATCATATGCCCTTTGGAAAAATAAAAAAAGAGTATGTATTCTTTACCAGTACGACAAGCGATTATCCTTTTCAGTATCGTGGATTGATTTGGCTTGTGTCTTGTTATGAGCTTTTATTCTAGATATTTTGGTATGTTCTTGTTTCGAAATAAACTAAATGATTTGATAGTTTGATACGACTGTTGGGTGTCAGTCGTTTTAGTTGCCAAAACCACGTGTACGGCCAGGATTGCATCGACACTCTTGCCAGGTGAAAAGACTTGGGTTAAAAGGGTAAATTTTATTTTGTTTCTTTCACTTTCACTTCTTACATTTCAAATTCTTCTTTTTACTTTCTCCCTCCTATTCTTTGTGGTTTGCTAGCAATGAAGCTTCGATTTTGCCGTGTTATTTGTTGTTATTGTGATTTCTTTTGCAATTTTGTATTCATTGCTTTTTGGTTCTTTGTTTCCATCCTAAAAACATGTTTTTTTTTGGTGCTTTTATGTGATGATTTTTTGGTAAAGTTTCCAACTTTTGCAGTTTTCTTTTCATATTCTTCGTGTTCTTCAACAAATAGATTTCAAATGGCTTTAGGTACTAATTTTGATCCTTTTCCTATTAATTGTTTATGTTTCAGGTGTTTGTATCTTTCAAGATGTCTGAATCTAGAACTATTTAGGATGATTATATCTCTAGGGATGATTCAGAGAATGTTAGCGCTGGGGTTAGGAGCTTAATAGATGATTTGGATGTAGAAGTTGGGGGTAGCTTCACCGTAGTAGTTAGTTAGTATAGAGTTGAACCCAGGGTTAAGACTCTTTTGTGATGCGGGTTTTGGATTCAGTGATAGTGGTTTTGGTGAGGGTTTGATCGAAACAACTTGAATAGGGAAGTTTAACAGTATTTCTGCATCTGGTCGTGATGGAATTGATCATGAATGAAATGCCCCGTTAGTTGTTGGTGATGGAAGTTGACCAATTGCTTTTGTAAATTGACTCGTGGGGGTTAGAGTTTGTAAAAAGACATAATTATTATTGAGTAATGTGAACTAATTGTTTTTGTCTTTTAGACTATACTATGTGTGGGAGGAGAAAATTTTGGATGCAGTCGCTGCACCAAATCATCCCACATATTTAGTGGAGCAAACCAATCATTTTGTCCAAGTGTTATCCTTTTGCCACATCATGACTTAAAATTTTAATTATAACACTGTTTAATAAACAAAAGTTACCTTCTTTGTTCATAATGTCAGATCTTCTTCCTTTATTTCCAGAATCTTCCTCCACCATACTCCAAATAATTCAGCAATCAAAGAACTTTCATGTTGTGCCATCATCAACAAATTGTTCACAATTTTCTTAAATATAATTTAGGATATTGAGTTTCTCTTAATCATTTTATCAAACATTTTAACTCCATAATTCATCTTCCTCAAGTCCTATAAAGGTCATAACTGTGAAACACCATTCAAAACCATCATAACAATTGAACAACATTTAAGGTTTGAATACAA
>JAOXNR010000029.1:3972215-3994483 GCA_028571225.1 Parsonsia alboflavescens | reverse complement strand
ATATATATTTATTTATTTATTTATTTATTTATTTATATGTAAATTTCTTATTAGTACATTAAAAGAACCATATTACTTCCTTAGGTTGGAATTAGATGCCTATATCTCTATTTTAGTTTGTCCAAAATTGAGTATCTCATTTCTAAAAATAAATTATATATATATATATATATATATATTATATAGTAATGTTTCAGTGTGTTATAGCGCACACCTCATCGAATGCTCCTGCTAAATCTCTAATTGTTAACAATTAAGTCAATTGTTTTGTTTTGTTTTATTTTAAAAATTCTTCTAAAATTTTTTTAATATATATTTTATAAATTAAACCCTACAAGTATAATCTAAACTTTAGGATACTTGATTAAATTTTATATTATTTTATTTTTTTAAAAAAGACTGTCGATGATTAACTTTGACTATTAGAGATTTATCAGGAGCACTCCATGAAGTATGTTCCGTAGCCCTCTATAACAATTTCTTATATAAATTTATCGGGATTTAGATCTGCCTGTATAATATTCTTACCACTAATTACATTAATGAAGAGGATAAATCAATAACTTACTAAAAGTCAAATTTACTCTTTAATTTTTTATCAAGTTAAAATTGAACATTCAATTCCAGATTGAAGGATCCTAAACAGAAGAAACTATTAATTGAAAAAAGTAGAAAAAAATTTATAATTGTGCATGATAATAGAGAAATAACTAATATTTAAATACAAAGAAAGTAATGAAAAATGAAAGTCTTATTAAACAACCGTTTTTATCTAAAAAGGTTAAAAGTATCCATAATTATTATGGATGATGCAAAAGAGAAACAAGAAATTTTCTAAATAGTTACAATATGCCTTTACTATGATTAATCAAGTTCATAAGAGAAGGGTTTCCTTCGTGGACATCTCAGCGGGTGATGTGGACAATGCATAGATCATAAGTTTAGTGTTCGAATTCACCAACCTCATCCCGATTAAGCGGAATGTTGAAGTCAATGAAAATTTATTTGGACACCGTTAAAAAATGATAAAAAATAAAAAATAAAAACGGTGTTCATAAGAGAAGAGAAGAAAGTAGGTAAGGACTAACATGAAAATGAAATAGGAGGACTTGCCCCTTTAAAATTTCCCATTTCTTTTTTAAGTAAAATTTCATTAAAATTAGATAAAATTTCACAAAAAATAAAAAATAAATTCCTTCTTTGAAGTTTAGTCCGATGATGCCCGGTTAATCCTGAACCGAGCTATGGCCCAACTGGGAGTACTGTTGCCCTAAGAAAAGCCAAGAACTTGGGCCATACCCACAAAAAGTAAAGCAGGAGTGATTTCAAGCCTATTGAAATGGACTGATCACGAAAAACATGAGGTAATGCTATTGGTCGCATCAGAATAATGAGAACCTTTTTCAGTTGTACATCGCTTCTGTTAAAAAGGCTTGATTTCTAACTCTTTCAGTAATATTGAAAGGCTTTTTTCTTTTCCTTCTTGAATTAGTTAATGTGGAATTATTTTCGTAAATAACTTGAAAAAAAAAAAATAACTGCTCAATGTTTTGAAGTTTAATTAAAGCCTTAAAACTTTGTGCCAATCAAACTTATAATTGCCCATTCATTTAAAAAAAGGGGAAAAAAAGAATGTAAGATCCCTACATTCTCGTCTTACACAAAGAATGTAAATCAAGGGATATATCATTCACAGTCTAAGTTATGATTACAACAACTATGCACTTAATTGGCATTGAGTATGCCCATGAAAGCGTTCCTTCATTTTCAATGCAAGATTTGTTGTGAGTTAAAAAATTATAAAAACCAACTTAGTCTAATGAAGTGAGATATTCAAGAGAATAGGACCACAAGTTAATTAATAACTAATTATGAGATAATTGTAGATGAGGGTAGGTGGGGTATCTCTATTGATTCTCAAGAAGGAAAGGAGTATAGGGAGAGTTAGGGAAGGTATAAGTGTGAAAAAAAAAAATTATGAGATTGAAACAACAACCTTGATCTTGTTTTTAAGATACAATGGATGATAAAGGCAAACAACAATTTGGTCTTCTTCATTGTTTTGGATGGTATGCATTAAAAAGAAACTATTTGAAGAAATTTTACCATGTAGCTATACAATTGCATTAGACCACATGATTCACACTAGGACTAAATTCCATCCTTCTATAATTTTCCTTAGTTTTTCCTTTTTCAATGAAAACCAATGCTATCAAATAAATTGAATGCTGAGGACTCTGCATAATCTCAATTTTGGATTACATTGAAATCATACATGAACGTAAATGTAAGGTGAGATGCTAATGGATACATGAAAAAATTAAATGAACTCCATTTTATAAGTTGATTGATAATATTTGATTTTTATTTTTTATTTTTTTGAAGATCATGGGGGATTGAGCACACATGAACCCACATAGAAGTTGCGAAATTTTCTTTATCAAAACTGAGATCCAATTACAATAACCATTTTTTTTTTTTTTAATAGTGAAGAATGCAAGGATTTATTATTTATAGAACTTCCTAAATAATTTACAGAAGAAAGAAAATATAAAAAAACCACCATCAAAAATTTATTTAACAAAATTCATACTAATTTTCTTTTCAAAAATTTATCCATATTTCCTACAACATAAAAGTGAATTCTTTATTTCAATAAATTAAAATAAAAATAACAAAAATTGTAAGTCCTAATAATTTATGATGTCAATATTGAAATTTATCAAATAAGTAACAAAGATTTGTAGTCCCTTCCAGAACATTCCAATGGATGGAGTAGTATTAAAAGACCTTAAATAAAAATATATATAATCAAATAATAACACTAACTTAAAAAGATTTTAGATCCACCGTTACGATCGTGTACATCTGTCATAGTCCATCCCAATTCTTGAGGACCAATGATGATTCCTCACTTATTATACCCTCACCATTTTTTGAATTTGAAACCATATATGCTACTGCTACCATCAAATTAGAAAGATTTACTTTCTTAATTTTATTACAACAATTCGAATTCAATCTTATCTTTAAAGAGTTTCTAGTATGATATGTGAAATGCCGAACAAAAGGAAATTTTCATATGGATAGTGACAAAAGTACCAAAACATTTCACATTGAGTACAAGAAAAGCAACATAGAATTTTAGAAATTACATGGAGACAATATGGCAAGATTGTCAAAGTCCATGGGTATTTATTTGCTTGAAGTAACGAAGAAAGCACGAGGCAAAAAGGTCCATTAAAACCCATGCATGCCTGCCAAGTGTGTTTGGCTTCTTTCCATATATAGAACCATTCTTTCTTGTTTGCAAAAATTTCATTTGCTTTGTTCTTCATTTGCGACAATTAAGAGCCGCCGTCGATCACCACATCAGTACACTGCACTCTGCGCCTCTCCTTCTTCTTTTAGATGCAGAGAACCATTAGAATCTTCTAGTACGCACCTTTTACAATATCTTAATTATTTTAAATATTTCATTACTTTAGAAGTGATTATATATAAAATATTCTTGAAATTATACATGTCTAACAATTTTCAATTTTTGGAAGTGATATTCTTAATTTATCGATATTGAATTTCTATTATTCTAGTATTAAAAAAATTCATAAAATATAACGTGAAAAAAAAAATTTACTTAACAAAATAAAATAACTGTAAATGAAATATAATTAAGGAATTAAATATTATAAGATATTAGTGCTCAGAAACGGTCATAGAAAAGTCATATGTGACTTGAATCTGATCAGCTTTTGGATTTTCTTAGGAATCTCCGAACCTTCAGGTTGGCTTCTTTGATTTTTTGGTATGAAGGGTTCACTTCACTTGGATAGTTGTGTGTACGCGAATTATAAGAAAATTCTATTACGGATCAGATCCCTCAAATCATATGAGTTTCGTTATAAAATTTTTTTCTGTAGGTACTATGCTCCATGTGTATTAAAAAAAAAAAAGAATAATATCTCTTAACTTAATATGAATCAAACTATCCATACGTGGAAATATGAATCAGGTTCATGTCAGAATTTTCCCTAATTATAATTGTGGTTCAATATCCATTATATATCATAGGATGCCACTTTAATACTGTATAAGTTGACAATCCAATTATTCTTTATTATGATGACGAAATGATCATCACTGATTGGGTTTTAAAACTTGTAAATTGAATATTCGTTTTCGTAAAACTTAAATAGGACAATATTTCCTTATCTAATTTTCTAATTAATCGTATTAATCAAAGAATATAAATATGTTAACTGATATGTGACTTGTACTATTTATAAAAGATCATAATCAGTTCCACATGATAAAATTTAGGAAATATATTTATAAGGAATAATTTAAAATTAAACCCATAATTTGTACAACTTGTTACTTTCTTTCTTTTCTCTTTTCTTTTGTTTTTAGTTCATGGTCACTACACATGAACATGCTCTAGATTTAAGGATTCAAATTCAAGACTTTTAGTCTCTCCAACTATCAATCTATCCACTAGACTATCCAATCCCCAAGGGACAAAAGTTTCTATCTAAACCTCTTAGTTTAATTAAAGTTACTTCTGCATATCAAGGATTTTAACTTGATTGAGAACTGATGCAAATTGAAATTGGCACTCGGATCATAGAGGTTTCCCCCTTTTTTTTTTTTTTTTCAGTTTCCATGATTCTCCTAAACAAAATGACATTCCTTAACTAATTAATATTGGAAAACTAACTCTTATTTTTTTTAATTTACAAATAATATTCAGGATTAGTCTACCCACGGATATCAATTATTCTACTCAAAATTGAATCCATGCTATAAGGATCCATCTCCATGTAAATCGACTCCTGAGAATAAAATTAGATTAATTAAGAAAAATGATATTACAATATTAAAATTAATTAGGTCAAATATTTTTCTTAAAATACTTGCAAGTTAAATCAAAACATTCCGTCTTTTCGAAGACATTCCAGTGGGTATAGTGGCAAGTGAGCAAATCATAAATCTCGAATTTGAATCCCACTAATATCTTTTTAAATAAGCGGAATGTTAAGATGCGTGCGAAGTAGCCAAACATTGCTTTAAAAAAAATCATAACATTCAATTGCTTGAAAAATGGGTGAAATGATGGCCAAGTCGGAGCACCCCAAACATGAATATTTTCTTCATGATGGAACCATTTTCCGAACTCAAAATCTTTTTCTTAATTCCCTGAAACTTTCATACGTACGAGTCTTATAATTTCCTAAGTTCAAAAGGTACGCCTACCACGGCACGTCAAAATCCATGCCTTTTTTTCTCTTGCAACCTTTTCATTTCAACAGTCACTAACTGCATTCCACTGAGTCGAATGATCACTATAAATTGGAGTGCACGAACTCATGTATGCCACAATCAATTTCAAATATTCTTTCTAATTCTTCCAATATTCCTTTGTTAATTTCTTTTTTGATCATTCGAATTCATCAAACAATATCATCATGGATGCTCAGAAATCTTTGATGAAGCTAGCCCTGTTTCTGCTTCTTTCTTTCTTCTTGGTGTTACTTTCTCAAACCAGAGAAGCCCAAGCCCGGCCATTGTTGACCAGTACTGCACCACCACCACCACCACCAGCAGGTGTGGCTGAAGCTCTCCACGGAGGTGAGTCGTTCATGGAGGTGGAGTCTCCGGAAAGGAGCCCGGCAATGGAAGATGGAAATGACGACACGATTAATGCCGAAGTCAAGGATGCCGGTCCCAGTCCTGGTGCAGGACACAAGCATACATCTCATGCTTCAGACATTACTGAGTAAAATTAAGGAGTAAATCCCAGGACCTGTTTCTATTAATGCTGAGAAAGAATATAAATATATAGTTGTAATTGATGAAAATTATACTTGTGATGTCATATATCATGCATGCATGTAACGGTAATTTTATTGCTGCTGTAATTCTACGGCATCGATAGATGCTTACTCATCTGTTATTGTATCATTATAATGTGAAAAGATATTGAAACTTTTTCTCCATTAATTTCGCTCCTAAAATAAATTTGTAATTTCTCTATTTGTAAGTGATTATAAATCATTATTATTAGTTAATTAGATATTTGAGGGTATTTTTTCAATTTTATTTCTTTAATTATATATAGTAAAATGATGTTCAAATTTGTGAATAGATGATAGTGGGGTATTTTTGGAAGAAAAAAGTTGTCCTAATTTTTACAAAATGATGAATGGTGACTTATAATTAGTGATGGAAAGAGCACAGGTAATACCCTCTGAGAAAATTTAAATTAAAATAATGTGCTGGTATATTGTACTCCCTCTGTAATTCGATATAAATCATTTTAACTAACTTTTTTTGTCACTAATTATAAATAATTGTTATTAGTTAATTAACTTTTTAAAGTTTTTTTTCCTGTGTTATCCTTTTAATAATATACTTGTGAAAATGATATTCAAATAAATTTTTGAAAAAATGATTAAAGAATATTTTTTTAAAAAAAAAATTATCTTAATTTTTACAAAAATAGCAGCCCGTGAGGGAGGGACTATAAGTTATAGAAATCGTAAATTTTCAGAAGTGGTAAAATATTTAAGATTAATTTTTCCAAGTAAAACGGTCAACAAATGGTTTCAAGATCTTAACTTTTTCCGTTAACAAAAACAGTTAAAGTTGAATAAAAAAATATATCATAAATTTGTATTTACTATTTATAATGAGAGAATTTTTGTTTCTTTAATTTTTCTTTTTCTGCCTGCATCCTTTGGCCTTATTTATTGCAATAGCAAATTGAATAAGCCCATACTGCTACTCTAAAATCCCATATGAATCAGCCCAGACCCAAAACCTGGACCAATCTATGGCTGACAGCTATCTTCTCCGGCGAGTAATTTACCGCCCGACGCCGTTAGCCGCCTTGGTTCTCGGAGACGAATTTCTGGCTTTCGCCCATCATCGATGGCGACATCAGTACTCCACCACCACAATTGAAAAGGAAACCCCGGCTGAGAATGAGAAGAACAATAAGAAAAACAAGTGGTTTACCTTGCCACCATTCGCTTACACCGTAGACGGTGCTGCTCTCGGAAAGACTCTTTCCAGTCAGAAATCGGAGAAGAAAGAGAATGCCTCAACCTCAAATTCCACTACGACGGCGATCAAATGGGTTATGCGATGCTGCCCTGAGTTGCCTAGGTCTCTCGTACAGAAACTCTTCCGTCTAAGACAGGTCCAAAATCTATAATATCTCTCCGTTATTGCTGTATAGGTAGCAATATTGAAGACGACCTCTTCTTTTAAACCTCGTGCTCGTAAGAATATATTGCATTTTCGCCGATATTGCATGAATGGTAAACCAAGTCGATGTTGAATCTTTTGTACTGAGCATCAGGTTTCTTTTTTCTCCTTTCCCTTTTTTTTTTTACATTGCATTTAGGTTGAGCTTGATGTTTTCTGTTACCAAGTTTTTCCTTTTTTTTTTGCCTGAAGTCTTTTGGTTTTTCTGGAACTGTTTTTTGGTGTTAGAAGGCTAAAAAAATGTACTTGCTCGTTAGGTTTCTTGAAAATATGGCGGAAAGATAGTGAATAAGGAGATATTGCGGTGGTGAAGCTAATTTATCATCAACTATTTTGGGCAGGTCCGAAGGGAAACTTCTAATGATCAAATTCAAGAATGTCGATCAAAGAGAGTAAGTTTAATATCGAGCAAAATTAGGACCGTTCATAGTCTAATTTACTTGAAGTAAATTGGTTGCTTTCTTGTTAAATACTGTTTCGTACTGTTTTAAGGTGGAAGCTAAGGATGTGATGAACTTTGGGGATCGTGTATTTTTACCTGTATCAATTCAGGAATCTCCAGCTGTGCAAAAAAAGTCCAAGGTCACTTCAAGTGAAGAAGAAATAAAAATTCTCCATAGTCTCGTAACATATAAGGTAAGCGCTCATGGTTAATCTTTAAAGATATGCTAGAACAAGTGATTTCTCTTTCTCACACTCTCTTGCTTATGTTTTCGTTTTTCAACAATGGAAGCCTGATCATATTTTTTCCATCCATCTTGACAAATTCTTTTAGGATCCTGCTATTATTGCTGTAAACAAACCCCCTGGAATGCCAGTTCAGGTGATATAGAGTATCACATTTGTCCGGCATTGTAGCCAGTTAGAAAATCTATTTGATAAGTAGCAAACTTTTTTCAACAGGGCGGTATTGGCATTAAAATAAGTTTAGATGAACTGGCTGCTGAATATCTGAGGTTCAATGAATCAGAGCCCCCTCGACTGGTGAGTTGAATGATTGATTTTTATTGCCTATCATTTCTATCACACAAGAAAAACATTTTGAACACGTTCATCTAGTTAGAAAAGCAAGCATTGAAGTATCAAAAAGTTTGTTCAATAAATGTAAATCATTTTAAATAACTTTTCTTGTCACTAATTATAAGTCATTATTGTTAATTAGTTAGTTTTTTTATGATATTTTATTGATTTGATCTAAGTTGAGTGAGAAAAAAAGTAAGCGTGCAATTGACAGCTCTAATAACTGTCTGAAAATGATGATGTACTTTGGTGCATTGTCTTGATAGAAAAAATCCAGGCCGTCCAATTAACATCAGATGGAGACATGCACCTTCTTTAACAGCTTTGATTCACATAACATGAATATCTTCTTGTCTTATTCTTTTCAAACTCTTTCATATAACTAACGGTGTTAAAAATAAGGAGTTGGTCCGATGTGGCTGGAAATGCCATATGGAACAGAAACATTGGCTTGCTGCATATCACTGGGATGACGTGGTGCAGCAACTTCAAACAAAAATTTCTCCCGACTTATTATTACAAAATTGTAGAATAGGGGCAAATGCTTTTTTTGTTATTAGGATCAAGCTCAGAACATGACAAGGAAAGGTTGAATGAGATTGTACTCATTATGTGTATAATGTCATGTGCATTGTTAATTCGACAATTTTGTTCAGATGTGAACTCTAAATTGAATTCCATGTATTATACGCTTGCCTATTTCATTCGTGCTCATTTGTATCAAATTTTAGAATTTCATGCATGGACTTGATTAAAATTAGTTAATCAACATAAATTTTAATCATAATGAAGTTTGCATCTTCTTCATCTTGATTTTCTGCTTTAGTTGTATAGTATATACAGATGCACAATATGGACATTCATCTTAATCTTGAGTCCAAATTTTTCACTTTTGTCTGCTTGAAAGACCTTTCTTCTTTCTGCCTTTTAGTGATTGAAAGTGGCATGAGCATGACTGTGTTGAGTTTTCCGTGAACTTCATAAATTACATCTGCTATCATAACATCTGATGCTTTGATATTTGTCATCCTTCTTGCTGAAGCTTAGAGATTCATCACTGTTTTTGACAATTTCCCATTCCATCGGAGGTAGCCAAGCTCCTATTTACATTCTTTGACATACTTTCCCATCCTGCGATCTGATCAACATATCATTTGTTAGAATCATACCTGTTTGGAGTAATTTCATAAACACTGTCCAAAGTACATGAAAGTGAATTCCAGGAACTGCTTCTATTTATCATACTTTAATTCAGCTCTTGTCTTGGCCTTCTTATACTTGTAAATGGCTATTTATTCATTTCTCATTAGTCCTTCAGTGTAAATTGTTGAATCTATTGATGTTAATAGTTAGAAGTTTAACATGCATGCATAGGTCACCAGCTTGTCATCAAGTACATGAAATAAACAATTCAAGTAACAAAGTCCCTAGAGTCTCTTTATCTGCTTGCTTTATGATATGGTTCCTTTATCCCCTCCTTGTTGTGTTGAAATTAACTTCATTGTCTTGTGGTGGGCAAGCTTGTTATTTGTTAGGTTCACAGGCTTGATAGAGATTGTAGCGGTGTATTGGTTATGGGGAGGACACAGTTGAGTGCTAGTACTCTGCATTCCATCTTCCGTGAGAAAACATGCGAAGCATCCCATGTGTGTAAATTGTACCCTTCTCCATTTATTGTTATCCCATGCACCAGTCGTATTACAACTTGATTTTGTTCCATTGTCCATGTCTTGATAATTCGCTCCATTTTAAGGAGCTTGAGAGTAGAACAGATATCATACAAAAGACATATTGGGCGCTTGTCATTGGATCTCCTAGACGTTCAGAAGGATTAATCTCGGTGCCTCTGCAAAAGGTACTGTTGAAATACTGTTTCCTTTTATGTTAACTCCAGGGAAAGGAAGACTTCAAAAGCAAGCTGGAATTTAGTTCCTGGTTTTTTATTCTTCTTTTAGGTCGTAATGGAGAAGTTTGAACGAATAACAGTAGCTGACAATGTTCAATCATCATTGGCCCAACCAGCTGTAACAGAGTATCGAGTAATTGGATCTCCTCGTCATGGTCAGTTAAAAGATGGTTTCCTATGTCTATCAGCATTTCATATCTCTAGATTCTTAATATGTTGGTCATAATTGCAGGATATACCTGGTTAGAGTTATCCCCACTAACAGGTAGAAAGCATCAGGTACAGATGACAAATTTATATGGATGGTGCATACTCAGGCTAGATTCATCACTACTAATTCTTTCATCTTTATTGACTGATTCTATTGTAGCTACGAGTTCACTGTGCTGAGGTGCTGGGGACACCAATAGTTGGGGATTACAAGTATGGGTGGCAACCTCACAAGAATTTGAAGCCTTTTCCTTGTTCTACTGTCACTGAGGACCTTAACAAGGGATCTTCCAAGAATAGAGCAGATGCATTTGGCCTTAATTTGTGGAGTGGAAGTGGAAGCATCTCCGGAAAGCAGCCTCATCTACATCTTCACTGTAAGCAAATGATTTTGCCTGATATTTCTGTGGCAGTCCAGCGTGCGGAATCAGTCATAGATTTTGACATTGAAGATCTGGAAAGCATCAAATTAGATGCTTCATTGCCTGCACACATGCAAAAGAGTTGGGATTTAATGTATTCCTCTTGATACTATTTTGGATAAATTGGATTCATTTGGAAGTGGTGGTATCATTTCTTTTCATATCCTTTGGGATCCCAGGGATGGCTCTGGCCTTTAGCCCTCTGGCAGGCTACCCATCAAGAAATCAGGTGACCTTGACTCTCTCGATTCTAAATTCTTTGAGAGTGCATTATGTTTGTGAATTCTTTGGTCTAATTACTGCCCTTGCTGTTTTCTAATTTATTTTCAGAATTTTAAATGTTAATACCTCTGAATTAAACGGTCCTTATTTATATTTCGTGTAAATGACTTGTTTACCAAATTAGTTAAAATTTTATATAAATTAACATTTACATATTGACAGTATTGCTATTGTGGGGAATGGAGTGAGCTCTTATGTGTATAATTCACTAATTAACACATAATCAAATCTATGTAATTACACACATGCAACAGAGTAAATTATAGTGGGTTCCTATGTATAATTCACTGGTCAACTCCATATAACTTCACGCAAGACCTCAGCTTCGATGCCCAGTTTGTAGATATTGATTAAGGCAGTTTGTAGATTTTTTTAAAAAAAAGAAATATGTATATGGGTATAAAGTTACGTTTATTCCATTATCCACTACTCTAAGGGGTGATCGTGTCATTCTGAATCTTTTGAAAAGTTCCCAACCTTTTCTTTTAATTGTTTAATTCTGTACGATAAACTCAATTAAAATTTCCATCCAGCTAACAATTTGGAATCCTACACCGAAGATAATTTTATTTATTCAATGAATTTAATACTAGTTCCAAGTACTCAATTGACATTTTTTGATACTCAATTGACATTAACCGCCACGTACAAGAGTGTTTGAAGTATTAAAAAATTTTAAAAGAATTTTTAGCAAAAGTGATCTCTCATATTTGGATTAAAATATTATTTGGTTCTTAGATATTTATTTTCAATTATTTAGATTGCTTAACAATTTATATGTAGTAATAGCAATTCAAATCATTACATTTCAATCATTTTTCCAGTGACACAAGAAAATTTTATGAATAAATTTGTCTATCACTTAAATTTTTTTTTTTTTTTAAACCATAGAACATTGACGTAAGATGGGTTTCATGGTTTTTATATGTAGGAAAAACTTATGATTGCAACGATCTAGTCTAATTAATTGGTTTTGGGGTAACAAAATGCACTGTCGTAGGTTTTTTTTTTTTTAATTTCATTTTTTAATATATTTTTTAAAATTTTAAGTAGTTAGACAAATTTATCCCTAAAATTTTTTCACGGGCCAAACAAGTGGCCATCGTCAAAGCGAGAACGACAGAAATGGAATGGTTTGGACTATTACAACCTCATATATTAAGGAATCGAAATGACTAAATATAAGAATCCAACAGTGTAATGTATTGGCATGAACATGAGAGATCATTTTGGTTAAAAGTCCATTTTAAAATTTACGAAATTGAGTATAGTCATTTTCAAGAAGTTGCACCGAAGAGCACTTTTAATGATACACTCCTTCGAGTGGTGCCTAGTGGAGATTTCACATGTCGCATACTCATTTTACGGTATCTTTCTTTTAAACATCCCTCTCATTTAATCGCTCTCCTTTTCAATCAGTTTAAAGTAAATTCCATACATTAACTCATTTGTTACATCATCTAAAATAATTTTTTCTTTTCCTATTTGTATATTTATGTTATTATTAAAAAAATGAAATATTGTAAAATAAATTAACATCGAAATTAATTATTTTTTCTTTAATAACAATAAATTAATAAACTTAGAAAAGAAAAACAAATAATAAAAACTACAAATACATAATATTAAAAAGGATAATCAATATAGTTAAAATAAAGCAATTTAATAAAAGTAAAAATAATGATTTTTTTTTATTGTTTAATAATAATGATTTTTAGAAATAAAAAATTAAAAGAATAAAATTTTTTGAACTTTATAAATTTAAAAAGAAAAGAAGTTCGTGTGTCTATTACGAAAAAAATAAAAGCATTTTTTTTAAAAAAAGGATAACAAATAAATATCATGAATATGTACATAAAATTAGAAATAAAAAAATTGCATATTTAATGAATAAAAAAAGAAGAAGAAGAAATAAAGCAATTGGAGAAAGTTGGAAGAAGAAGAGGAGAAAGGAAAAAAAAACAAAAAAAAAAAAGTAATCCGCTCGTGGAGTCCACCCCCCATGACTCCTGATGCTGTCTGACAGCCTGACACGACTTGATTTTCTTGAGGCATCCGGCGCAAAGAAAAGCACCGCTGCTTCAATTTTGTCCGAGTTCACATTTTGAAATACGAGAGGTGCTCCCCTAATTTTCTCTTTCCCCACCTAAGATCTTGGAGGTGCTCTAAGCCCCAATGCCAACATGTAATACCACATTTAAATGTTGGCATACTCCATCCCTCTAATTTATTATTCGCGTTAATTGATAAAATAATATTATTTTTAATTGAAATATTAGAAAAATAATTGGAATACTTTAAAAAAAATCGAATTGCAAAAAAGAAAGTATTAAGTTTCAAATAATAATTCGTTCATCTAAATTTTATTTTTTTTTTGTCAAAAGAAATCAGAATAAAACATGAATAGAAATCCCGTCTTTTAATCATTCAAAGTTGTTGATTAGTCCCTTTTGGAAATCACAAAGTCTTTTATTTTGTTTTTTTAATCAAAATATATTTTGTGGACGGAGTAAGCAACCTTATTCAACACAAAAAATATAATGACAATTAGTTGGTTTAGGAATGACTTGCAATTATTGCATGGCTTATGTCTTAGTCTTCATTTATTGATATATACTGCGTATCTTTAAAAAAATAATAATATAAATAAATAAATAGATAAAATTGGGATTGACGGATTCCGTCAACTTATTTGTTTGAGGAAGTTGGTGAGATGATAACCAGCGGGTTGGGTAGGCTGGCATAACGTAACTACTCCATATGAATCTACTCCACATATATAACTCAATTATATACATTTACAATAAATTTTAATAATTCCTTTGCGGGAATTGAATATCAAATTCCATTATCAACACAAATATATAGTGATAATTTATTTAATTTTTTTTTTTTAGAAAAAAAAACAAATCACTCTTTAATTTTTGTATAATTTCAAAAATAGGCATTTAATTCTAGATCACATGAGTGCTTTGTAAATAAGCTATTAATCTTATGTTACATAATTGTATATCACTTTCATTTACATCAGTATAAATTTAATTTAACACCTATTCTTAGAAGATCAAATTTTTTTTTAAGGTTTTAATATTAAAAGATAATAATTAAAAGTCATGAATAAATTTTTTATTAATATTTTATTAATGTATAGCTGGAGATCCTAACTGACCGTCGTAAATATGTATCACCTTAATTGACTATAAGTGTTTAAATGCACCAATCCTATTTTATTATATATTTGCTTTAAACTTTTCTTATATACAATTCAATTAGGAATTACCAATTTAAGTACATTAAAGAGTTATACACCAATCCCACGTCAAATTAAATACAAAAGACTCACATTACGATTGTCTATAAAAGAACTCACAATCAAATCAAAAGATATCCTTTCTTTTTCTATCTTTTAGCTATTAGTTCTTCTCTATCGAAATAAGATATTAGGAGGCATTCCCTCTTTTATAAATGATTGACACAGTAATCCAGTAGAAGTCAGTTTACTTTAGCGGTAGTGGTCGTCTAGTAACCGATGTATATACCCTTCCGATCACTTTCATTCTCATTTTTACTTTCACTTTAAGAATAACATTTTTTTTAATATATATATAGAAGGTTCAGAGGGTTAACCTGATCGTTGACCAAAGGCTAAGGTTAAGAGTTGGGTTTTTCGAGGGTTGAATTTGGGATTAGAGTTGGAGTTTATTGTTGATTATGATCAACTTAGTCTAACTTACTTATGACATGGCTGGTTTAAAGAACAACATATGGAGTGGTAGTCTATCTTCGGTGGGTATTAGTAGTCGCATTAGACCATGTCAACCCTATTTTCAAGCAGCTGGCTGGCATGTTTCTGGTATCTGTCTCCATCGTGGGTTAGAAATTGACAGTGAGAGCAGATCATATACCTTGAGAACTTGTAACAGAAGTGAGAAAGCTACGTGGAGATGGAGAGAAAATATATATATTGAGATAGTTTAATCTATACATGAGATAAGATTAATACTACACTGAAATGCAGGATTTTATCTTATGTTAATGACACCACACCCATGTTAAACTACTGTCAATATGGATTTTCACAAAAAAATAACTCATGACCAATTAAAACGTTAAATATTTTTCATTAAGTAATCAAGCATTAATGTAATAAATACGTTCTCTTACCTTTGAATATAAATCAATTTACAGAAGGTCAAAGAAATACGTGAATTAAATCTTTAATTGAAATAAGTTCAAATCAGACTTGTGAATTAAGTTTTAAGATAGTACTCCTCTAGCGATTTATATGGTTTGAAGATATTGATGCGGGCTAACATGACCACTGATGGAGTGTAATCTCCAAGAAGCCCTTCTTCCATTGAACTTAGAGAGGTCTTTCTTTTCCCTCAAGAGAAGACAACTGAAAAACGTTAAGTTCACCGAAAGAAAAGACATGGGTGCATGATCCCTAATTCCCAATTCTATGAGACATTGACAAAGATCAGAAGATCATATCATCATGAAATTGCCAAAGGCCGGGCTGTCTCTGTCTGCATCGATGTCATATCTCCTCTTATCTTATTATTACTCTCTCCGTTCGGAATTAAATGTCCATATTTCTATTTTAAGTTATTTAAAAATAAATGTCTTATTTTATAAATTAATTAAAATTTTATTAAGAAATTAATATTATTAACTGTGATATGAACAAAATCAATCCATTTTCTTAAAATTTGTACAAATCAAAATGAGAAATTCAATTTCAAACGGAGCAGGTATTATATAATCCGAGATGCAGGATCAGTTAGTTTACACTTGGAATCGAATGGAATCAAAGGTTGGTACTCGGTAGCATTCTTGATATTCAAACTTATTTTTGCCAATCATTTCTTTACAACTACAAATTGTTGGAAAATTATTCCAATTTTATTTAATTTATCCTATTTCCTATATTTCAGATAGTTATGGAGTCAGTTTTTAGTTAGTTGAAATCATGATTAGTGGGGTCACTAGTGGAGTAATGATGTAATGGCTTTAGTTATTGATGTTTGTGGTTCCATATTTTTTTCTCTCTGTAAATTTTATATAAAGATTGTAATTCCATTGAATGAAGACATTGGATTATAGTAGAAAATCCATCTGTTATGTTTTTCTCTTCGCAAATTTTTAATAGTGATACCAATGCGAGGTTTGAGAGAGAGAAAGAGAGAGAAACACTGTGAGTGAGAGTTTACTTAAAAAAATTGAAATTATGGCTATAGAAAGTAGTTCTGTCCAGGCAGCAATTCCATGCCTTGATGGTCATTATGACTATTGGAGCATGTTGATGGAGAATTTCCCAAGGTCAAAGGAGTATTGGTCAATTGTTGAGTTTGGTATTCATGCACTAGAAGAAGGTGCCACTTTGTCAAATACCCAAGAATCAGATTTGAGGCAAGGAAAGTAAAAGATTTAAAGGCAAAGAATTTTCTCTTTCAAGCTATCAAGTGTCCCATCTTGGAAACTATTCTTTGCAAAAAAAAACTTCCAAGGATATTGGGATTCCATGAAGAAAAAGTATCAAGGGTCTGCCAGAGTGAAGCGAACACGGCTTCAAGCCTTGAGACTTGATTTCGAGACTCTGCAAATAAATGAAGGAGAATGTGTAACTAGCTATTGTGCTAGAACCATGGAGATAAGCAACAAGATGATGTTCCATGGCAAGCATATGAAGGATGTCACCATTGTGGAATTGATTTTGCGCTCATTGACACCAAAGTTCAATTACATTGTTTGCTCCATTAATTAGTCGAATGACATAGACAACCTTTCACTTGATGAATTGCAAAGCTCTTTATTGGTGTATGAATAAAAAATGAACTAAAGTTTAGCTTTCGAAGAGCAAGCTTTAATGGCTTCTACTAATATTCATTCCACTAATTTTAGAGGAAGGTGTAGAGATAGAGGAAGAGGAAGAGGAGATCGAGGGAATAGAATAGGGGGCAAAAATTTTTCAACCAATGATGGCCAAGGTAAATATAAAGTAAGGGGTTTTGACAAATCAAAGTTCAAATGCTTTCGTTATCATAAATTTGGTCGTTATCGTTCAAAATGCTATTCCAGGTTGTCAAATGCCAAGGAAGAGAAATCCGACTACGTTGAAAACAAGGAAGCAGAAACCTTGTTAATGGCAGATCAAGGATACAAGGAACTTGAACAAAGTGTCTGGTATGTGGATATAGGTTGCAGTAACCATATGAATGGAAGTAATTTTTCTTTTTTAGATTTAAATGAAAACAATCGTTCTATAGTTAGTTTTGGTGATTACTCTAAAGTGGATGTGATAGGAAAAGGTGACATTCAAATTAAAACCAAAAATGGTTTTGTGGAAACAATCTCCAATGTGTTGTAAGTTTCTGATTTGAAAAACAATTTGTTAAATGTTGGACAACTAATAGAGAAGGGTTATATCATCACTCGTAGAAATGGTGTTTGTGAGATTACTGACCCAAATAGATGTTTTATTGTTGTTGTGAAAAAGAACTCAAATTGATTGTTTCCATTGAAAATTGAAACTATTCAATCTTGTCCGATGGCTGAATATAAAGATTCTTCATGGTTGTGGCATTTTCGATATGGTCATTTGAGTTTTGGTGGTCTGAAAACCCTCCAAAAGAAAAACATGGTGATAGGTCTTCTCAAATTATTGTTCCCTCCACAGTTTGTGAAGAATGTGTTGTTAGTAAACCACACTGCTCTTAATTTCCTAAATTCAAGTCATGGAGAGCCAAGGAGATTTTGGAATTGGTCTCTTCCGACATTTGTGGACCAATAAATCTAATTTCTAATGGAGGTAAACAATACGTTATTACTTTCATTGACGATTATTCTTTGAAGACTTTGGTCTATTTTTTACCGGAGAAATAAGAGACTTTTAATGCATTTAAAAGCTTCAAGGCTCGTGTGGAGAATGAATCGGGGAAAACCATTAACGCCTTTCAAATAGATCATGGTGGAGAAAACTTCTCAAATGAATTCCAAGCCTTTTGTGAAAGTTGTGGAATTCAAAAAGAACTCACAGTTGCTTATACACCACAATAGAATGGTGTATCAAGGAGGAAAAATAGAACCATTGTCAATATGGTTCAAAGCTTGCATGCTAAAAGCAAAGTTCCAAAAAGGTTTTGGCCAATAGCTATAAATTGGAGCATCCATATCTTGAATAGATGTAAAACTCTTGCTATTCAAGATTTGACATCGAAGTAAGCCTGGAGCGGAAGAAAACCAATTGTTGATCACTTCAGAATTTTTGGGTCCATTGCTTATGCACATGTTTCGAATGTTAGAAGGAAGAAGATTGATGATAAAGGTTGGAAATGTGTCTTCCTAGGCATTAATGAGGCGTCCAAGGCATACAAGCTCTTCAACCCATTGACAGAAAAAATTGTGACTAGCAGAGATGTTGTGTTTGATAAAGAAAACACTAGCAGCAATCTACTCAAATTTTATGTGAGAGTGAAATTGAAGAAGTCTTATAAAATGTTACTCCACTTCCTGCTGAAGTTTCACAAACAACTGGAGAAGAAACTAGTGCAATGACTCAATCATCTCGTTGTATTAGAAGAAGGTCGCTTGAATGGATGCGAGATTACAAGGTAATGGGAATGAATGTAGATGAAATTACCTATTTTGCTTTATTTGCAAATTGTGATCCTACAATCTATAAGATTGCTATGAAAGAAGCTAAATGGATAAAGGCAATGGATGCAAAGATTGATACCATTGAAAAGAATGAGATTTGGGAGTTGACTAATCTTCCAAAATGGCACAAAACCATTGGTGTAGATTGTGATCCTACAATCTAAAAGACTACTATGAAAGAAGCTAAATGGATAAAGGCAATGGATGGAGAGATTGATACCATTGAAAAGAATGAGATTGGGAGTTCACTAATCTTTAAAATGGCATAAAACCATTGGTGTCAAATGGGTGTACAAAACAAAGTTGAAGGAAAATGGTGAAATTGATAAATACAATGCACGTTTGGTGGCAAAAGGATATAAACGGGAGTATGGAGTTGACTACACAGAAGTTTTTGCCCCTGTAACAAGACATGACATAATCAAATTAGTGATTGCATTGGTAGCACAGAACTTTTGGCCTATTTTTTGGTTGAATGTCAAATAAACATTTTTGCACCGGAACTTGGAGGAAGAGGTATATATTGAACAACCCAATGGTTATATTAAGATTAACAGTGAGCATAAAGCTTATAAATTGAAAAAGGCTCTTTATGGATTAAAACAACCTCCACGAGCTTGGTATAGTCGTATTGAGGCTTACGTTATCAAAGAAGGTTTTATGAAGTGTCCATATGAACATACAATTTTTTTTAAAATTAGAGATGGAGAAAAAATTCTCATTGTTCATTTATATGTTAATGATCTTATATTTATTGGGAATGATGGTAGTATGTTTGATGAATTCAAGAAATATGTGATGGATGAATTTGAGATGTCTGATCTTGGTAAGAAGCATTATTTTCTTGGTTGGGAGGTTGTGCAATCTGTCGATGGAATTTTCTTTTCACAAAAGAAGTATATAGGGGAAGTTTTTGATAGGTTCGAGATGAAGAATTGCAATGTTACAGATATAACAATTGAGTTTGGCTTGAAATTGCACAATGATAATGAAAGGAAGAAGGTGGACAATACACTTTATAAGCAAATTATTGGTAGTTTGATGTATTTAACTATTACAAGACTAGATAATTTGTTTGTTGTAAGTCTTATAAGTAGGTATATGGAGAGCCAACTGAAATGCACTTGTTAGTTGCTTAAAGAATTCTTCGTTACTTGCAAGGAACGAAAGATTTCGAATTGTTTTATAAAAAGGGTGAAAAGTCAAATTTAGTTGGTTTCACTGATAGTGATTATGAAGGAGATCAAGAAGATAGAAAGAGCACTTCAAGTTACGTTTTGATGCTTGGCATGAAGGTTGTTTCATGGTCGGGTAAGAAGCAGTCAATTGTCATTTTGTCTAGCACGGAAGCTGAATTTGTTGCTGTTACAGCTTGTGCTTGTTAAACTATTTGGCTTAGGAGAATTCTTGAAGAGTTGCACTTCAAGCAAAAAGGTCTTACCGCATTCTTTTGTGATAATAATTCTACCATCAAGTTGTCGCAGAACCCAGTGCTACATGAAAGAGGCAAACGCATTGATGTAAAGTATTACTTTTTGAGAGATCTATATACTATTGGAACAATTAACTTGAAGCATTGTTGAAGTAAAGAACAATTGGCAGATATTTTTACTAAACCTCTGAAGTTGATTAATTTCCAAACTCTAAGAAGGTTGATGGGTGTTCGTGCTATGGAGTTGGAGATAAAATGAAGACTTATTTTCAATTTAAGGGAGGGATTGTTGGAACATTATTCCAATTTCATTTAGTTTATCCTATTTCCTATATCTTAGATAGTTATGGAGTCAATTTTTAGTTAGTTGAAATCATGATCAATGGAGAAATGATGTAATGGCTTTAATTAGTGGTGTTTGCGGTTCCATATTTTTCTCTCTGAAAATTTTATATACAGGTTGTAATTGCACTGAATGAAGTAGGGATGTAAATGGTACAAGACGATTCGATAATGGTTCGAGTTCGGCTCGGTAAAATATTGAATTCACCTCGCTTTAATCGAGCTTGTTAAATAAGTCGAGTCAAGCTCATAAATATTCGATAGCCTAAATGAGCTTTTAATATAAATTAATATTTTATTTATAATATTATAGAGTAATTGGATGTTTAAGGACCTAACTTTAATCAATTTTACACTTTGGTCCTTAACCTATTTTTTATGTTATATTGGTTCTCGAACAAAGTAATATTAGATAACTTGATCCTTCGAACCCTATTATTTAAAAAAAAATATCTAAAGGTTCAATCAACAACTTTTTGACCAAATTAACAGGTGCGAATTCAATATTACACTATTCAATTTGTCAAAAAATGGGTAGAAATTGAAATTTTGTTGAGCTAAATTCATGTTTCTAACCTAACTATATTCATTTCTTGCTAAGTCAGAAATCGGAATTTAACTGAATAAGATTTCAGTTAACATCTATCTCTAATCAATTGAATGGCATATTACTGAATTTATCCCTATAATTTGGTCAGGTGGTTGTTGACTTTGTGTTTTCAAAAAATACGATTAGAAGGAATAAGTTATCTAATGATGATTTGATTGAGGACTAACACAGTAAAAAAAAATGTTCAGAACCAAATATTAGATCCTTAAATATTCAATTATTCTAATATTATATATAATATAGATTATTTATTAAATATATAATTTTTTTTAGTTTATATAATAAATATTATTTATCCATCTACTATATAATAAATAATATTATTTCTAAAAGTTTTAAGAAAAATAAATTAACACACAGAAACAAGCTTAAACAAACCCAAGCTTGGGTTTCGAGTGAGCTCAAACGAGCACAAACACCAAGCTTTTTCGACTACACTTAAACAAGTCTGAACTCGAATCCAAACCTTCTAAATGTTTAACAAATCTATCTCGAGCTTAAATTTTAAAGCTCGATGAGTTTGAACCCGAGCTAAACCTTAAAAAAATATAAACGAGCCGAGCTCAAATTCAAACTCAAATCAGCTCATTTACAACACTAAAATGAAGACATTGGATTCGAGTAGAAAATCCATCCTTCTTGTTTTTCTCTTCTCATATTTTTAATACAAGCAACTCTTTTTCATAACTTAAATTAATTCAAAAACATCCCTTTCTTTTGTATATAAAGTAAAGAAGTGAGCATTCGTTTACAAGACTAATTTTATAAGATATAAAATAAATATATTGAAGAAAAATAATTAAGGATTCTTTGTTTCTTTTCACAATTGAAATCACATGTATATAATACTCCTGTCATAAGAGATTATGTCCATTTCTTTATCTTAAAATATAAATCACTAGTCATTATTTTTTTTATCACAAAATAAATATTCCTTTGTCAATTTTATCTTTTATTTAACATTTTTTTTTTACAAGATACAAGTTATTTACCATTACCAATGCACACTTACGATATTTTTTTGGAACAGATGGAGTATTGTTGTGGAATTCGGGTTGATTTCCACCAATAAACAAATAGTGTGAAAACGATTGTACTAAAAAACTACCCCAAAGT
>JAOXNR010000029.1:3947175-3967473 GCA_028571225.1 Parsonsia alboflavescens | reverse complement strand
CCCCCAGAGAACACATAAGATATTATTTAACAACAAAATGCTGCACTCATAGTGATATGAACCATAAGATTTATCCCAACAATAGTGGTAGGATTTCACAAATAATTATAGCACTTTGTATCCTCTTCTCATCCTTTTGTCTCTTTCCCTGTAAAGGACCAGAGGCCCTTTTACAATATAGCCCTCATTGAGTACAATGAATTCTGAAAATCAAGAAAAATGCAATAAACAGGTGATATGAAAAGAATATACAAGAAAACCTTGAACCCCTTACCAGCAGCATGTGGCCAAAACAGCACCAGTGATCAGAAAATGAGAAAACAACACTGATATAACTACATAAACAGAATGTCCGGCACTGTGATCGTACCTGAAAAAAGATGCAAGATAGCAAAATTAACCAAGGGTCAAAAGTAAATGCATTTCAATTATTTCCTAAATCATATCAATACGGTAAAAGCTGTGCTAAATTATTGCAGTAGATGCACAATATCTTTCTCCCAAAACTAATCAATTGCCCAGCAAAATTAAGTCGAGTAATGATTCCATGTTCCTCAAGTTCTTTGAAAACAGGTACCCAATACGACCCTACTATATTTTAACAAAGAAAGAACTAGAATAACAGAACAACATAAATATCAACCATGACCAAGAAGGATCATATACTTACGCAGCACAATAAGATAAAGCAGACACTGCCAGAAGAAGACTGCATATTACAACAAATGCAGGATCATCACGTGCCCATTGGTTCTTTGTTTCTAGGGAAAAACGTAAAATAAAGAACTCATTAAAAATCGATGAACATCCATAAATTACTTCCTTTGCTCAGGGTAATTCAGAAATCAAAGCTTATAACTGCATAAACAGAATCAAAGAATTCAAGGTTCATAGGAAGCAGAACCCACCGGCAGAGTGAAGCATACTTACGTTTATGATACTTAGTGTGCTGATATCTGCGTCACGTGGTACAGTCCCCATGAAAAATGAACAAACAGTGTTACAAAACTCAGTAATCACAAGGTCAAAGATTCTTTTTGGATGCTGATTAATGCGAGTGAATGCTCTATGATAAATTTGTCAGTGCAGAAATTGAAACAAGATATAGTATCAAGGCCACCAAACTATTAAAGTCTTTAGTTAAAGTTCAAAAATAATTTGAACTACAAAATTTGGAGCTCATTATGAGAACTCTAACACAGACATTCAATGCTAGGAATTACATAGAAGCTTAAATTTTTAAAAGCAATCGATGCAGAACAGAAGCTCTGGATATGATTGGGTAATTTATCCAGAAAACTTACAGGAATCTAAGTTGTGAAAGAATAAAACCATGAAATATATGGTTTATTCATATTTTAATTACATTAACTGGAACTTTTGAAGTAAACAGATATGACTTTAAGACCAGGATAGCAGTAATCATGCAGTTCCAGAAGGGGGATTTCAGCATAACGTATTGTAGAACAAGCAGCAGGCATCTAAAAATCTATTCCCATATTGTTAGTAATAGCTGGAAACATCAATTAGCAAGCTGTGCTTGACAGTTACTATATGATTCTTACCGGTGACTTCCCTTTGTAATACAAAGGAAAATTCAGTAACCAGCTAAATAAACTGACAAACAGGTACAACATGGACGACAAATGACTCAGATATGGAGAATAGCTGAATACTTACACCACTTTTGGTGACGTGCATAGATGAAGCATTTGCCAAAAAGTATATTCAATGTCCATTTGTTGCCACTGCAATAAAAATTAGAGGAACGAAGT
The DNA here is from genome assembly GCA_028571225.1 of Parsonsia alboflavescens. Classification (NCBI taxonomy): domain Eukaryota; kingdom Viridiplantae; phylum Streptophyta; class Magnoliopsida; order Gentianales; family Apocynaceae; genus Parsonsia; species Parsonsia alboflavescens. The sequence goes on along the minus strand of JAOXNR010000029.1, from coordinate 3,965,698 downwards.
GAGAGGCCCAGGGAGACAAACAAAAAGGGGAACCTCTAAATCGAAATAACCATGGATCACAATACAAGAAAACTGAAATATATATGATGCTTGAGCTTTAGGCCCGAGGGAAAAACACCAATAGCAGGAGCAACATGCAACCATTTGCTACACCAATTCTAGCAACCATTTGCTACACCAATTCTTCTTTGAGGCTCATTTGAGAGTTAAAGATATCATCTTAAGTTAAATATGACACACTTCAAGTTTCTGTATCTACTCAAAGTTCTTCTACATGTTTTGAATATTTACACTGCCCATAAGCATGAAAGGATACAAAATGAAATGATCATAGAAGCATCACATCCTCTGATGGCAATCCTAAATTCACAAGGAACAACTCTATTACGATGGCCAATCATTCCTACTCGTGCCAAGTAGAATTAAAAATTACATAGTTCGAAACCCTAAGTCAGGAGAATTATGTGCAATCTGTCATCCGAAGAGTTAGAAACATCAACAAACAAGCACAAATCACAAAAGCTTGAGAGTGTCCAAAATAAAGGAAAAGTATAAAGAACGAACATTATCTGATCCAGAAAAGGAATCAAAGGGGACCTTTTCCAAATCCAATTGAAAACATAAATTTCCGGCATTACTGAAAGTAATTACAATTAGAGATCAGATCTAGCGACTCCGGCTGCATAAAGCTAAGAGCATCAGTAGGTAGGTAGTTAGGTAATGCCGTCAAAGGAATGAAGAAAATGAAGAGACCTTGATGATTCTTCGTAGATAATGAGGGAAGGCAGAACTGGGTCGAACATTGGAACTTGTGCGCCCTTTTGATGCAGTGGGCAGCATCTTGTCTCTCTCTCTTCTGGTTCCTTCAAGTTTCTTCTTCTTCCTCAGCAATTCTTGTTCCTGGCTAATAAATTTTGCCAGAAATATCTTCTATTTGATATTTGTGTTCTTCGATTTTCAGATTCTGTTTGGTTATTTGCTAGCTTTTTCTTTCTCTCTCTTTCTGGTAAAGGCTTCCCTCTGACTTCTGTGAAATTCTATCGAGCCGGTGGAATTGAACGTTACCCGATCCGAAATATAAGGTCCAATTGGAGTGGGTTGGATTTAGAAGGCCGGCCCAAGTTGACAGTTCTAATTTCTATATTTCTTTGTCTTCGTATGTTTTCTTTTTTCTTTAGTTACATAAACAATACTGCTGCGAAAACATATATAAAAATTTATATAAATATGTATATATAAAGTGTAGTTTACACTCCCTCCGTCCTCACCTAAATATTTCATTCTAATCATTATATTTTTTAAAAAAAAATGGTAAGTGCATTTTTAATATTGTAATTTCAATTTTTAGTAAAATTTTAATTAATTTGAAAAATAAAAGAATTCAATTGCAGATGTATACAGATGAAAATAGAAATATTGAATGTCGAATAGAAGAATTAAGTATTTATATTTATTTAATTATGAAATTATTTTTAAATATCCTTACTAAAAATATTAAAAAGTGTGAAAATTTAATGTCTTTAATAAAAAAAATGAAAATATAATGCATGAATTTCAAATAGAAGGTCAATGTATTTAGAGGGGGGGAGTTGGTGAAAAAAAAAGAGTAAAAGTAGATAAACTAGTTACTAGATGGCTAAATAGCTGCTTTATAGTTTATACTCTCCCTCCGTCCGGAAATGAATTTCTCAATTTCTAAATTAGTTAAAATTTTCTTAAGAAATGATATAATTAAATGTTAAATGAACTTAGTCAATAAGCTTTCTTAAAATTTGTGCAAATCAAAATAGAACATTCATTTCCAAACGGAGGGAGTAATAATTATGATATTATTTATAAAATTTTATTTTATATATTATATAAAAACATTTTCTAAAAAGATAAATTTTAAATTTTAAAGATAAATTCAAAAGCATGGTTGAATGGATGACTATTGAGAATTTGGCCTTTGTCTTAGGAATTCAACTTTAGATTTTTAAATTGAGAATAAATTTGAATTTGTAACAGTAATAGGTTTTTTCCTTTTTCTTTTCTTTTTTTAAGAACATAACAGAAATAGTTGTAAAGCCATACAGACTTTTCTATGAATATTCCATGTTTTTATTAAAACTAGATAAAGGCCTATATAATATTATTTAAAATTTATAATTTTTATAATTTATTTATTAACATGTATATTAATATTTTACTTTTATACTTTTTAAATAAAAAATAAATATATTTTACATATAAATTAAAATTAATAATAGATAATTCTTTCTTTACATAGTCTAAAGTATAGCATTTAATTTTAAAATTTTAAAATAGATAACTATAAAAATTTAAATATTATTTAAAATTTTGTAATTAAATCATTATATAAATTTTTAAATTGTTGTAAGAAAAAAAAAAGGCGATAACTAACATAAAAATAAATAAAGATTTTAATTTTTTAAACTAAACTATAAAGTGTTTTAAATATATTTATATATATACTTTGCCTTTTATAATCCACATTTTAACGGATAAATAAAACTTTTGAAATTCTAATTTTTATAATAATGATATGGTGATGATACTATTAATAACAATAAAAATAGTAAAACTTTTTAACTGATTTTTAAAAAATACTATTTTTAAAAATAGTATAATCTCCACACCAAATTGAGCAAGTGTTAATAATAATAATACACAACATCATGGCAGTATCACCATTATCATTTATATTTTTAAGGTTCCAAAATTTAATAATTGTATAGTTATCATCAACATAACCATTGTCGATCCAATATATTCTAAAAAAATAAATTTTACAATCCACAATCTTTCTATAAATTTTTTTTTAAAAAAAAAAAATCATTATGCCATTATCCTACCAACTCCACAAAAATCAATAAAAGAACCTGAAAGAAACTGAATCACAAAAACAATAGTAACAACAAAGAGCTCTTTCTTTGGATAGATCTGTTCGAAAAGAAGAAAAAAATAAGCACAAGTGAGAGTTTTGCCTGCTTCTAATAAAAGTAAAATGATTGGAATTTCATTTGTTGTAGGTAAAAGAAAATGTTTTGAACTATGAAAAGAAGTATGGTAAGCATTTTATAGCACACAAAACAAATGAAGAGGTATGGATAACGAGTTTTATAGGACATTCAACTATCCTTTTCATTCAATAAAGAAAATAACGAGTTAGAGAAATTGAAAAGTCTTTTAATAAGTATTATTTTTATTAGTTAAAATATTTCTTATTTTTATATTATAATTTTATAGAAAAATTAAATAATCAAAAGTAATAGACAAATAAGAAAATTTTAAAAAATTAAATAATTTTGGTGCCCCAAATCAAAAAAACATGTGAGTTGGAGTATCCTCATAAGCTAACTTGTCAGCATATATGCAGATGCTCCTACTTTTATATATTATAATAGATATGATTCTCGTGTAGGTGTGCTTCACCATTGCTGGGCTCCGAATCTATTACATTGTTACACATGTATATGTTACTTCTTGTAACATTAATAAAAATTTTACATGTAATCTCTAATTATAATTTTTTAATATATTTTACATATTAAACCATAAAAATATAAACTAAATCCTATTGATACTAGATTTTTTAGGGACATAGGCTAAATTTTTCGTGATGCAACAGGGAATAACACACAAATGCACAATAAAAAACCCAGAGCCAGTAAATATGCAAGATAGATTTGCATCTAATAAGGTAGTAATTATGTGAAATTTGCATATACTCCCTTAATAAAGATTTATAGAGTGTTTTTGCCTTTTATTAAAGTTACTAATTTATTATTATCATTAATGTAACTAGGATAAAAAAACCCACACAATACTTGGAAGTCATTAATATTTGAAATTAATATTTTTTAAAATTAACAATGCAGAGATAAGAATATTTTTAAATACTTTTTAAAAAAATCAATTAATTAAATTCACATTAGTTAATATTATTTTTTCTTTAAAAAAATTCATTAGAATTTACTATAAATATTTTCAAATTATATCATAAGCTAAATTTACTTTTTTGTGCCGTTATACTTTAAAATGTTGTTTAATAATATCCTATTACTATTCTATTCACTCAAATAAGTGGTATGCATATGAACTTTTTTTTTTTTTGTTGCCCTCAAAAATAGTATTACCACTTTAAATTATCTTTAAGGTTTTTAATTGATTTGATCCTACAAGTTTGGGCCAAAAAATAGTTTGATTCCTTAAATTTTTTCTTCAGCTATAACGACGGCCCCTTATGTTTTTATGAGTAGCCGGAATGATCCTGATTACCAATTTCTGACTATTCACATGGCGAAACCTATCATGTGCATTGTACGTGAATCGTCATTCTCCTTTGAAGTTGGGTTTAAAAAAAAATGAAGTCATCTCTCCCGCCCAACCCCATCGGCAACCACCATCCTAATCAACACACATCCAAATCCACAAATCTTCTACGATTCTCTCCATTGATAGGCTTATATTCTTCATTCTTAGCAACACAAAGACAGGAGGGTTCAGTTGTTGTCCGACATTGTTAGAACCAAACCAAGCCTAACTTTCACTCTCAATCGTATTTTGGGTTATCGAGGAATTGTCACCGCGAATCCAGCCTCTGTTCAGCACATCCTCAAAACCCGTTCCGATATTTATCAAAAAGCGGATAAATTAAGCAAACTCTGTCTGATTTTCTTGGCCAAGGAATTTTCAATACAAATGGGGCTAACTGGAAATTCCAAAGACAAGTTTCCAGTCACTAGTTCAATACAAAATCGCAGAGATGATTTTTCTTTAACTTTTTACTTCTTTTCTTTGATGATTTGTCTAGAGCATTGGTGAACTTGATTTACAACTTCCCTAAGTTGCTTCTCGGAACCCAAATTGAGAATCCATTTGATTTTCCAAATGAAGGGAACAGGGGAACTGAATCTATCGCTGCTAATCCGAGTAGCATCTAAGGGATGGCAAGAGCCATGCCGGATCATACCCAAAGGCTATTTTGTTCTCTCTATAGATCCTGCAAACATTACGATCTACACCTCCACCATGCTCTGTTGTCTCCGTCCATCTCCCACCCATTCTACAGTTGTTGCTCCTTCCAATTTTTTACCCGCCAGTCCGCCCGGATCTATGCCCCAATACTACAATGCCTGAGAGAAGGACGTGATGGGTTTTGTCTACCACTACAAATCTGACGGATTTAACCTTCACCCTTGTTGTGCTAAGCTCCCCACTATGCTTGACGATGGAGAAGTGAAGCTTTACTTGTACCGGAAAGTTCAAGCCTCTTGTCACCGATGCAGAGCTTAGATGATTCTGTCGATCTCTTGTCAAGATTCTTGAGCTCTGGTCACTCCGATGAAGACTTTGTTGCTGATATTGTCATTAGCTTTATATTGGCTGGCCTTGATACCACATCGGCTGCTTTAACGTGGTTCTTCTGGTTACTTTCCCTCAACCCAAAATTGGAAAACGAAATCCTAAGAGAAATTAGGGAGAAATTGGAACCCGATGTTTCAGGCAATACTGAGAATATGCGTGGGAAAGGAAATGGCATTCTTGCAGATGAAGAGAGTGGTTGCCGGTGGGTTTGTCAACGGTGGGGGTGGGCAGGAGAGGTGGCTTCAATTTTTTTTTTTTAAACCCAGTTTCAAAGGAGAATGACGATTTTACCCCCATGTGCAATGCACATAATAGGCTTCAATGTGTGAGTGGTCAGAAATTGGTGGTTAAGACTACTCTGACTATCTGTAAAAATGCGAAGGACCATTATGGTAAAAAAAAAACTTAAGGAATCGAACTGTTTTTTTATCCAAATTTGTGGGATCAAATCGGTTAAAAACCATTATCTTTAGTATATAATAAACTAAAAAAAAAAAATGTAACCAAAAAAATAATTTAATGGTTGATCAGTCACCCTTCAAAACTATATTTTTGTTTATAGTCTATATTTTTTTTAATCTCCAATTACACTTGTTAGCATCTCATGTTCACAGTGCTGCTTTCATAAATTAGCTGAAGGAATTTCGTTTGTATTTTGTCCTCAAATTCGTGATTGAGGGAGTACTGTTTTTTTTTTTCTTTAGGAAAAGGAATTAATTGAGACTTTTTGGAGTATCGAATTAAAATAACAACAGCAATCCAACCAACAAAACAAGTCGTTACTTTTGACCCAAGTTAAGCTATTACCAAATTTTAAATTAATTAAGAGAACTTTGAATAAAACTAGAAAATCATTTTCAATCTTCAAATTATATTAAGAGTTATTATATAATTCAATCATAAAATTTTGCATTTTTGGAAACTTTAGTTCTTAATTTTTTTTTTTTTTTTTTACCTTCATCACCTGTAAATAATTTATGATTGGATATTTTGATTCTTTTGATCAAATTATTAAAAAAAGCTCATCTAATTTTGAAATCAACTTTAAAAATGATAAAGTCAAAAAGAAAATTTAAAAACCAACATTTTCAAAAGGTTAAAATTTAAAAATTGAATTGTATAATAAATACTTGAATGAATGAAAATTTCCCTACAAGAAACTGTTTTCTTGTACTACTCTTATTCAATTGACTAGCAGTAGTAGTCCATTTTGAATTTTCAACGCTTGTTAGTTGGGTGATAAAGGCCTATCATTACTTTTGTGAATTTGATTTTAAAACGGAAAGTAATAAATAATGCAAGAGAGAAGAATGAAAAAGGCCTACATAAGTAATTTTGTCTTTTCAGATCCAAAAACAAATTTAAAAAATTTCCTAAGAAATCTAGGCATGAAACAAAAAAAGAAAGCATCAATTCTAATTCCCAGCTACTTAATCAGAATTTCAACGCAGAGATCGAAAGTTCTGCCTCTGTCAATCAATCTTGCTAATGCCAATGCGCTTCACTCCTGCATTCCTAACCGAGCCTCCAACGTCGACTACTGAAAAATAATTTCTTATTTCCTTCCTAATCATCTCTTGCATCACAGAAAGTAACTCGGGGCTCAACATGGGTGATTCTTTCTTCTCCGTTTCCTCCTCCCTGGGCAGGGATGCGGGTGAAAGATATTCAATGTACCCCCTGCTGCTGCAATGTTGAGTCTGCCTCAAATTATGTTCAATTTCTGTTCCAATGCTAGGCAAACAAAGAGTCAGGGCAGTTAAAGGGTCATCATTAATCATTCCTGGCCTTGCCTGTGATTCCACGGCGTCGGTGGGCTGCAACTTCCCCTGCCGCCCGGTCATAGATACAGGCCCATAAATGTTATCGGAAGAATCGCTGTTGTCGGATCCAGCAGGGCTATCTGAACTCCCAATCATCATGGTAACATCTCCGCTATCCGCTCGCTTCAGAACTTGACGCGGTCGCTCAGATTCTTCCCTACCGCCGGTGCCTTGAGTTTCGTTCCTGTCACAATACTTCCTCTTCAGGGTGGAGTTCCAATGGTTTTTTATTGCGTTATCGGTTCGACGATTGAGTAACCTTGCAATAGTCGCCCACTTATTCCCAAACTTCGCGTGCGCTCTAATAATAATATCATCCTCTTCGGGTGAGAATGCACGGTGCTCCACGTCCGGTGAAAGTTGATTGCACCACCGCAACCGGCAAGATTTTCCCGATCTTCCAGGAATCGCCTTGCATATAATCGACCAATTTCGAGCACCGTGCCGTTCCACCAGTTTCTTTAACAACTCATCCTCTTCGGGACTCCATGGACCTTTGATCCGATCCAAGGAATCAACCGTTGTTTGTTTATCCATATTGGAAGAAAGAAAAAAATAAAATTTAAACAAAACCCTAAACCTCTGCCTCAATTTGATGAGATATACATATATATATGCATAGAAAGGAGGGCACGGATATGGTAACCGTCAAGGCGGTGGTGAGCGTAAGAGTCCCTCGTAGTCTGGTAATAGGAGAAAAAACGAGTTTAAAAGGGGTATATATAGCGGTGATCAGTGTAACTGACAGAACCGGTAACGGGTGAGGAGCGTTACAGTTACCAGCTTCTATAGGTAGGCGGTTGAGAAGGGCTATAGCTGGATGGAGACACGCGTCTACACGTAAGGAAAGAGATGTGAGATAATCCCATGAAAATCTCGCCAGCATAGAACGGCTGGGCCCCTATGAGCTTCGGTATTTTGATATTTTCTCATTTTATTTTTAAGTTTAAATATTTGAAATTTTCAAATTTATCTTAAACTTATTTTTTCTGTCTCCTCGGTGGATTTAAATTTCCGAAGAAGTTTACTCGCTTACCTATGTTAGTTCCATTCCCTCTATCTGGAAGTCACTTTAACTTCCAATTGCATTTCTTTAAAAGTTGTTATAAATAGTGTTAGATTTAACAAATGAAAATTAATTCACAATTATATTCCACTAAAAACTAATACAAATATTTTTTATTTAGAAAGAATAAAATTTGAATGAGGAAGTAGACATTTGGACACATTCATAATTACTGTAGATTCGTTAACAATACGACGTCCATATACTATTTTAAAATTGATCTCGGATTTTGATCTTATTACGAATAAAATAATGATAAATGTAATTTTTCATTGAGGGTTAAATTTTCAAAATGAGAATTCTTTTATTTTTATTTGGTTGAATTTTAACTCATATCTAATTTAGAATAAACTCTAATGCATTTTTCAAAAAAATTAAAAACACCACTCATCTAAAAAAAAAAAAACTTTTAAGATGATATTATTTTATTTAAAATGAACAAAGTATTTATATAACTAAAAATTTTCAAATTTTTTAAGAATAAAAAATGTACTTCGATTTAAATTAGAAAATTGTTAAATTACATAAAAACAAGTCCTTATAGTTTTAAATTTAATTTTTTATTAAATTAAACTCTATTAATTATGTGATAAAATAAAAATATGTTTATAATAATATTAAAATATTCGGACTCTAACATTAAATAAATATACCTAGTAAGAGATATATACTAAAGAAAAAAATAGTGATAAGGAAGAAGACGTGGATGGTTGATGCAGACAGGCTCTGGCATGTGGGACATAAGCTTGCTTGGCTAGGACGGGATTTTGTGAAGTTGTGTAAGTAGCACGGAACACGAAAGTTAATGAGGTGGACAAGACGACAATTGTAGTTTGCAGGAAAGGACAGCCATTAACTGACACTCTGGCATGCCAGCTGCGAATCTGACTCGATTTTCTATTCTCTAACGGCCATATGTTTACCAACATTGACCGGTAACCACTCACTTGGCACTTGATGTATCATTTTAAAATTTAAATTTCTTTTCTGTATACTTTCTTTTTTCTTTTTCTATTAATTCAATAAGTCTTTCAAATATACCATGCAAATTTATTAAATTAAATATATAAATTTAACTTTTTTTATTAATAAATTGAAAATATATTAAATTAATTGAATTTACATACTAATCTTTCCATCGTCATTATTTATAAACCAAACTCATTTTGTCAAAAGTAAGATTTTTTTTTTCTTTTAAAATATTATTATTTATAATTCTAATCACAATAATTTGAAAAAAAAGAAAGAGACATGATTAATATGTTAAAGAATTAAGAAAATACTAGATAAACTATTAACAATAGCCTATACTTAATTACAAATAAATTTAGCTCGAATGACTCGCAAAATAGTGAAAGAGAGAGTATAATAACATTGCTCGTGTTCTAGAGATGAGAAAAAAAAATTGTTTTTATTGAATCAAAATAAAGTAAAAGAATAATTCTTTGTAGGCATTAGGCATGTATATTTTCTTGGCTTGTAATGAAGTATATATTGACTTTTTTTTTTAGTGATGTTCGGATCAATTTGTAAATATCTTGACATTCTACTTATCCAAAAGGATATTGATGGAATTCAAATTTAAGACTTATAATCTTTATGCTTGTCATTCCACCCACTGAAATGTCTCTGAAAAGACAAAATATATATTGACATGATTGAAAACAAATACAATATTTTACTTATAAATATTAACTCCACCCTGTTAAACTAATAAAATATTAATAAAATTCATATATGTAGTCTTTATTTGTCATTTTTTAATATGTAATATACTAAACGTTAGAGGTACTTCGACGTCTTAAATTTTTAATATTGTAATAGAAAGTAACACACAAACATGTAACATAAAACTTGGAGCCATAAATCTTACACAGTACCCATTCCATCACTAAATATGATACTCCTATCCAAAATTGAAAGTTGCAACTTAACTTACAAGCATTTTTTTTAAAAAAAATTTGACTTATAATGCAATCTAATTTTTCTTAATAAAAATTTAACTAATTTAGAAAATAGCATATTCAATTTTAGATGATCTAAAATGAAAAATAAGAAATTCAGTTTCGTATAGAATGAGTAATATTTTAAAGTGTAATGAAATTCTTTAAAAAATATATATATTTTTTTGATGAAACTATTTAATAATTATAATTATAATTATTGAATGTCTATATTATTATTTTAAATTTTTCTCAAATAAACTCATTTATTAAATTAGTAAAAAATTTCTTAAGAAATTTAATATTCCTAAATGTAAAATAAATTTAGTCAACTAATTTTCTTAAAATTTGTGCAAGTCAAAATGGGATATTCAATTTCCGACGGAGGGAGTATTAATTATTATTCTCTTCGTCACTATTTATAAGTCATCAGTTATCATTTTTTAAAATTAAAGAAATATTTTTTTCCTAAAACGTCTTTATTTATGATTTTAATTAAACTAACGACATTAATTATGAAAAAGAAAGAGATAATAGTAATATAATAAAAAATTAATAAAATACCTAACAAACGTAGGATAATAATTTACATTTAATGACGAAAAAGTTAATCTAAATTTCTTATAAATAGTTACTGAGGGAGAATATGACATTACTTGAACAAATGATATTTCACAATGCAATCTTACCAAACTAGAGATAAAGATGGCCAACTAATCAAACTGATCACCATATGTTAGTCAAACGAAGATAGTGCCTAATTAAAAATGTCACATCTGGTAGTGGTGACTTTAATTGTAGAATTGTTTAAGATGTTCCAGGGTTTTTTTTTTTTTTTCACATAAAAATATTCAGTGAAAGAAAGAATATAACTAAAGCGTAACGTACAGGGTAATCGGAGCAATTAGCAAGAATTTATGTGCCAAAATTGTCAAATTTATTGTAAGAATTCACATGCTAAAAGAAATTTTGCCCAAAAATGAAAAATTTGAATAATAAAATACCTATTATGCCCTTTATGGAATGGTCAACGGTCTCCACAGTGTCTGAAATTTTGATTTTCCATTAAAAAAGGATGACAATGGGCCTCAGGGGATCCAAAAAATTAAAAATAACAAAAAGGAACCGTTATAGACTAAATAAAATTATTAAGATACTAAAAATATCATTTTGCCAAAAAATTTGAAAACGACACTTTAGCTCACTAAATTTTAACAAATTAAATAATTAGATAACTTAAAAGTTTCTCGTTAAATGATTTTTTCATTTTTCTTATGCCTCTCAAAAAAATTACTTTAAATGGATGACATTATTGGTAAAAAATATGCTGGGGGTGTAATCAGAGTATTAACTTAGATGCTATTATGTTATTTGTATATTTGGTTTGGGGAAAAAAAACTCCAACGTATGTTTAACTTCAGTCTTAATGTCAAGCTCAATAATAAACTATAATACTTGATATTAGAAAGCTTCGAGTTTGAGATACAATAAAAATAAGTGAAATAACTGTTGATTTTTGGGGTGGAGCATGAGGAGGGTTAGTAGAGTAGGTGTAAAAAAAAGGACTTTAGCGGTTAGGTATTCCTTCCATTTTAAAAAATATCGTTTAAGGAAAAATTTTGTTTCAAAATAATTATCGTTTACATAATTCAAAATAAAAAAGTATGATCGAATTACCTATTTTATTTTTCTTTTTCTTTTGTCAAACTTTCTTTTAATATTTTTCAATGCAATTAACTACACTATACATCCGTCTCTTAGGAGCCGTTTCTTAGGAGCCGTTCCAATGGGTGGAATGATGAGCGTGCAGACCATTGGTCTCGAGTTTGAATCCTACCAACACCCTTCTAGTGGAATGTCGATGTGCGTGCGAACTAGTCAGGACCTTTCTAGAAAAGAAAAGAAAAAGAAAACGAAAAAATAAACTACACTATACATCCAATTTTTAAAATAACTAATCAAACAAAGAAGTGAGGAGAGAGAAGGAAAGAAAAAATAAATGAGTAAAAAGGAAAGAGGATTTTTGGATGCAATTAAAGATAAATTAAAGAGGGTCAAACTTATCTAAAATAGGTAATCTTATAATTAATTTAATTATGATGAAAAATCTTTAAATGGTATATTATTTTTAACGGAGGAAGTATTAAATTTAAGTTCTCCTTCCATTTAATTTAGGAAAACAGTGAAGAGGGAAAGGAACGTTTTCATTTTTACCCAAATTGAAACAGTAATTTCCTATTTACCCCAAATCTTCACAATATTTCACAATTACTCATATCTAAAACTAACTGTTCATTCTATACCCATTTTGACTTTTAATTAAAAAAAAAAAAAAACATAACATAACATTTATTCTCCTTTAACATGCATTTACTATTTTACCCCTCAGCATTCAATACACCCAACCGAACACAACTACCTGTAAAATGAATTGAAGAAACTACAACTAACATCATTCATTTGATCAGAAGTTTTGAACCATAATTAAGAAAATTGTTCAAAGAACCATTCCCTTATGGGAGAGAAAGAAAAAAAAAAGCTTTTTATTGTGTTCGATTGTTGATTTTTGTTTTGCGAAATCAAGAAGACGAAGGTAGGGGATGTTTGAAAATACATTGTTCAGTTTGTTTCTTTGTTATTTTTTTTCTTTGATGTTTGGAAGCCTGGGTTTGTTCGTTCTGTATTGTTTATCTAGGGAGGAGGAAGGAAGGAAGGTAGGATTGCAGAGATTTCCGTCGAAGTGAGGAGATTTCGAGATTTGGAAGGACTCTTACGAGACACGAGACAGGAATATTACCTATTTAAGTGATTTCGAGACAAGAGATAGTTGAATTCTAGACAAGAGAGGAGGCTTTCGGGACAAGAGATGGGACTTTGGAGACACACATAAAGGATTCGAAACACACATAGTTATTTCAAGACAAAGGATTTCTATACACACACAGAGATTTCGAGATAAATTATTTCGAGACACACATTTTACCTTTGAGATGGGAGGATTTCGAGACACAAATATTGGATTTCGAGACACACATAGTTGATTTCGAGATACGGTGTAGAAATGGATTGCATGAAGATTGCTGTTCATGAGGGTTCTCTAGCTGGAAGGGTGAGCACACTAGTCGTACCCTCCGCTGTGAACTATGAAGATTTGAGGAGAACCATGACAAACTTAATGAAGATTGACTTAAACTAATTTGACATACGAATGTCAATTACTTCTAAATTTTGTGATGGAAGTATGAAATTAATAGAGATTGAAGACATGTATTGCATCATGTATTTGAATCGGGAAGGAGATCCTAAAGTCATCGTCGTGAACAAAATTCAGAGGACTTACAAGGGTGGCATCAATGGTGATATTGGCTAATTGTCCATCCGGTCCAAATGATCATGAAAGGGCAGGATTTATTGATGCGAATGATGAAGCGAGGGCATCCGGATATGTTTTGCACAGATGATAATTATAAATTCGATGAAGAATATATTCACAGCTTTGAGGCTGATGATGATGATGACAATGGTGACAACGATGACAACTTCCATGATGCGATGAGACAGGTGATTCCATTTGAACAATTTATACCGGATCCTTCTACTCACTTTGCAAAGATGGTCTGGAATGACAACAAAGGGATCCATTTTTTGGAAGATGATACTGTTCCACCGGTGGGTTTTTTGGAAAAGATGCAATCTTTAATAATAAGGATGAAGTGGTTGCGGCAGTCGGTGAATATTCACTTAATAATTGATTTCCATATCACGTGATACGTTAGGATAGGAGAAGATTTGAGGCACGATGTAAGAATAAAAAGATTGTACTTTCATGATACGTGCAAATTGTAATGCTGGATGTTAGATTTGGGTTATTCACAAGTTTGTCTCGACTCACACATGTATCCAAACTGTACAACAAAGCCAAAATAGGAGTGTAAATTCAACAACGATTAGTCGTATGTATGTTGGTAAACTCATCGATGCGAATCACATCCACAAAAATGTGATTCAATACATGCAGGAGAATTATGGTGTGAAGCTCCGATACACCAAAGCCTGACGATCTTTACAGTGTGCTAAAGACATAGCCTATGGAACTCCAGAAAACTCATACAGACAGCTACCTTCATACCTCCACATGTTAAAGCGTGTAATACCAGGGATGGTGACCAGTATACGTATGCGAGATGAACAGTTTCTAAGCTCATTCTGTGCACTTGACCCTTCGATTGAGGGTTTCAAGTACATGAGGCTCATAATTGTCATAGATGCAATACACTTGAAAGGTGTGTGCGAGGAAAAAATTTATGTAATTGTCTGTGCAGATGGAAATGGGCGAACTTTTCTCCTTGCTTTTGGGTTTGGCGAGGAGAAGGGCAACGATTCATGGGAGTGGTTCTTAAGAAGATTCGGGATTGCATATGAATTGCGGGATAATTTGGTTATTGTATTTGATTGGCACAAAGGCATACTACGAGCAGTGAGGACAGTATATCCCGATGTTCCATATGCCTTTTGCTATCAACATTTGAAGGAAAACTTAAAGACAAAGTGCAAACATCCTCAGGTTACACTTCGTTTTAAAAATGCAGCATATGCCTATGACAAGCAGACATGTGACCTCTATTTTGGAGACATTAAAGAGATGCACCTTGGAGTTCATCGTTGGTTGGATATTGAGGTAGGACGCCCGGGTTGGTCACGGGCATATTGTCCAAATAATCGTTACAACCAAATAACGAGTAATATTGTGAAATACTTCAACCACCACGTGATCAAGAAAACTCGAAAATTGCCTATTACATATGCACTTGGGTGTTTTAGGAGTTTGCGTCAGGCTTGGTTCAACAAACGTAAGGAAGTAGCAACTACAATGCCAGATATTATCACTAAGCGAGCGGTGGAAAGAATTGAGGAAGAAGCTGTGAAGGTCGACCTTGAAAGGCAAAGGACTACATCCATTCAGGATAGAGAGGAATATGTTGTAGGAAATCCACTAAAGAAACCAAATGTTCTGGTGGATATCCTCCAGAAGACCTATGGTTGTTGGAGATGGGAAGTGGAAGAGATACCTTGCAAACATGCCATTGCTGTTGCCAGATAAATTTTTGGTCTATTTCATGACTTATCTACTAAATTCAGAAGGTACATTAGAGACATTAGTTGTCCATTCGAGAGAAAAGGGTCCATTATAGAAACGAGATTCAAGATTCGAGACTCTAGAGTTGTCCATTCAAGATTCGAGACCAATTGTGGTCTATTCGAGATCCATGCCTTTCATTCGAGACCCAAGTATGGTCCAATCGAGATTGGAGACCAAGTGTGGTCCATTCGGGACACAATTTTTCCATTCGAGATCCATGTCATCCATTCGAGACTCAAGTGTTTTAAATTCGAGATTCGAGACCAAATGTGGTCCATGAGAGATCCAATTCTTTGATTTTTTTATTTTATTCTATGAGCATGTAAATAGATATTTTCACAACTCATTTACTTTAATTCTTTTTTATAGGGAAAATGGGACTCATTATTACACTCTATGTCTTGGTCATTCATTTGACACGAAAAAGCCAAGGATAGCATATGCACCTTTGATACTGTCTGTGCCCTTGTGTTCATTTTTGAATTCAAATGCAGATATGAATGATGTGGTCGTCAATCCTCCTACTGGCAGAAGGTCTGTTAGAAGACCACAAGATGCTCGCTTTATCTCTTGGAATGAACAATACCGTCGAAGGAAAATGTACTCCCTATGCAAAAGAATAGGACATAATCATACCGCTTGTCCAAATGCGCACAACACGAAAGCCCAACATCCCGAAGATAATGATCTAACAGTGACTGATTTAAATCATGAGGTGCCTATATCTGATCCGAATTCCACACAACAATCTTTCAGGATAAATTTTGTTGACATTTATGTCAATTTCTCTGTGGAGGGTGTGGATTTTTATTCTGACAATATCAATGTTGACACAGTTCATGACATGTAAATGTTATTATTTTAAGAAACGTGAATTTGTCATTTAATTTAAATTGCAATTTTGCCATTGAATCAAGGCCATAATCATCTCTACCTTGTATATGAATTGATACAAATATATTTACTTATTATAAATATAGAATTATTAGCCAAATCAGGACTCAAACTATACCCTTAAATACTTGAGGGACCAAAATGCAAAAAATGGTATAGTTTGAGTTCTAATTTGGTCCCTAAGTACTTTAGGGACCAAAATGCAAAAAAAAGGTAGTGTTTGAGTCCTAATTTGGCAAAAAAAAAACTTTAGGGACCAAATTGCAAAATCATGATTCCAACAAAAGCTTTTCAAATTTTGAAGAGAACTAATAATAACATCTTACATCTCGACTCTAATCTCAAAGGCATCTTGCATCAACCCACCTAGATTCAAAATCATCCCACAAAAGCGGTCCTTCGCTACAATGATAAGCAAAATATTCAGCTTTATAGGCCTTTTTTGCTTTGTTTCATGAAGTACATGCTAACTAGAAGTTTTCTGCATCAACAATCCAGAGTTTCGAAATAATCAACTCCAACAATTTAGTGGGAAGATTGACCCGATCTCTTTCAACTCCATTCTCGACCATATCTCTTATTCTTCTTCTGCAGTCATGAAATTGGGAAAATAAATTATAACAAGAACATCAGGAAAAGAAATGTGCATTTTGATACTTGGATCGGTGATTTCGAGACACAAGCACATGCATTTCGAGACGCTTGCACATGTATTTCGAGAAAAAATATAAATTCGAGAAAAAAAAAAACATTTCGAGACAGTAGAGACAATTTCCAGACAAGCCATTTAGAGACAATATTCAAAACAAATACAAGCCATTCGAGACAATAAGCCAATTTCGATACAATAAGACTTATTTCTCGACAAGTCATTTCGAGATAACAATCCAATTTCTATACAATAAGACAATTTCGATACAACAAGACAATTTTGAGACTAAGACAATTTCGAGACAACAATCCAATTTCTAGACAATAAGACAATTTCGAGACAAGCCATGAGCAATACAATACAGTTAATCCATGCTTTTAACAAATTACAAAATCGAAGTTAAACAACACACAAAATTAAGGTTCAAGTGAAAAAAACCTACAGAGAAATGAAGGAAGAGCCATGTCGGTGAGGGAGTAAAGATGGACCGCCGTCGGTGAGGGAGTGAAGATGAGTGGAAGAAAGGAAGAAGGGAAAAGAAAATGAGAGTGGAAGGAAGAAAGAAAATGAAAGTGAGGGCCTCTTCTTGGTTTGGTGTGGAAAGAAAATGAAAGTGAGTTGAGTTATCCGATGAATTATTATGGGGATCCGATTTAGGAGAAGTAGTGTACAGTTGCATATAAATTCAAGAAGAAGATGAAAAGTTGAGTCTCGATTTTCAACTATACCCTTTTGCGTATAAGAAACTTGAATTTGTCATTTAATGTAAATTGCATTTTTGTCATTGAATCAAGACTACAATCGTTTCTACCTTGTATACGGATTGATATATATATATACTTATTATAAACATAGAATTATTGACCAAATCAGGACTCAAACTATACCTTTTTGGCCATTTTGGCAAAAAAAATACTTTAGGGACCAAAATGCAAAAAAAGGGTATAGTTTGAGTTCTAATTTGGTCCCTATGTACTTTAGGGACCAAAATGCAAAAAGGGTATAGTTTGAGTATTAATTTGGTAAAAAAAAAACTTTAGGGACCTAAATGCAAAAGGGTATAGTTTGAATCCTAATTTGGTAAAAAAAAAACTTCAGGGACCTAAATGCAAAAAGGGTATAGTTGAGTCCTAATTGGGTAAAAAAATTCTTCAGGGACCTAAATGCAAATGAGTATAGTTTGAGTTCTAATTTGACAAAAAAAACTTTAGGGACCTAAATGAAAAAAGGACATAGTTTGAGTCCTAATTTGACAAAAAAATACTTCAGGGACCTAAATGCAAAAAGGATATAGTTTGAGTCCTAATTTGGCAAAAAAAAAACTTCAAGGACCTAAATACAAAAAAGGTATAGTTTGAGACCTATTTTGGAAACAAAAAAATTTAGGGACCTAAATGCAAAAGAGTATAGTTTGAGTCCTAATTTGGCCAAAAAACATACTTTAGGGATTTAGTTTGGAGCCTATTTTATTTATCATACTTAGTTTGGATAAATATTGAAGAAATGAAAAAGAAAAAAAATATATTTTCATTGATATAATATAAAAACAAAAAAAAAATTACATTACATTATTGTATTATTTACAATATAAAACAAAACAAAAAAAATTACAAAGACATCTCCTATCTGCTAAAC
>JAOXNR010000029.1:3909902-3947075 GCA_028571225.1 Parsonsia alboflavescens | reverse complement strand
ATATATTGCGTGTGTGGGTGTCCATTTATTGTCATGGTGGTTGCTCCATATTTTAATCTTTAGATATGATTTTAGTCTGCTGTGCTTTTATGTTGATAATGTCCTTGTTAATAGAAAGATTTGTAATTGCTAGTGCACAAAGCTACATGAGCCTTTTCAATATGATTCCACTTATTATTATACTAATCTATCCTATCTTATTTCCCTAATTTCCATTTGGGTTTGTCGCAGATCATGCACCCTTTCTTAATAATAGGATTATTTATGATTTTTTTAACATTATGGTAGTCATTTTTCAAAAAATGAAATTCTCCATGTGGAGTGATTTCACTACTTCCAAAGTTGACTTTTTAGTTAGTTACTTACATTCTTTCCAAATAGAGGATAGAAAAACTAGGACGAGAGATGATAATACTTAATGAGTGAGAAGAGTAATGAAATTTGTTTGTTTACGATACTTAAATGACGTGATTAGAAAGTTGGAACATTTTATACAACATAAAGTTTTACGGATCCTTAAGATGCTGTGTAATTAGCAAGTAGGAATAAATTGAGACAGGGTGTGGAACTTTTCTGTTACTATTAGTAATTCCTTTCTCCCTATTTTCATCTTATTCTTCAGCTATTTTAATCTCAGATTGTTGTAACTCTATATTGTAGGAAAATGGCTGAGGAATAAATATGTTGGAGTATCACTTGTTGGCAAGACACTAGCTGTTATGGGTTTTGGAAAGGTGGGGTCAGAAGTTGCTAGGAGGGCTAAGGGACTTGGTATGCATGTAATTGCACATGATCCATATGCCCCAGCAGATCGTGCCCGTGCTATAGGAGTGGAACTTGTCAGCTTTGATGAGGCCTTAGCAGCAGCAGATTTTATTTCACTTCACATGCCCCTAACTGCTGCTACAAATAAGGTTCTTAATGATGAAACATTTGCAAAGATGAAAAAAGGAGTGAGGATTGTAAATGTTGCCCGTGGCGGAGTAATTGATGAAGAAGCACTGGTGAAGGCACTAGATACTGGCATTGTTGCTCAGGTTCCTACTTTCTTAAAGTTCAAACAATTTTGTTATGTTGCAGAAAAGCTTATTTAGTTGAATATAAATGTGTATATATATATACATATATGTATTTATTAATATATATGGATGTAATTCAGGCAGCACTCGATGTTTTCACTGAGGAGCCACCTGCAAAGGACAGCAAGTTGGTACAACATGAAAACGTGACTGTGACTCCACATCTTGGAGCCAGTACTATGGAAGCTCAGGTATGTTGATAACCTTAAATGTGTATTGTTTTTTCCTTGCACTGAAAATATACTGCTTAATTCTCTCGCCTTTGCTCTCTCTTATGTCATTTATTTATTTTTAAATCTCAGGAAGGAGTAGCCATTGAAGTAGCTGAAGCTGTTGTTGGAGCATTGAAAGGGGAGCTTGCTGCTACTGCTGTTAACGCACCTATGGTTCCTGCTGAGGTATCTTTTGTTTCTATTGTTGGCCATATGTATTTAGCTGGAATTATCTTCATGTCAAGAAGACATTTGTTTCCGCTCATTTTCCCTTCACTGAATCCTCCTCATTGCAAATAGTGTACATTCACTCACCTAATAGGAAACAAAATAAAGGAAGCAGAGGAAAAATTTCATTCTTTTGATATTAACTTTGTATACCCGTTTTACTTTTGTACTCTCTGGTTCTTTTGTTTATTATTGCTTAAACCGATATGAATCTTTGTTTTTTGATGGATCTGCTCTTTGTTTTGCTTAATGACTACTTAGACTGATATCTTGTCCTTTTCCCGGTATCTATTCTCCATTTCCTCTTTGTTTTAATAACCCCTGCTTAAGTATGTACAAGGATTTTCTAATTTTATTTCTTCCTGGGCAGGTTCTTACAGAACTGAAGCCATATGTTGAACTTGCTGAGAAACTTGGAAGGCTTGCTGTCCAATTAGTAGCAGGAGGAAGTGGGGTCAAAACTGTAAAAGTTACCTATGCATCAGCAAGAGCACCCGATGATCTTGACACAAGGATACTTCGTGCCATGATCACCAAGGGCTTAATTGAGCCCATCTCCAGTGTCTTTGTGAACTTGGTGAATGCAGACTTCACAGCTAAGCAGAGAGGCCTTCGCTTAGCCGAAGAAAGAATCCTCCTTGATGGTTCACCAGAAAGCCCACTCGAGTCCATTCAAGTTCAAATTGCTAATGTGGAATCCAAATTCGCCAGTGCCATTTCAGACTCCGGAGAGATCAAAGTGGAGGGGAAAGTCAAAGATGGAATTCCTCATTTGACAAAGGTTGGATCTTTTGAAGTGGACGTGAGCTTGGAAGGAAGCATCATCTTGTGCAGGCAAGTTGATCAACCAGGAATGATTGGAAAAGTTGGAAGCATTCTGGGTGAGGAAAATGTGAACGTGAGTTTTATGAGTGTTGGAAGGATTGCTCCAAGGAAACATGCTGTAATGGCAATTGGAGTGGATGAGCAACCCAGCAAGGAATCATTGAAGAGGATCGGTGAGATCTCAGCAGTTGAAGAGTTTGTTTATCTCAAGTTGTAGTGTTGTTCTAGTTGGCCTTTAGCATGTGCCAATTTTGATGACTTCTCTGTTTTCTAGTAGGTTGAAAGTTTGAAAAAATGACAATAATGTCCAATGAATTAAGAGGACAACATTCGTGGAGTTGCTCTGTGGTCATTGGACTCACAAATTTTGTCATTATAGAAGTTTGTTAGGTTTCGAGTTTTTCCTCCTTAATTGTCAATGCTTTTGATATCTGCTTTTCTGGGTGTGTAAAGATGCCTGGAAGCCTAAATTTGCGTGGCTGCTTTTCAAGGGTTGATACCTCGGAACTAAGGTACTAAGAAATCCTTTACCCGAAACATTGGACTTGCTCTAAACAAGTTCATATAAAAAACTAGCTAGGAGATAAAATCGATTGTTCCTCATTTATTAGGAAACCATTACTAGAAGGTTTCCTCCAGGTCCTTTCTTTTATCTACACGGATACGATACAGAAGAGCTGAGAGTTCCTTTCTTGCATTCATCAGCTGAATCCAAATAGCCACATTTAGTCAGACGTATTGCTACGCGCCTTTAAAGGACTATTGCAGCTTATGAACCAGAAGTAAGAGGAAACTGAGCCAGAGTAGTCGGAAGGGACAAGTTAAGGTTATGAGCAGCAAGATATGCTGCAACACCGGCAACATATCCAGCAAAAGCAAAACCACTTACCTGCAGAAGCAGAACCTGGTGACGTTACGTTGTGAAAATTTCTATATGACGATCATGAAAAATTGTAAACAAAATATACCTTCCGGAAGTACCAAAAGAAGTCCACTTTCTCCATACCCATGTATGCAACTCCAGCTGCAGAGCCAATAACCAACATGGAGCCACCAGTGCCTGCGCAGTATGCTACTAGTTGCCAAAACTCATTGTCCTGAGGAAATGAAGCAAGATCATACATTCCCATTGTTGCGGCAACTATGGGAACGTTGTCAATTATTGCTGAAACAACTCCAATTGCACTTGCTATCAACTCGGTGTTTGCAATATGTGCATCAAGGTAATTAGCCAATTCCCGCAAAATGCCTGCTGCCTCCAGGCTACGGCCAAAGGGAAAATGTCAGAAGTTCTTATAATTCTTGAAGAAAACTCTTGGAAGAGGAGGAAAAAAAAGGGAAGAAAAAGAAAAATGACTAGAAGGAAATAGTTCTACAAGGTGAAATGCACTGGCTAAAAATTTGGCACACAAGACAGGAAACAAACATAGAAGGTATCTCTGTCAGCCAGTATGACCCAATTTTGGAATATGAAAAAACTGTCCACCATCCTGGTATAGTGCTAGATTCCAAGTCACCACTTCCACTTAAAGCTACAATGACTGTTCCTGAGAGGAAGTGTTTGGTGACTTCAAAACCACTCTAACAACTATAGGCTGCTTATGGTTTCAGTTCTAATCTCATGCGTGGGTAAGGGAACAACTGTGGGAGAAAAAGGACTTACACCAGAATCCATGTCAAAATTTTTTTAAAAAAGCTATTCCTTGGGATGTAAATGCTGTCCAGTTTGATATGAAGCCAAAGGGCACTAAAGCACGAGAAACATTGAAAATGTAACAAAATTTCAATCAACCGGAAGAAAAGGGTAATAAAGCAGGTAGTTTTGAGGGTCATCATGCATACCTGCTAATAGACAAGAGGATTCCAAGGAAGAAAAGAGCTCCCTGAGTATCAATTCGCGACAATGCCTGAGGTACTTTGAGTTGCTCTGATTCGCCATAATGAATAGCATCTGTAAGGACCCAAAGAACTCCCAGTCCAAGAAGAATACCCATGTAAGGAGGCAAACCAGTTAATGCCTTGAACACTGGCACAAAAACTAAAGCCCCAATTCCGACAGAAAAAACAAGTTTCCCTCTAGGAGCCATCTGTTCCGTGGCCAAAACATTTGGAGACTGTCCTTTCCCATTAACTTCACTGCATTAAGGAAGTAAAATCTCTCAAATTTCCATCTCCATCAGAACTTCAAATTTCATGACTTTACTATTTTGTTGAATAGTACCTTGTGAGTGACATAAGAGCCAGAGGAACAGCCAGAGAGACCGCTGAAGGGATAGCCAAATCCTGTCAGAGAACCAACTTAAGGTACCAAAAACATGGGACTTGTGGCACAATTGTAACTATAAGAAATGAAATAGTCATATTTTTGTCTTTGTTTGCATGTGAATTCACTATTGCAATGAACTTCTTCACAGATAAATTTTTTTGGAACCAGAAGCATCCTGCAAAAGGGAGATTCCTGCCTAAGTGTACCAAAGAAATTGTGGAGACTGGAGACAAATTTGTGGTCCAAAACAAATCTATACCGAAAATTTCAACTGTGTTCAAATCTTGTATTTTAGAACGTCATATGAACTTACAATTCAAAAGAAGCTTCTTTCTATAATATGGTTCTTAAAGCTTCACAAGTTCCTTAAATTTAGTCTGATGGATTGCCAATTACGCCACGACATAGAAACCAAGTCATCTGATCTGATATAAAACTGCCTTGCTTGTGGAATAATCTCAAATGAAATTGATGTCGAAGGTTTCAACTATATGAAGTGAAAGCTTTTAAAGCAGATTAGAGAACTCCTTCAATCTCAAATCAACATGGTCCAAACAGACTGCTTCACAGAATAATATTTAGTTTCTATGTCTAACTAATTTCAGATAGGTTGAGTCAAAGACCAGTAATCTAAGTTGAATCCCTTTTTTCCCCCAGTGGAGAATCATCAGGACACTCAGAGCTTATACTGTTTCATTTTTACGTTACCATAAGCAAGATGAAATTATGCATGACCTTGGGTAGAATGCATAGGGGTTTTACTGTGAGTTGTCTTTATCAGTATGAAGAGAAGACCTTCATTGTCTGCAAGGTGGATATTTGACCATGTATCCATAGCATGGTGGTGGTAACATCGCCAATAGGAGTCCATGCTCCACCAGCGTTTGCGGCAATCACTACAACAGCTCCTAGAAGCCTGCCAAGATGTCCACATAATGGATTAAAGAAGCAGCATTGAAAGAAATTCCTCAGAAGAGAAGTCAAAGCATAGCTGACCCATGCTTAAACTAGCTTCTTTTGAAGCAAAGTGTTCTTCACTTAAATATTCAGATCTACTGAGAGGCCAAAAATGGTAAATTACAACTATACATCTAAACAGAATACAAGAAACATAAGGCCCTACATCTTTTCTTTCTTTTTGTTAGGAAAATCATGATGGATAGACAAAGTTTTTAACCACTAAATGGTAATTTCAATAACATTATGTCATTTTTCTGTTAATCTATTTCTACATTAAATCTTTTCTTAAGTATGGGATTATATGGATGATGATTCATGTTCTGTCCAAAATGATAGCAACGACTATGCAGCTAGCTATTTGAATAAGTTTTTCCTCACATTGACAAAAAATTATACCAAGTTGTAAAACTGAAACTACCATCTGCTGAATCCCTTGGTTGGATTCTATGGACTGAGCAAGTTACAAGTCCAGTATCAAATTGCTTTTTCTGAAGATTCATCTCTTCCTTTTTTCTAATCACTGTTTTTCTTGATTGTTTTTCCATCTCTTAATTAAAACCCTGTATACCTGAGCAGTAAATGCCCCCAGTTTTGTCAAGCTTTTAATTACTCTGAAGCTACTTCAAAAGAATTTACAAATCAATGCTAAAATCAAGTTAAGAAACACAGAGTTGACTTGATAAGCTACTCCCATATCAAAGTTAGAAAAATAAAGTTGTGCCTGGTGATTACTTACTTCCGGTATTCGGATGGGGGAACTAGTTTTCGCAACAAGGAGACCATCACAATAGTAGATGTCAGGTTGTCGAGGACTGCACTCAGGAAAAAAGTCACGAAACCTACCTGGAACAACAATGATCGATTGACATGACATATAACTAGAACATAATAAATGCTACATTGTAAATTCTCTATGGCAGAATGTATGATCATGAGCTAAAAGTTGGCTTTATCATGATTAAAATTAATGGTCAACAAGATAGGCATTAAAGCACTAACCACCCAAAGTAGAGTTCTTGGTTTGCGAGTTGTAATGTTATCTGTTACGAGCTTAAATCCTTGATGAGCATCAACTATCTCTACAATAGTCATTGCACCAAGCAAGAAGAAAACAATTTCACTAACTTCAGCAGATGCATGAGATAACTCCGACACAGCTACTTCAGTTGAAGGAGCCTGCAGAAGCAAAACAGATGCTGATAAACTAATATAAGAAAGCTGTCTAAGAATGCAACTCAGGAAACACACTGTTAAAGTACTGAAAGTTCAGTGAACTAAATGGATACAAAGTTAATGAGCCTTGAACATACAAGTAAAATAGTACAAATATAAGGGGGTCCCAACAGCATTCCCTTCTGTAATTGATTATAAACAGTACATTTCAGAAAGATACATAAAAAGAATACTTAAATTAACAGACACTGATGCTTAGAGAAATTCATAATGCAAGAATCTTGTCTGGTCCAATATTCTTTTCACAGGTTAGAGTACTAATGTCACATCCAGATAAAATGCAATCACAATCTTATTAGATCAGAGAATGACATTTTGATTCATTGATTCAAAATGACATGCTGTGGTGCATTACAGCAACATTAACCTCAAGATTGGTGTTGAGAAAATATGGTTAAAAGGGAAAAGGAAAATTACATCTTCAAGACTTGCAGTTGCTCGCACAATAAGAGATACAAATATATGCAAGAAGCATATAATATTATCAATTTTGAAGCCACAACTCTTACCCCAATGCTTCTTATAACCCACAAGCCAACAGCCATTAGAAGTCCAACTCCACTTTTATTGAAAGCAAGAGACTCCTCAAATATTATTCCAGCATAACCAATTCCAAATAACAATGACATTGCAACATCCTGAATGATGAGATTTTTCAAACCAATCAAGAATCTCAGTAGGTATAACCCAAGAGATATGGAAAGAACCAAACTAGACAAGGAAGCACCTGATTTGCAGCTACCCAAGAATGGTTTATTGCTAAAGCCCCGGTTCCTGCTGCCACCAGAATTGCAAGAGCTTTCAGCAAGTCTGTGTTTGGTTGGTGAGTAGCTTGTAATTCCTGGGAGCTCGTTTCATCAACTGAACACAACGGATCACATGCTCCAGATGAGGAAGAGAATTCCTGATATATTACCAATTAAAAATACTTTTAAACCTGAAAGGCCTCCAGTCTGGATAGTAGTATATCTAGCTTTGTCTCAAAATTTCTTTGGCGAAGTTAAATATATTCCATGTTCTTTTATCTCTCAACAAAGATTAAATATTTTCCGGATTGATGTTTTGTAAAGCTTTTCTTGCGGGGAATTTGCTGAAACCGTGATGAGATTAAAAATTTCTCTCGAGGGATTGAACACTGAATCTCCAGTCCACCAATCTAGAACACGCTATTCAGAAAAACCCATAGTTCGCAATTAAATAAGGACACGTCACAGTTCAACATCCATATAAATCAATTCTCCACAGAAAACCTCTAGTGAATACATGAAATATTTCCTATGCAAGAATTGAGGAACTAGTGCTTTTAGAGTATATGAGGTTCTCCATTAGAAGAAGCACGACTCCTAGCTATATTGATACTGAACCATTTTGAGTGTTTTTCTGTACATAAGCCATATAATATCACTGATACACTGAGGCATTGGAAACTGAACCTGAAACTGCTGGTTATCTGAATTAGGCTGCGCTGGCTGCTGTTGAGTCAACGAAGATGATGAGGAAGAAGGGCCTCTGGCCTTATCTTCTGCTCGGACCAGAACCCCATTTCGGTGCAAGAATTTTGAACCATCGCCTCTCACTCTTACATAAGTTTGAGTTAATTTCAGGGAAAGAAGGGGAGAGTGGCCAAGAAGGTGGTGGGCATGGTTCTTGAAATGGCGAGAACATGAATGGGCAGTTCCTGCAGGTAAAAGAGAAGACATTGACATAGATGGAAGAAGATGGGAATTCCGAATCGAGATTCAAGACAGCACAGAAGGTGAATAAGAAGACAGTAAGGAGGGAAAGTCCTGGCTTTGGGAAATCAGACTTCGAGGATTGTAAATACAATTGTGATGATAGGTGATTCTTGTTTTCAATGGTTCTTAAATTCGGATTTATGATCTTTTTGTTATACATAAATAAAATTATTTTATCAATTTTGTAGTTGTATGCATTTTGTCAATAATTGTTATATTTAAATAGTTTATAAAAAATGTACCATAGAAAATGTTTCAAAGAAAACAGATAATGACATTTTCCATATCTTTTTGAAATATGTAAATGTAAATAATTTGGGAATGCTTTTGTAGAAATTTTATTTAAGGAAAGGAGCAAGATGGTCTTAAAGTTCCAAGAAAAGAATAATGAAACATATTTACTGAGACCAATAAAATTTGTAGTAACATATTGGACCAAAGCTAACATTTTTTTTTTTGGGAAAAAAATTTATACCAACATTGCAATTTTACTTTGTGAATGTTATGGTAATTACATAGTTTATTAAATTATTATTTTTTAAATTTTAAAATTAATTGTAATACTATCCCTGAATATAAATTTTAATTAAGGATACTAATTGATTTTATAAAATTGATTTATAAATAATGGTAAAAAATTGTAAAAAGTAAAAAGAATAATTTTACAAAATTTATCTATAATCACACAAAAAATATAGAATTTAATTAAAATTAAAGAAGTTTGTTTTGTGAAATAAAGTTGTAAATACTTGGCAGGATTTCTTCATTTTTCCCCCCTCCATGTTAAGACCATAGTTATTATAGTGCTAAGAATGTGGATATGACTTATGAGACACGTGTGGCTTTGCCACCCTTTGATGCCTCATCTCCCGTGCTCTAAATTCTCAATCACCAAACCAAAAAAGCTCTGAAGCTTCTGAAAATGGCCAGTGTTCAGTTTTCTATTTGCCTTTACACTTCCATTCGAGGTAAATCTTTCCTTGCTTCCTTTATTGTTTTCTTGTTTTTTTCTTCTTTTTCTCAAGAATGACTTATTTCTGGGTTTCTGGGTTTTGCAGATGCTTGGGCTCCAAACACTTCAAGAATTTCATCTGCTGCGCGACTTCCACAGAGGGGTTTTGCTAGAATTGGAACTACTTTTGCCGCCGGCTCTCCTTTGTGTAAGTTTGGGCCTGAATATTTTGTGTATTGTAATCATGGGAGCGAAGGGTTTTTTGAGAACTTTGTAAGTATTTGATAGTGCATTAATCTGGGCTTCTGATGAACGGTTCAATGCTTTCCATATTTAGCTATTAAAGACTGCATCTTGCATTCTATGCTTACACTGCAATGTTATCCTTAGTCAAAGAGCTGGTTGGCACTTTGATTTATATTGGGGTACTAAATTGCTTAGGAATGTAATGCCTAGTTAATTGTCAGAGGTTCCTAATTACTTGATTCATTCTGAAGTTATCTATATGATCATCAGCCCAGTTAGATTGGTTGAAATGGTTTGACAAGTTCTTCCTCTATGTTATCTGCTTACTCCTTTCTGATATCAGAATTACAATACAAATTAATGATTTATTAGACTCAGAATATGAGGACTCCCAAGCACGTGGAAACAGTAAGTTACTGTCAGTGCAAGCAGAGAAAAACTCTATAATTTACCTCCTTTTCTACCATTGGACCAAGTGAATGATAACGGAAATTGGTCCGTTGCTTATATAAATTTGCTAGGGGCTCCTTGTATGACTAATGTTCTGGAATCACTACTGTTCAGTGTTTGTGATGCTGTATGGAATGATTATACTAACCAAAGGATGCCTTGACAAATTATCCTAGAATTTTGGATTGGTTGCGTTATTTTGAGTTCGTATTTGTCTGCTCGAAAGGCTGGGGAGGCAAAAAGAAATGTCATTATATTATCACCACAGATTTATTTCACATTTATTTCCCAATGGCTTTGAATATTTTAAGAGCCCAAAGTTAAGCAAAGTGGTATGCTTATTTTGTTTCCAGTGGTTCAGAAGCCTTTCTATCCGAAAAATGCGGATACCAGAAGGTCATTAGTTTCCATAAGATGTGAACAGAGTACCAAAGGTGGCAACAGTTTGGACGTGTGGCTGGGACGATTTGCAATGGTTGGCTTTGCAGCAGCTATTAGTGTTGAAATAGCAACGGGCAGAGGACTTCTGGAGGTATGGCATCTATAAGTGAATCTTCATCTATAATACTCTGGTCCATATTCTTCTGATATTCCATATTTCTGATAGCTCCTTTTTCTGCAACCAACTTATGGTTCAGTCAAGTGAATTATGACCCCTTTTTTTTCAGGAAATACAGTTTTGTTTGCCTATGTGGATGGGTGTTCTTGATATCATGATCTGGTTTTAACTTTTCTTTGCAGAATTTTGGTCTCACAAGCCCTTTACCGACGGTGGCCTTGGCAGTTACAGCATTAGTGGGTGTTTTGGCAGCAATTTTCATCTTCCAATCTGCCGCCAAGAGCTGATGGCTCTTTGCACTTCAACTTTTTATCAGGAATTATTGTATTCTAGAATGTAGTTTGTCATACATTCTTACATTGAAGATTCTTGTGAATTCTGTTAGTAACTAATCAGCTGTAAACAAAAGAAATTTGACTCTTGCTGAAATTCAATATTTTCCCCATACTCAGTTTGCTCATGTCTAAAAAAAAGACAAAAAACACAACAATTGTTTAACAAGCACCATGTGTTCAGATTTGGCAAGCTGATTGAAAAGAAAGCACATGTGGTATAGCCTCAGAAGAGATGCAAACTGTACAACTGACAGATACAGGAACTGAAATTCATAATACAAAACTGCAGAATGAAAAAGTGACAGATATTTTAGCTACGTTGAAGGCTTCTTTCTGAGTTTCTAGACACAATAATTCAGCTCTAGACTGCCCAAGTTCAGTGGTAATTCAAACTATAGACCAGACACTAATATTGGCATTTACTTTCCCCCCTCGTAATTGGGGAAACAGATGCCGAAGTTGCAAGAAACAATGTACATTGAAAGGGCATGTATGGCAATTTTTGCTGGAGGAGATGCCGAAAACAAAATTGGTTAGCATAGTCAAAGAAAGAAAGTATGCAGGATATAGGATTTGGGTAAAGAATCATAGTAATTTGATCAGGCTTCCATAGATTGCGGCCCTTCTGAAGATTCCGACTTTTTTCTTTTCACTTTCTTTTTTCCAGTTTTGTTGTCTTTATTTCTAGGTTTCACATCAACAACAGGAGGCTGTGTGCTTTGCAGATGTTGATAGATGGCATCCAATGGATCTGATTGAAAGGCAGGATGGCTAATAACCGTCTTCAACTGGTTGCTCTCCTTCAACCTGATACAATGGATCAAAGATAAATGAGAAGGCCATTCAGTTTAACTACATACCATGGCAGGGGATGCTTTTTATCATCACATTTATCTTGAAAACTCACACTAGGTTTTGCCTGGTTTTACTGTTCAGTTTAATTTCAGCAGGTGCCTTTTCCTGAGAAGATTTCAACTCAGGTAGGACCTCTGAAAGTGAACAAAGGTCATATGCCTTCAATTTCTTCCGTCGGCTCCTTTGTTTCTTCTGAGAGATGGAGAAAAGGAACTCAGTTAATGTTGTCCAGAAGGCTTAAAGAGCTACTCAAATATGTTTTCTATGTTCTGTATCAGCATCTAAAAACGCAAAAGGTGTCACCATGGGCCGTGGGTTTAAACATCACAAGTAAATTGCAAATCCTCCTGATTCCTTCACTTCAGGATTCTTACAGTTAATAATGTTTTGGTCTTCAGAAAACCTTGATGTAGCTGGTTAGAAGATACAACACAGTAAGACATCCATTATGATCCCATTTCCGTAAACATCTTTATGTGCATCCCAAAAGTTTACATTGCGGACCAATAAAAAAGCAATTCATTGAGGAATGATGAGTTCAAGAGTCAGACATACGTACCAAGCCTCAAAATTTAAGTCTAGAAAACTGTTGATAGCCAAGTTTTTGAAGTATCAAGAGAACAAAAATTTGTAATGAGAAGATCAACAAGTTGAGCAAAGCAACGTCTAACAAAAGAAGCAACGAAAGACCATCTCCAGAATGGATTGGTCAAGTACCTCCATTAGGTTTACAGACAAAGGAGTACTAAAAATCCCAAACACTCAGGTCACATTAATTGGCATCATTTATTTTCGGACCCTTGCGTCAAAACTATTCTTTTTGCTATTAATGAGAAAGCTGGAAAGATTTATATGCCATCAATGCTTGACCAGAAGCTAAATCCGGAATTGTTAAGAGTTGCAATAGCAAAACAAGTATGTCAACTGCAGATTGCATTTCAGAGATTCAAATCAACTTTCAAACTGTTGGAAGATTTTCTTGCCTTAGTAATGCTCTTCTGGGCAGTCAAAGCAGCAACTGAATCTCTAACCTCTGCAACACAACAAAATCACAAGAATGACTAGGAGCTACGAGGGATAGGAGGAAGTATGATGAATTAACCAAACTTCTATTTTAACATCCAGAGATAAAGCTCCAGATAGAAACATCATTGTCATAATCAAATCAGCCCAGAAAACAGGTGCTTTTATGTAAGATTTCCAAGACTTTTTTGGTGGGTTCAAGCTTCAAACACATTGATAACAATTCCTGTACATTTAAAGGAGAAACAGCTAAAGATTTGTACAACAGATTAATACCTAAACACTTAAAACTACAAGCCCATCAAATTAAACAGAATAAAAGAATGTTAGCATATCAATCCAAACTTAAATACACGCATCTCTATCGCCACTCAAAAGACAGCATCAGAAAAATAGAAATTGGATTCACATACTGGCATAGAACTGCAATTTCTTCTCAAATTTTCGCTCAGCTCCCTTTACTGTGTCCTTCCTGAATAGGAAAAACAAAACCACAAAGCATAGTGACTTTAAACACAAAATTACAGTAGAGATGATCACAGTAAAAGGGAAGACGGTGGGAAAGAAATACCGGGAGTTAGGCTTCCCCATCACACAATGTTTCAGTGTGGGTTTTCAGATTACGATAGTAAGGGTCGGAAAGATTGATCGGCAGCTTTAACAAATGATCAACAGTGTAATCTTATGAGAAGGACGTTGTGCTCGATCCTGCTGGTGAGAAGAAGAACTATAAGTCCGTCGGAAAGAACAGATGGACGTGGCCGAAACATATATAGATCGGCGTAGTCGCTCATAGGGACGTATCTATCGCTTGAAGCGGATGAAAGAACATAGCAAAAGGGCCCTAGGGCTGTTCTCCATTGGGCTTTGACCTTATGAGTTTGGGCCTATCAGTCATCTGGGTAATATTGTTAAAGACCGGTTTGAATAAATTTATTAAAAGAAAAGTTTTTTATAAAATTTTTTTTTGAAAATTAAGTTGTTTTTGATATTTGGATGTAGTAATTTATAAATTATTTTAAAAATTAAGACTTGTTTATATTGGAAAAAAACTTTTTAATTTTAAAAAGCTCTTTTATAATAATTTTTTTTAAAGATATTAAACACTAATATTTAATATATTAGTGATAGAATCACTATATAAATTTCCATTAATTATTTTTAACACGATATTAAACATTTTTAAATATCATGAATTTGAGATGAGTCAAAAATAATAATAATAAAGTGGTGTTCAATTTAATCTTGAAAAATCTAAAAAGAATTAACATTTAACAAAATTCATAATATGTTATACAGGCAGATTATATGAACTTAAGATAGAGATTAAAAAAAAAAAAGGGCATCTCTTATTTGATCAAGAGAAAGGAATGCAAAGGCTGCTGGGCTGGTGCTGTGCTGCGAGGGGTGATCTTGCGAATTGGTGAAGAAGAAGGGATGATTGATGATATGGTAATTGTGAGCAACATGCAGGGAGTCTCTAAGATGGGATGGGAATGAATTTCTTTATTTTCTTTTTATATAATGAGTTTGTGTTATTCCCATAGGATTGGCAATTATCCAGACATTTTATGCTGAAGATAAAATTTTTAATAATGTTAAATTGGATGGTGTTGCCTCCATTCTTAATCTTAACATGTTTGTTTTAGAGTACAGAGGTGCTTCTATATGAATGAATTAGTAGACTTGATTTTCTTATATGTGTAAGAATTGGGCATGTTCTTTGTTAAACATATTCTACATTTTGCTTCTAAGTTGCAAAAAGAAATGGTTGAAATTTATTATTATTATTTTTTAACATTAACATGAAAATTTTGATTGACACAAAATTCAAAAAAAAAAAAAAAAGAGTAAAATAAGGTTTTAAATAATTTTTTTAAAAAATATATAATTAAACCTTGTGTTTATTTTTAATGATGATAAATTTGATAAAATAGCACTACGAAATACTACTATGGAGATAAAGACAAATTAATATTTCTATTAGTTTTCTTAAAATAATTATTAGAGACAAAATATAATTTATTTATATTAAATTATTTATTAAATATTTCAATAATTAGTAGAAAGGCAACATAGGGATAGTGAATATTATCTATTTATAATTTACCCATATTATCCATAAACTATAAATTTTATTTTCATCTATTTATATATATAATTAATTTATATGTCTTTATTTTTACCTACCACCATATCCTAGGGAGGAATCAAATCAGACCATTTTATCTTACATGAGAGGTATGTGCTTATTATTTGAGGGTAAAATAGTCCTTTTAAATCTATTTCTACAAAAAAATAATAGTCATAAAAAAATAAAATTTAAGGGTTATTTAACAAATTATAAATTTATTAAACATGAATTCGCTATTAAAAAAATATAAATATTATATTCATAATTTTTTTATTAATTATATTTGGATTTCTGATAAATTTAAATAAAAAAATTCTGGATGAAAGTCATTTATTTGCATAAAAAATAAATTAATTTAAGTCATCAATTAACCTATAAAAATATATGTATTAACAATAGCTATTAAAAATAATAAGAAAACATTCCCGATAATATTTCCAAATGATCATGAGTAATCTAATTCTAAAATAAATATTACAAATAGTAATAATTTTAAATAAGAAAAATGAAATTTTACATATAAATAATCTTATATGTCCGGGCAATGCAAGGACTTCATCTGCTTTATATAAATTCTGAAATAACATTAGAATTCTGAGTTGCAGATGGCGATGGAAGTGAAGAACGTGGATAGGGTGGAGACCCTGAAATGTGTTCGTGAGGTGAAATTGACCTTCTCCGAAAGCAAAGAAACTGAAAGATATCTTCAGTTTGTTTCTGCTCTGAAGGGTTTCAGGACCCGTCGAATCTGCAGTCTGAAGTTGTCTCCCAGGCGAAGATTGTGCTCGACGGGCACGAAGATTTATTTGAGAAATTCACAAATTTCTTGCCTCCCGACCTAAAGAAGATCCAAATTCAAGAATCAAGATCCATTGCCTTTGTTAACAAAGTTCGAAGTCGATTCGGTAAGGCCAAGAAGCGCAATGGTCGAGGGGTTTATAGGTCTTTCTTGAAGAACATGTGCAAGTACAAGAAGAAATCGAAGCCTGTCGCTGAGGTTTATGAAGCGGTGTTCGATCTCTTCCAGGGCCATGCTGATCTAATCCATGAATATGAGGGATTCTTGGAAGAAAACAACGACGAAAGTGTACTGAAAGAAATCAAGAAAAACAAGGGTTTTGAGATGGAAGGTCGAATTTCCGAAATTGATGTCTTGTTGTGTGCTTTGAATATGACAATGGAGCACGTGGAAGGCAAGATTCAGGGGAGAGAAGACTGTGTTAACAGGGAATTTAGTCAAGTGGGACAGAGATGTGTTGAGAGACTCTACGAAGAACGTGCCCAGGAAGTGTTGCAAATCGCCAAGGAAAACCCGGAAGCTGCTTTACCAAAGATTCTGAATCTATTGAGGCAGAAGAAAGAAGAGCTGAGCAGTGTTCTGAATGTTTAGCTCGAATTCTGGGCCGATTTGCATCGATTGAGGAATATGCAGAGTGTCAAAGAAGGTGGGATGGAATTGCTGCCCGCGGAACTACAGCACAAGTATTCTATATTTGTTGTAATAATGATTAGATTAAATACATTAACAGAAATTAAAGATATTCTTTATTTAGCAGAATTTATTTGTTGTATCCCTACCATGAATCTTTAATGTTAGAAAATTTTCTATGGCTCAGTTCTTGTTTCTTTTACGTTATTTTAGTTATTTTGAATGTCGAAGGATTAAGGTGAGCAATTTCTTAGCTTTAGATTAGATGTTCTTTGAGAGTAATAAGAATCAAGAAAAACAAGAAATTGACCTCTCAATAGCAAAGATATCCCGTTTCAACTTGCGGGCTTTGGTTCTGTAACCAATAATGATTCTATTTTGGGGGCACTTTTCCTTTCCGAGTTTTCTGTTTTTTGTCTTCTTGCTTGGTTAATTGTATAGTTGTCTGGAAGGTGTGATTTTGTGGTACTAGGTGGGAATTTTTTAGTAATTGCAGAAGATGTCCAAAATCTCAAGGGCTTGGGTAGAACTTGGGGCACTGGGTAGAAATTTTCGTTTTAAATTCATTCTCATTAGGCTTGTTGTCTTTTTCGGTTCTTTGGCTTAAGTAAAGACCACAGGAATAGAAGGGTAAGGAAGAATGCATGAAAAACACACAAGTTTTGTCTGCTCCTATTTTTTTCAACAATCCCTGATTTCTCAGGTTCTGGATTTTGCATATGCTTTGGGTTCCAAACACACCAATTCATCTGCTACACAACGGGATTTTGCTCAAAAATTTACTGGTTCTCCTTTCTGTTAGTCGCTTTAGGTCCCAATATTTGGTATAAAATTATGGGTTCTTGAAAATTTTAATGCTTTCCCTTTTTAGTTACTAGAGTAGAGACTGCATCTTGCATTCTGTGAGGTTTTCTTTATTTTTAATTTTGCAGCAGCTGTTAGCATATATTACTTCTGCACTTATGACAACTACAAGTGTTATTATTACTATTATTAAGTTCGAGAAGCCCAAAATAAAGCTAGGATGTAGATACATTATCCTATCTATTACTATGAAGTTTGTTGGCCTAACTTGTAATAGATAAATCTTAAGGCCCATGCAGAAACTAGGCCTTATTTCCATGAATATAATAATCAAAATAAAATAGGCTAGCCAAGCAAAAGAATTTACATATTATCTTCATGGCATATATTTCTGTGTGCATACTCCCCCATTGCCACTTCCTCCCAATTTCATCTGCTCACCTTTACTCCACCATTGCCACTTCAATGTTTACCTGTCTATATTAACCAACCTATTGAAATCTTACAAAAATATGGGTAAGATAACCTTTTTCGTCCCTTGAGTTTGACATATGGGTCACAAAAATCCCTTTGAGTCTATTTCCTTTTTTTAAGTTCCTCAAATATTTTTTAAGCACCTTTTGACCTAAAAATTAAATTTCTCGGCCAAGTCAACGATGTATCAATTTTTTGGTCAAATACTTAGGGGTAAAATGGATATTACAC
Organism: Parsonsia alboflavescens; assembly: GCA_028571225.1. Taxonomy (NCBI): domain Eukaryota; kingdom Viridiplantae; phylum Streptophyta; class Magnoliopsida; order Gentianales; family Apocynaceae; genus Parsonsia; species Parsonsia alboflavescens. The sequence goes on along the minus strand of JAOXNR010000029.1, from coordinate 3,929,044 downwards.
TGTTCAAATTAATTTTTTTCACCACTTTTTTCTTCGCCAAATATTTTCCAAACGGAAAACCCTGGCAACTTGATGACTTGCGACATCCCTGCCAAGATGAAGGTATGGCCGTGGCTGTTATCTTTGGGAATTCTATCTATGAATTTGGTTTTGGTTTCTTTTCTGATTGTAAGGATTGTTTCTTGCGGTACTACCGTGGAGAGGAATCTCATGGGAAAAAACTTCTTCCAATCTTTTGCTGGAATGACCATCTCCATCCCATGCTTCACTGTCATTACTCATCTCATCTATTCTTTGAGGGTTTTTGATAATTTCGTTTGTTCATGATTAATTAATAATTATTTTTGAATATTTTCCCTTCCTCGAGGCCTTGCCTGTAGAATCATATTACAATACCTAAAAAGTTTGTAAAGAGTAACTTGATTTTGATTATTATGGTGGCTAGTTCTTTGATCAGATAGATGAATATGAGTACATTGATGTGACTATAGAAGGAGACAGGGTGTTGATTGATGTAGATTTTAGATAAGAATTTAAAATTGTGTTCGGTCCCATTGTTTCTTTTACAATTCTGTCGGTACCATCGGCACCCTGGCTTGAAAAATGGTTAGCTCAACGATATGTCAAAACACACAGTCCTTTTTATGCTTGGTGAAGGTTTTTAGACTGTTTGGGTTTAAGTTTGGAGAATATTTGGGGGAATAAAAAGGTTCCAAATAATGTAATTCCAATTTTGTCTACTTGACTAAAAAAGTGATATATGGTGGACTTGACCCAAAATTTTAATTTTCAGGTCAAAAAGATTTAAAAGGTTGTTTGAAAATACACGAGGGACTTAAAAAGAAGAAAATATATTTGAGGGATTTTTGTGGTAAAGATATCGAACTTAAAGGATGAAATAGGCTGTTTTTCCAAAAATGTACTTCATTTGTCAATAATTATAAGTTATTGATCGTCATTTCATCAAAATTAAAATAACTTATTTTTATTCTAATCAAATTTACAAGTTACCAAGAAAGAGAGAGAGACGTGGATGATATGGTAAGAAAGATCAATAAAATATATGATAAACTAATAAAAATGACTTATATTTAGTGATAATAAAAGTTAATCCAAATGACTTATAAATAATAACATATTTCATAAATGATTTCAATAGCTTAATTGAGAAAATAGTTTATTTTTTAAAACATTATTCAAGAATTGTTAAATACTTGGCAATATGATAGGATTATAATTTTAATAAAAGAAAGGACAAATCAAGGGGGAAAATAATGGTAGCATCACTTTCAATGACATTTTAAATCACTTAGATTAGAGTTTATTGTTAGTTAAAAACGGAGAATGCTGTTGGGGAAAGATTTCAAAATTGGACATTTGAAAAATTTACTGATTCGCCCTTATGATTGTAATAAATCATGACACTATAATTAAAATGCACTTCTTTCGTCTCATTTTTTAAATTAATAAAAAAATTATTAAGATAATTGACATTACAACGTTAAAATGAATTAAGTCAAACTTTTGTTTTTTAAAATATGTGCAAATCAAAATAAGATATTCAATTTTGGATGGAAGAAGTATTTTTTTAATGATTTTAAGTCATGGTAAAATTTATTAATAATAATATGGTCTAATTTAAATTCATCATTAAAAATGTATAATATTAACAAATTATTTCTTATTAAAAGAAATAAAGAAACCGATATAAATTAATGTATTACAATCATATTTATTATTCCCTTTGTCTAAAATTGGATATCTAATTTTTTTATAAATTTATGCCTAAATACTTCAAAAAGGAGTATTTGTCTGGGATTAAACGGTTCAACGTCTTAAAATGAGAGGTTGCAGTGGCAACTTGGTCGTGAATATAATTAATCAAAGAATGCCAGGTTAAAAGCATCCTTGCTGCTGCCAACTGTACTCTCTGATATGGAAACAGTAGTTGAAAATCGCGTGCATATCTCAACTAATTTAAGTTTAATTTTTATAATACTGATATTTATAGTTAATCCCCCCAGAATCAATTCAGCTGTTCCTTATCCCCTTCGGATTTAAACATTTTTTTATTATATACTATTTAAAAATAAAAGTATACAAAAAGGTCGGTAGAATATTCCCAGCGTTGCGATAAACACCAACCAGACATGGTCAGTAGTATTGTAAGGACAATAAGATTATATGACTTTAAGCAAGGCATTTTAAAAGCTGGATATATATATATTTTTTTATGTTTAATAATATGGCATTAAAATTTTTTTCCTCTAATAATATTTCGTTGTCTAAAAAATATAAATAATTAATGATGAATTTAAGAATATGACTGAGTAGTTTGGAAATAGTATTTACATGGTGTAAGTTATAAGTTTGACTTGATTTTTTTGTAGACTCGAATTGCAATTAATAACTTAAATTTTAAAATGTGGAATTTTTTTTTCTTTTGTGTGTGAAAACAAACTAAGGGATAAAAAGACAAACTTTCTGTTTCAAATTAGAATAGAATAAGATCACAATGGACTGGAAAGGAGAGAAAAAAAAAAAAAAAAAAGGGCTTTAATTGGAGGCTAACATTGGCAACTATTTAATTCAAGAATCTATCATCCTCGTTGTATGAGACAACACCATCCCACGTGTATAATTAATCGGTTCATGTTGTAATCCCAGTCTGCCACAGGTCGAATTAGACACATTTGCTGGTTTAATTGTACCGACATCTCTACTACAAACCGCAACGACTGTGCCAAATAGTACCAGATCTTGTCGACTTAATTTTTTGATCTCTTCGCGTTCCCGAACGGGAATGCTGACGGGGACAATGGGTCACCGCTTTTATTGGGTTTCCTACTTTTCAGTGTATTTCGTCACACTGATAGACTAAAAGTTGATTAGATGCAGAGAAAAGGCCAATGAAATGAATTGAATTTTTAATAATGCTATCTATGCCTGTGGTCTAAGTAAATATCTTCCCTCCAATATAGACTTATTGATAAAAAATAAAAATAAAATAAAATAAAGGAAAGTTAGTTCACTAACGTTTGATCCGAGTAAGTTTGAATTTGGTTAGTTACGGATTTGTGCCTCCATTTAAATTTTAAATTCTTTTATGCGAATTGGTTACTGAGTCTCAAATCTTCTGCTCATATTTTCGATACGAACACACTAAAATTTATAGATCTATTGATTGAAACTCAAGCCAAACAAAGATATTTTTTTCCCAAAAGGGAGAAAACAGACTCAAAAAAAAAAAAAAAATTTAAAATCACGTGATGAAAGAATCATAAAATAAGAATAAAAATACTTTCATACTTTAAGGAATTCCCGTTCGGTGAATCGTGTATTGCAATCCGAGGAGGGGATAGTAGCGGTCTAGAAATGTCGCAAAACACAGGAGCTACCTCAAGTCACAGTCACATTGTCTCCTTTTTCTCCAATTGGAATTTGGATCCCACACAATCAATTGCTGGCTATTGCCCACTCCACACAACAACACCACTCAAACACTTTCCGCCATAAGCCAATACACAAATCTTTTCCACTACTTTTTTTTACAATCTATTACATGTTGTATATTTCAGTAAAAAGAAATTGAAAAAGAAAAACTACTAGATGTTACACATCAGAATAATTATTGAATGTTTAAGGACTTGATTGATTAGTTTTTATGTTCTAATCCTTAACCTATTTTTTCTAATCATTTTAATCCTTAAACAAATTATTATTGGACAACTTGATCTTTTAAACCCTATTCTTAAAAAAAAAAAATCAAAAAGTTCAGTTAACGACCCCTTGACCAAATTAAGGGGACAAATTCAATACTATACTATTCAATTTGTTAAAAATGGATATAAACTGAAATTTTACTGAACTAAATTCATGTTTCTAATCCAACTAAATTTATTTCTTACTGAATCAGAAATCGAAATTTATCTCAATAAGATTTCGATTGATATCCGTTTCTGACTAATTGAATGACATAATACTGAATTTACCCCTATTAATTTGATAGGTGATTGTTGACTTGATGTTTTTAAAAAATACGATTAAAAGGATCAAATTGTCTAATGATAATTTGTTTGAGAACCAATACGACAAAAAAAAAAAAATCAAACTATGAAACTGAAAAAAATTAAATACTTAAATATCCAATTATTCTTACACATTAAAATATTTAGCAGTAGTATTAAAAATAGAGAAAATATTAGTACTAGGAGTACTCTTGTAGTATTAATTTAATTTAACAAACTAAAAGCAAAAAATTTTGAAGACAATGACTGACACTAGGACCTTGGTTTTCCCCCATAAGCTTGCTGGCAAATCGTTGCAGGTTTCTGTGATTTCAAGCAAAGTTGCGAAGACTTCGGGCAACTTCTTAGGCAATTGTCTCCCAAGCTACCTGAAACTGACGTATCGCCGCCGATGAAGAACCCGGCTGGCGGCCACCCATTCAAGAAATTGCCATCAAGATACAATCTTTTCAGTGTCTCTTTCTTGCTGTATTCCCAAGGGATTGGCCCACGTAAATGATTGTAACTTAAAGAGAGAGAAGATAGCTGAGGATAGGCGGCGAAATTTACAGGTAACTGGCCTTCAATTTTATTGAATCCTAGATCGACCGCCACGAGGTAGCTGTTAAGATTTGTGGGCTTCCAGATCTCAATACGGGTGAAACTGTTGTTTGCCAAGTCTACTTGCTGTAATGAGGGCAAGAGGAAGAACCAAGCTTCCACCGTTCCGGTGAACCTGTTCTCGCTGAGTTCCACCACTTCCAACCGGGATAACCCGTCGAATGATGACTTGTAGAGCGACCCAGATAGGGAATTGGCTTTGACGGCAACCTCTATGAGGTTCGGCGGTAGCTTTGGAAGTGAACCGCCGAATTTATTGAAACTCAGGTCCAGTCTTATCAAACCGGTGAGGGAGTTCATTTTGCCAGGCAACAAACCGGAAAGGGAGTTCTGAGAAAGGTCAAGAGTTTCCAGAGACTTGAGAGCTGTTAAGGAGGGCGGAATTCCGCCGGAGAATGAATTGGATCGAAGGACGAGCGTCTGCAAATTGGTCAGGGACGAGAGAATTGGTATGGGTCCGTAGAATTGATTGGTTGAGAGGTCAAGAGCTATGAGCTGAGTGAGCTTGGAAATGAGCGGAGTAAGTGTACCGGTATAACCAGCCGGGTCGAGGGTGATATGCGAGACCCGGTTGCCATTACACATTAAGCCACAAGTGAAGTAAGTCACGCGAGGATTAGAGCAGGGATCGGCGGCGGTGAAGTTCCAGGAGCCAAGACAGGAATATGATGGGATTGAGGAGGGTCTGATCGAGGCTTTGAAGGCTGTCAAGGCTTCGATATCTGAAGACAGTGTGAGGGATTGAACGGAGGAGATGAAGAAGTATAGTAGAACACAAGGAAAGATGAAGAAAGCAAAGCAGGGTTTAGGTTCAGGCATGACGACTTTGGCAGGGGAACCGGTGATTTTGGGTTCTCGAGGGAGGAAAAACCCAGGGATGAAGGTCTAATGGGTTTACACGTATTCCCGGCCACGGGCCTATGAATCGGGATTGGATTCAAGGTGTGGACTTAAAAAGGGTTCAAATGGGAATCTTAAAGTGAAATTTTTCATAGATCTGGTACATGTCGGGGAACTTGTAATCATATCAAGTTAAATGGTGTTATTTATTATTTTTTCAATAAAGTACTAGTTTTTGGATGGGGCTTAATGTGTGCATCAGGTTCACTGTACTCGATCTCTAACAAACCTGAGTTATATATGGAAAATGAATCTATGTTGACTATGGTCGATTTGGTTATACTCCCGCCACTAAATGTGAATATTCTCATTTTCATTTTGAGAATAGGTGTAAAATGAATTAAATTAATTCATTTTTTTAAAATTTATGTGATTCAAAATGAGACATTCAATTTCAGATATTACATTTCAATTACAATGAAATTAAATTAAAATTACAGCTCTTGTTAATTTGATCATATATATATATGGTAATATTATAGAATGTATAGTTAAATCTCTAACAGTCAACATTTGATTTTATTTTTAAAAATAAAATCTTCAATAAAAAAATTTAAAATATATTTTATATATTATATCCTAAAAAGATAAACTAAATCCTAAGGATATTGAAGTAAACTTATTATTATTTTAAAATTTTAAAAAAATTTAACCGTTAATTTTAAGTTTTAAAGATTTAACAGTACACATAAAATGGAGTATATCGATGTACTCTATGACATTTTCATATATATATATATATATATATATATATATATATATACACACGATTTTGCTGAGATGCGCTCCGGAGCACGTCTTAATGCGTGCTTCAATCGTTACCGTTACGGAATTCTTGCTCCGCTTGGTTGGTTCCATGAGCATAGCAAGAATTCCGTTACGATAACAGTTGAAGCGTGTATTAAGGCAAGCTCTAGAGCGCACCTTAACAAATTCGTATATATATATATATATATATACATAAACATATATTTATTTTCCGATGGTTGATTGTGATTGTCGGATAAGGAAAATTGTGTCCGCATTAAAATCAGATAGGTCCGCATGAAAAGACACCCAATAATCATTTATAAGCTGGGGCTATTATGTTTCATAAGTGAAAATAAATATAGTATACGATAGATTTTAAATAAGTAGAAGTGGAATAATAATAAAAAAACCTTTAAAAAAAGGGGTGAAAACAAACCTGTTCTAGGTACCTATCTTGGTGGTCTAATTCAAATTTAATGTTTCATTTTGATTTATTAATTTTTTTAAAAAATGATTTTTTTGGTTTTAAATAGTATAAAAATATAAATTTGTTGTGAAATTCTCAAGTAATTAAAGAGATGAGACCTTTTTTTTTGGTCAAAATATTATCTATACTAAAAGTAAGAAATATTTTATTACCACTTCGTTAAAAGAAATATTGTGATATATTCTCGTCACTAAATATAAGTTATCAATCATCAATTTGCAAAATTCAGATAACCTTTTTTTTTTCTTAAAATGACTTATTAATACGTTTTCGAAAATTTAAATATCATTTCACTATGCATCATTAGAGTTGGTAATATACAAAAAAAATATTATCAAATATCTAATTAACTAATAACAATAACTTATAATTAATAATAAAAAAAATTAGTTAAAACAAGTTATATTCAATGATGTAAAGTTGTAAACTTCTTTATTCATATTAAGTTATGTTACTAACAGTTAATTACCAAAAAAAAAAAAAAATGTTATTAGCATGTGCATGTGTGGGAAATAAATGTAATTTTTAGAGATGTATATTGCATAAAAATTATGCCTAAATAATAAATACTCTATATATATATATCTCTTTAAAATTTAATACTGTATTTATATAGTTTTATTGCTTTATCAGAAGCGATACTCTAATACCCTTTTGTACCCGCGGTGGAAGGAAATGGGACCCTTTTTGGTTGACTTCAGCTTTAGAAAGGTTGTTTGGTAAATGAGTGACAATTGAGGAGTGGACAGCTGGCTGGCTTTTGAGATTGTTTATTTCCTTTCCATATATTCCTCCAATAAAATGGTCATGAAGAAGCTAACCTCACGCGTCCCTTTTTCTTCGTTTTTGGTTTGCCAAACTTCAACTTAACGCCCTCCCCGGACCCTTATTGTTGTTTCGTTCGGGCCGGGCCGGCAAAGAAAAGGGATTTTCCTTTAGTACATCTTTGTGTTTTTAATTTTCCTTTTTAAATACATTAAAAGACAATCAGTATTACATTTCCTTAAACCTATATGTGAAGAAGAAATAAAAAGAAAGGTGGAAAAAAATAATTTCTAAAATACAAAAACTTTTGTTTTATAGTAGAATTATTTTTCTATTTAACTGTTCAACTTTAAAATATGTCAATTTGATTATTTAACTTTATGAAATTTTATCTTTTTATTCATTTAACCTTGTGAAAACTTTTAAATGATTTAACCTATAATAATTAATTTATCAAATTGGTAAAGCTGAATTATCATTTTCACATTCTTCAAAGCTGGGTTATTAAATTCGAAAAAAAACATACACTTTAATAATCACACCAGTGGTTATATCCTTTTTAATACCTCAATTTTTTTTAAAAATTTATTAGATAAATAAAATCAATCTAAAGGAGTACTTGATTCTTTTATTATCGGAAACGGCTTTGGATCACTTTTGACGAGACGACTTTGGATTTCTCTCTTAATTGATTCGAAAATAAAAACATGTTAGGAGTAGTTTCGTGGAGCAGCTTTCTAAGATGACCAAGAAGGAAAAAAAAGAAAAGAAAAAGTCGAAACATTAAAGAAACCGAATTCTCTTTCGAAGTGTGGGAAAAGAACACGCTTGGATTACCACCGCCAGGAAAGAGTCTGACAAAAAGGTCTGTAAAAAAGAAAAAGGAAAAGTAATAACCGAAAAAGTAAAAATCTCATTATTATTTCTCGTTATAAATAGTACTTGAATTATTGTAGTTGTACTTCATTTTGTGAAGTTTGTACTTTGTACCATTATTTTTTGCATTCATGATGGGCTTTTCTTCTAAAACGGGAGTTGAATCATAATTCATTCCAACTTTTTCTAGCGTTCTAAAATTGTGGAGGAAGTAGAGCGTGATTTACGCCACTAAGATTGAGATAAACGATACTACTTTTTTGTTGAATATAAATTATTTTAATTAATTTTTCTTATTATTTTAATTAATTAGATATTTGAAAATATATATTTTTTAATATTATTTCTTTAATGATATCCTCTTGAAACGGTGTTCAAATTTTTAAAATAATAATTAGAGGATATTTTTTTTAAAAAAGAATTATCTTAATTTTTATAAAATGATCACTATTTAATGACGAAGGAAGTAAAGGATGAAAATGCTCTGATTTTACTTTCATCTTTAGAGGACATTAATATATCGTACTGCATGATGTCATCTCTTATCTCAATTAGGGAATAGAATTTTTTTTCCTTTTCTTAAAAAATTGATTTTTAATGAAGAGAGATTTGACAGACTCCTGCTAATTTATTAAAAATTAAATCAAAACAATATGAGAGATATATAATAAACTTTACCTCTAAATAAGAGGAAACAAATCCACTCGTACATTTAAATGCAATTTTAAACGTAGATGAAATGCATCATTTGATCCTATCCTATTAGAAGGAACCGACAATTAGTCTAAATTAGAATTACATAAACCCCTAGCTAGAAGTGGAAGATCCCATCTAGCATGATGATGTAATCCAGGGGAATCAAATGAAAGGAACCGAGATCCGATTCATCCGACAACGATAAGGTTGCTTCGTACAACATTACGCGCAATGCCTTACCTCGTTATAAGAATATTAGACATTAATTAATCCGTCACTAGTAAGCAATGCTAATACTGTTTTACTATTTCGAACAAATTCTATTTGTTAGTATTATTTAAAATTTTTAAATTACACTCTTTAGTACACCGTATCTCTAGGTTTTCGAACATGTTTTTAGTTTTAATTATAAAATATATTTAAAAAAAGATACGTATAAATTTTTTAATTAATGAATCAGAGAGTGTTATGTAAAAAAAAAGGGAGGGGGTCTAGAGCCTTATTCAAATATTCCCTCAATCTAGAATTAAATATCTCATATTTACTTGATCAAATTTTTAAAAAATTAAGTGACTTAGTTAATTTTATACTTAAATATATTAATTTCTTAATTAAATTTTAATTAATTTAGGAAATGAAACATTTATTTCCCGACAACTAAAAATAGAAATGTGAATATTGAATTTTGGACGGAGGGAATACATTAGATTGAATAAAAATTTGTGATAATCGATTTAATTGGATCAATCTGCCCATTTTAAAATTTTTAATCAATTAACCGATCCAAATAGAAATATTAATGTAATATAATTGTCTTTGAGATTTGAGATATCGAGCAAATTCTTGCTTGTAGTGAAAATAGTATTTTTATATTCAACTAGATCTTATTATTAGTAAATTCTATGATTTATTATAGCCATAAAAATATAATTTTTCTTTGTTTATATTGTAATCTCATTGATTTAATTACAATCGTAAGGGTGAATCAGTAAATTTTCCAAAAATGTCCAATTTTGAAATCTTTGCCCAACGGCATTCGGAAGTTTTTAACTAAAAATAAACTCTAATCTAAGAGATTAAAAATGCCATGGAAAGTGATGCTACTATCATTTCCCCCATTGATTTGTCCTTTCTTCTTATTAAAATTGTCATGTCATATTGCCATTTATTTAATAATTCTTGAAACCTGGTTTACAATTAAACTATTTTCACAATTAAGCTATTGAAATAATTTAATATATATAAGAAAATATAATAACGAAAATGTTACGGAGCATCTGGTAAAGAGTGTTTTTGTTAAATCTCTATCATTTAAAATTAACGGTCAACTGTCTTTTTTCTTGAAAAAATCTTTGATAAAGTACTCATATGTAGTTTTTTTCTTTTTTTTGGTTTAATTGATAAATGTAGTTTTTTAAAAAAATTTTATAGAAGAATTTATTTTTTATTAAAAAAAAAAAAACTTAAATATTAAGTATGTTTTGTTACACAGTAACACCGTCACGCCACGTGGAAGCGGTGCCCTCCCATGCAAGATGCAGTCTCTACTCTAGTAACTAAAAAGGGAAAGCATTAAAATTTTCAAGAACCCATAATTTTATACCAAATATTGGGACCTAAAGCGACTAACAGAAAGGAGAACCAGTAAATTTTTGAGCAAAATCCCTTTGCGTTGCAGATGAATAGATGTGCTTGGAACCCAAAGCATATGCAAAATTCAGAACCTGAGAAATCAGGGATTGTTGAAAGAAACTTGTGTGTTTTCATGCGTTCCTCCTTACCCTTCTATTCCTGTGGTAGCCGTTTTCAGTTCCTGCACAATGGCAAACTAAACTTGCCAAATAACTATTCCAAAAGATAAACACAGAACCTTTAAGAATACCATAAATAACCCACAGAACTGAAAAAGACAACAAACCCAATGAGAATGAATTTAAAACGAAAATTTCTAACCAGTGCCCCAAGTTCTACCCAAGCCCTTGAGATTTTGGACATCTTCTGCAATGACTAAAAAATTCCTACCCAGTACCACAAAATCACACCTTCCAGACAACTATACGATTAACCAAGCAAGAAGACAAAAAACAGAAAACTCGGAAAGGTAAAGTACCCCCAAAATAGAATCATTATTGGTTACAGAACTGAAGAATTCTATCGCCCGCCAGTTGAAACGGGATATCTTTGCTATCGAAAGGTCAATTTCTTGTTTTTCTTGATTCTTATCACTCTTAAGGAACATCTAATCTAAAGTCGAGAAATTGCCAACCTTAATCCTTCGACATTCAAAATAACTAAAATAAGGTACAAGAAACAACAATTGAGCCAAAGAAAATTTTCTTACATTAAAGATTCATGGTAGGGATACAACAAATAAATTCTGCTAAATAAAGAATATCTTTAATTTCTGTTAATGTATTTAATCTAATTATCATTACAACAAATATGGAATACTTGTGCCATAAGGGCAGCAACTCCATTCCGCCTTCGTTGACACTCTTCTTCTTCCTCAATCGAAGCAAATCGGCCCAGAATTCGAGCCAAACATTCCGAACACTGTTCAGCTCTTCTTTCTTCTGCTTCAATCGATTCAGAATCTTTGGTAAAGCAGCTTCTGGGTTTTCCTTGGCGATTTGCAACACTTCCTGGGCACGTTCTTCGTAGAGTCTCTCAATACACCTCTGTTCCACTTGACTAAATTCCCTGTTAACACAGTCTTCTCTCCCTTGAATCTTGCCTTCCACGTGCTCCATGGTCATATTCAAAGCACACAACAAGACATCAATTTCGCAAATTCGACCTTCCATCTCAAAACCCTTGTTTTTCTTGATTTCTTTCAGTACACTCTCGTCGTTGTTTTCTTCCAAGAATCCCTCAAATTCATGGATTAGATCAACATGGCCCTGGAAGAGATCGAACACCGCTTCATAAACCTCCGCGACAGGCTTCGATTTCTTCTTGTACTTGCACATGTTCTTCAAGAAAGACCTGTAAACCGCGGGACCATTGCGCTTCTTGGCCTTACCGAATCGACTTCGAACTTTGTTAACAAAGGCAATGGATCTTGATTCTTGAATTTGGACCTTCTTTAGGTCGGGAGGCAAGAAATTTGCGAATTTCTCGAATAAATCTTCGTGCCCGTCGAACACAATCTTTGCCTGGGAGACTACTTCAGAACTGCAGATTCGACGAGTCCAAAAACCCTTCAGAGCAGAAGCAAACTGAAGATATCTTTCAGTTTCTTTGCTTTCGGAGAAGGTCAATTTCACCTCACGAACAAATTTCAGGGTCTCCTCCTTAATCATAGAAAACTGAAGATATCTTTCAGTTTCGAGCTTTTAAAATGCCTTGTTTCTAGTCATATAATCTTATAGTCCTTAAAATACTACTGATCATTGGAAATATTTGGGAAAAAAAAAAAACACACACACACAACACCATATAATGGTCTGGTTGGTGTTTATCGCAATTCGCAACGCTGGAAATATTCTTCCGACCTTTTTGTATGCTTTTATTTTTAAATATTATATAATTAAAAAAAAAAAGGTTTAAATCCGAAGCAGATTGGGATTTAGGAACCAGGTACAGCTGCATTAATTCTGGGGGGATTAACTATAAATATTAGTATTATAAAAATTAAACTTAAATTAGCTGAGATATGCTCCCGATTTTCAACTACTGTTTCCATATCAGAGAGTACAGTTGGCAGCAGCAAAGATGCTTTTAACCTGACATTCTTTGATTAATTATATTCACGACCAAGTTGCCACTGCAACCTCTCATTTTAAGACGTTGAACCCTTTAATCCCAAATAAATACTCATTCTTGAAGTATTTAGGCATAAATTTATAAAAAAAAAAAAGATATCCAATTCTAGACAAAGGAAATAATAAATATGATTGTAATACATTAATTTATATCGGCTTCTTTATTTCTTTTAATAAGGAATAATTTGTTAATATTATACATTTTTAATTATGAATATAAATTAGACCATATTATTATTCATAAATTTTGCCATGTCTTAAAATAATTAAAAAAATACTTCTTTCATCCGAAATTGAATTTCTTATTTTGATTTGCACACATTTTAAAAAAAAAAAGTTAGACTTAATTCATTTTAACGTTGCAATGTCAATTATCTTAATAATTTTTTTATTAATTTAAGACATGTGACGGAAGTGCATTTTAATTATAATGTCATGATTTATTACAATCATAAGGGCGAATCAGTAAATTTTTCAAATGTCCAATTTTGAGATCTTTGCCCAACAGCATTCTCCGTTTTTAACTAACGATAAACTCTAAAGTCTAATCTAAGAGATTAAAAATGTCATTGAAAGTGATGCTACTATTATTTTCCAACTTGATTTTTCCTTTCTTTTATTAAAATTATAATCCTATCATATTGCCATGCATTTAATAATTCTTGAATAAAGTTTTAAAAAATAAACTATTTTCTCAATTAAGCCGTTGAAATCATTTATGAAAAATATAAGTCATTTTTGTTAATTTATTATGTATTTTATTGATTTTTCTTACCATATCATCCACTTCTCTCTCTTCCTTGATTTGGTGACTTGTAAATTTGATTAGAATTATAAATAGAGATATTTTAGAGAAAAAAAGTTACTTTAATTTTGATAAAATGACGATCAGTGACTTATAATTATTGACAATGAAAGTATATTTTTGGGAAAATAATCTTTTTCATCCCTTAAGTTTGACATTTTGGTCACAAAAACCCCTCAAGTCTATTTTCTTCTTTTTAAATCCCTCATGTATTTCAAGCAGCCTTTTAATCTTTTGACTTGAAAATTAAATTTTTGGATGAAGTCTACGATGTATCACTTTTTCAGTTAACTATTTAGGAATAAAATTGGTATTGCATTATTCGGAACCTTTTTCTTCCCCCAAATGTTCTCCAAACTTCACCCCAAATATTCTTAAAAAACTTCACAAAGCATAAAAGGACTGTGTTTTTGACATATATTTAGTGGCAGATGAAGTAATTATAAATATTTTCACCTAACATCCCATCTTAAATGTTATTTTTGTTTTTTTTTTTTGAATTAATTGTTGTTGTCAACTTTCAAAAAAAAAATTTTATATATATATATATATATATATATATATAGTATTTTAATAATAACTCATTTTAGACAAAAAAATACTCCTCACAAGAAATAACATAGAGAGTTAATGAAACAGAGTAATTATGTTTTATTATTATTATTATTTTTTACACCAACCTTTCCCTTAATTCTTCCCATATCCCTCTCCTTAAGGATCAACAGTGACACTCTACCTATTCTTGACTTTTCTCAAACTCGAAACCTTCAGTAACAAGTATTATTGTTTACCACTAAATTCATAAGGCAAGAGTGATTTTGTTTAATTAATAATTTAACTATTTTTATAAAAGAGTATTTCAATTGAATTAATTTAAAATTATACTTCCTCACATTAACAAATTGAACGATTACTTAAGACAAGACAAGAAATGAGGGATTTTATTGCGAAAAATTTTTGGCAGTTCAAAAAATTGTTATGAAATTACTTTTTGTAATCGATTTTTCTCATTTTCTTGGCATATATAGAGAATGTCGGAAAAAGAATTAGTTTTCTAGCAGTTTGAATTGAATTTTATGGCACCCAAGGGGACCAGTGAAAAAATAAAGGTTTTTATTGGTTTTTTTTTCCCGATTTTAAGAACCTTCAGAAAATACAAAATGAATGATCAATCCCATGTTGCTTCTCAAAACCTCTATAAGTGAATATATTTTCTATATAAATCCATGAGTTATTAAGATCAACTAAATATTATTGGTTTTGCCATTAATTTGACTTTACTTTGATTAATTTAATTATTAATATAAATAATATATTTTTATATTTATTAAATAATTAAATTAAAATTTTAATATAAAAAACTATATATATAAATTTTTTAAAAAGAGGAAACTACTAAAAACGGAATAAAAAAAACTAAAAGAAATTGGTAGTTCCAAAATCTGCTAGAAAAGTTACTCTACTCGAAAATGCCTGTAGTGAAAGGTGAATAGTGAGATATTTTTCTCCATCGTTTTTTTTTCTTTTTGAGGGAGAGTAGTTAAAAGGTGAAATCAATCTTACTAAAAAAATCTCACTAATTGTCTCTCTTCCGCGTTTTCAACCAATTTAAAGAGTATATAAATAAAATTATCTATAAAAATAATTTTTAAAAAACTAAATTAATACTCTTTTTATTCGAAATTGAATATCTGTATTTCTATTTCGAGTTGTATAGAAATGAAATGAATATTTCATTTCTTAAACTAGCTAAAATTTTCTTAAGAAATTAATATAGTTAAACTAAAATAAATGAATTTTTTTAATATTCGAATAAGTGATGGAGATGTCAACTTTTTGAAAATGAATTGGACCCTCTTTTTGGGAGTTGGGTTAGTGTATTTTTGTATTAATGAAATTGTTCGTTTTTATGGGAAAGGTGATGGTTGATTGATTCTTAATTCTTATGTTTTGCAAAATCTACTCAAGAGTTTTTGTAGAATTCTATATCAGCCATCTTTCCTTAGAATCGATTTTCAGGGCGTGGACCATCCCCATTTCTTCTCTCACAGTTCGTATATAGCGAAATCGATTCGACGATCACTCAACTCCCGCTTACTGATTTTTCTATTTTCTTATCCTTCAAATCCTTCTACTGAAATTCTTCTGCTCAGATTCACAATCATGGGGCAATCGTTGTTCTCCGTTCTAGTTACCTGTGCTGCGCTGTACGCTATCATTCCACACACTCTCTCGGCCACTTCCGATACTGCCTACCCTCCTCCGTACGGCCTCGACAGCACAGCAACCGTCGGTTCTTCCTCTAGGGCGAACGATAACTTAATCCCGGTCCGCCGGGAAGTTCATGGCGGAGGAAGAATTATCGACATCTCTCATCGTTATAGTCCGGACATGCCGGCATTTGACTCCGATTCCGGAGTTGGCCAGTTCCTGTGGCTGCCGCATAGTATGAAGAATGGCTCACTTGCTAACAACTCCGAGATGAAGCTCCCCACTCATACGGGCACTCACGTCGATTCACCGGGACACGTGTTTGATCATTATTTTGATGCCGGCTTTGATGTCGATACATTGGACCTCGAAGTTCTTAACGGTAACTAAACATTTTCCTCTATCATCTCTCTATATGGCTAGGTAATGTTTGATGATATTCCGGAGCTGAGTGAAGTGTTTTCACACTAATTTTTTTCCCTCAACGTTTTCTTCTAGTTCATAAAAATATATCACAGAAAAGAAAAATTAATAATCTTACGGCTATTAAACAAAACAACCATCGAGATTTTGTTCACCTAATTCATATATAAATATGTCTTTTCAGATCATATTTTATTTATTTATCTCTAACACATCACCATTAGTTATAGATAAAATCAAAGAAATTTGACAAGTCTACCTGCGCCACGAGGGAAGGTAAGGAGGAGGTTGCTATCGGGCAGCTAAAAATTGAAATTGGTTTTTAATCCATTGGGTTGCGTAATAATGCTAGAAATAGAATCTTTAAGCACTCTCTACGGCTATAGAGGGATGCTCATGGTCAGGGATGGCGGCATGTAGACTTTCAAGTTTCAATGACTGTTCATTATAATAGGGATAAGTTTGAGAAAAGAATCTTGGATATTTTCATTTCTCACTTAGGTTCTGAAAACAGGAAAGAAACAGAACTATGAGGTCTCCACTTGTGTTGCTGCTGTGCACAGTGTTGCTTTCGCTTGTTGTGCTATCCTTGGTTGTTTCATCGGCTAATGATGCATACCCAACTGGTTATAGTGATGAACCCGGTGCTTGGGTGAATTCTGGTGATGATTTGAGGCCTGTGAGGAGAGAAGTTTATGAAGGTGGAGAAATACTCGATATTACACACAGGTTCACCACTGAGACGCCTGTGGGAATTCCTGAGGGTGTAGGAGAGTTTCTCAGGCTTTTGCGGAGCATGAAGAATGGTTCTGATTATAATTTCTCTGAGCTTAAATTACCTGTTCATGCTGGCACCCATGTCGATGCACCAGGCCATATGTATGATAATTACTTTGATGCTGGATTTGATGTGGATACTCTTGATTTAAGAGTTCTGAACGGTACTAGTTGTTGAGTCTCCTTTTGTTATCTATTGTAGGCACCATCATCACTTGATGTTCTGTTTAGTGCGCTTCTCCTCAAACTTCTTTCACTCGCCTTAGTTTTTTAGCTTTTTTGAATATGTTGGAGAACTTTTGACATATTTAGCCTTCTATTCTTGGTGGACCCGCTTTTAAGCAGAGGTCGCAAATGCAGGGTTATGAATTATTCAATTTGGTTTACGCGTAGAGTTCAGGCTGTTCAATTTTTGGTTTTGCTTTGGCATTTGACATATTTTAGCTATGTTTCTCGCTCTGTGTGCTTTAGAATACTTTCTTGTCAAGGCTTATGAGGAGGTCCCATGAGTGAAAATCTTCTTCCATTATTTGGTTTCTTTTTGCAGAGTTCTGCTTTTATTGAATAAATTATTTCCTTGGATCCTTAGGCTTTCCTCTACGGATTTTTCCATCTTCATCCATCCAATTTAATACATTTTATTTCCTATGCTCTCTTGTATACTATTAATTCATTTTTACACTCTCTGCCTTGTTTGAACAGGTCCAGCATTGTTAGTTGATGTTCCAAGGGACAAGAACATAACTGGTATGGTCACCAACTGATTCCTTTTCTAATCATAAAGTAATTTTGCAAATTTATTTAAACCCAAGAATCTACCTTCCTTTTCTGTGAAAAGTCTCCCATTAGATTTAGAACACAAGATTTCTGCAAAGACCTTTTGGTCTTATTCTTTATGTTGGTGTTAATTGATACTTTTTTAGGTTCTGAAGGGACTCCTTTTCTGCCATATTAAGTATTTTGCTATTAAGAGCCCTGGATCTTCCCCATAGTTAATCTTTGTTTTTTTTTCCCCAGAAACCTCCCCATAAAATATGTGATGCGCAATATCTAAAATGTCAATAACATGACCATTATAGCAGCAGATGACCTAACTGATAATTTTATTTATGGTTTGAGTAGGTATTTTCTACATTCCTCTTTTGTAGTCTTGAAAATTTTGGTTATCTAGAAATCTTGACCTGTCTTTGCTGTCACTCATCAGTCACCAAGGTAAACCAGTAGAATGGAGACAGTTGAAAATTTTACCTCATAATGGATTTTCATTTAAATAATATTGTGATAAATGCAAAAATATGTGCCTGAATTGGGGTTTTATCAGCATCTTACTCTTCAATGTCTTTATTGTACTAATTTTGTTATCCTTTGTTTCTTTATCTTCTTTTCCAGCTGAGGTCATGAAGTCTTTAAACATCCCTAGGGGAGTAAGACGAGTACTTTTTAGAACCTTAAACAGTGACAGGTACATTTGCAGATCCTACTTGACTAATATAATGTGAATCAAGTGTTGCTCATGTGTGTCATTTAAACTATAAATTTGATATAAGAGAATTTACCCAAAAAATTTATTGATTTATGAGATACTTTGAACCAAAATATGGGTCATTTTTTTTTTCTTTTGAAGACATATTAAGAATGCATAAATGCTGCCTTTTTATACATAAAATTCCTTTAAATTTAATTTTCTCTCTGTCATTTATTTCAATTTCAATTCACTTTTCTCCATTACTTTATAATTAGGATAAGAGAAAATGTTAAATGTTAATGTGAAGTATTTATGTGCATTTGGAACAAAGGTAGTATTGGTTGGATGAAATCAAATGAAAGGCAGGGAAATCACTTATCTTTTATTGCTTGTGGTGTTTGTTTTGAGGAAAAAAGTGGCATAAATTTCTTGCCAGACACTTCATTACATCTTGGCTCTTGTGGCATTCTGTGAGATGTTATTTCCCTTTCAATATAACTCCCAAATTCATTTCTTTCTGTTGAGAATCCCACATCGGGTTTGTATAAGGGCCAATTGTAGTATATAGGGCCTTGGGTAATCCTCCCCCCTAGAG
>JAOXNR010000029.1:3899385-3909802 GCA_028571225.1 Parsonsia alboflavescens | reverse complement strand
GGGGGGACTGGGGGGAGTCATAGGTTAAGACAAGGG
The DNA here is from genome assembly GCA_028571225.1 of Parsonsia alboflavescens. Classification (NCBI taxonomy): domain Eukaryota; kingdom Viridiplantae; phylum Streptophyta; class Magnoliopsida; order Gentianales; family Apocynaceae; genus Parsonsia; species Parsonsia alboflavescens. Next base: position 3,909,766 of record JAOXNR010000029.1, on the reverse strand, counting down.
GAGCCAATGTGTGCTGATTGTGGGCCTGTAGCAGGAACCTATATAAGGCTTCTCATATGGTTCTTGGATCGTCATGTGGGCTGTGTTGGGCTGATGGGACTGGTTACGTCTTCAATCTTTCTCTCCATCTGCTTCCACTAAATCATTATTCTTTACTCCTTATTCCATCCATTAGGTGGTGATAAAGTTCATTGCAAAACTAAGACGTCAAAATTTCATCTGACTTAAGTTTATCATGTCCAAAAGCAAGAATGTGACAAACTAAAAAGAGGGAGTTCAGAGTGCAACTTTCAAACCGCAAGAAGTATTTCGTTTGCGATTAAAGAATGTTTTTGCTTGCATTGATCTCATTCTTGGGAGTACCTCAGCTAATAAGATAATGGAGGGCAGAGGCTGGATACCATGTAGAAATTTAGTATGTCTCTTTACTGCTAGAATAGGTATAGGTAGGTAGTTCCATGGCTCTTTATTTTCCATCCTCACAGTATCTTATAAAAAGGTATGTAGTTTAATTAAGAGTTCTCAGATATACTATCTTGAGTATTAGATGATCTTTATTTGCATTAAACATTGTATTGACACTGATTTTCAAAGCCCTACATAGGTTGTAATGTAACTACTTTATCCTTTGAATTGGCTATTTCAATCGAATTAGTAATTTTTCTGAACTTTATTTTTACGTCTTTTAGGAAGCTGATGTTCAAGAAGGCATTTGACACGAGTTATGTGGGATTCATGAAGGATGGGGCACAATGGCTTGTGGATAACACTGATATCAAACTTGTTGGTAAGCATGGCCTCTGTGCTGATTGATTCCCACCCTGCTTTGCACAGATGATTCTGTCCCTTCTTAGCCTTGTTACATGATCCATATTGTTTGTGAAGTTCCCCTTATCTTCTGCAGAATAGAAATGCAAGCCTTCTGTGCGACATAATTTTATTATGGTTGAATCACATTAAAATTTTAAGGACAAATACAAAATTTTAAAAGAGGTTCAAGATTTTGTATTCGTCTGTAAACTTTTATCTGATTTATTATGGTTGCCAACCGTTTTGTGGAGTACCATTTCGTCGTAAGTTTTTCTTTAATCTACTCTCATCTTCAACCTTTTCTTCAGAAAATAATTTCAAATTTTTGTATTTTTAACTTTTGAGGTTTGAAAATGTTCTAAATTCAACATAGACCATGAGATTAATTCGAAACTTTGCAAAGATTTGATGGATAAAAATGATACTTAATAAAAGTTGATGGAAATAGACAATTTGAAGGGAAAAAGATATCTTGAAAAAGTTTGAGAAAGGAAATAGATCAAATAAAAAAAATTTGAGGACTAAAATGTCTAATTACTCTCTTATCACATACATGAGAGCATCATCTTCTGTGTTTTCATATTGGGCAAAGGTGTTGTCATAATGCAATCCTGCTATGGGAATGTAATCTCAACATGTGCATTTTTTTTTATCATCATTCTTATGATTGTTAAGAAGCATATTTTAGTGTTTTCAGATGATTGCGTTTATCTCCTGTCATACACCTGTTACTGATAGCTGTTGCAGATTCCTTTTTGTTGTTCTCTTCTTGGATTGTGCCTCTGCACTATGATATTTACGCTTCTGCTTCATTGTGAAACTAATCTCACCATTTGGGTATTGTTTTGCAGGAATTGATTACTTGTCTGTTGCAGCATATACTGATTTGATTCCATCTCACCTTGTGTTTCTGAAAGGAAGGGTAATAATTCTATCTATTTTCACTAGTCTTTAACATTCATTTTTTCCATCAGTTTTACCTTTTTCTGCAGCTCTTTTTTCTCTTAATTCTTATGCGATTATAATTGATATGTTCTTTTCCAAAAACACCTGATGGCATGCCCTTGTCTAAGTCTGCAAATTATCACCTCCTCTCCCTTTCTGAACTTGCCCAAAATATCAGATGAGGAGGAGAAAGAAAGAAAAACTGAAGAGGATGAGGCAACAAGCTATATTACAAATTTCTTAGTGATCTTGGAAAGGACTCTCTTTCTAGATAATACACTTATTTGTTTGATCCTCAGCATTGAAGAAATTTTCTGTTAAGAATACAGGACATGGATCCCTTCTATTGATGGTTTGCCTTTTGGTTGCTATTTCCTATTAAGGCAAACTGGTTTGGACTACTTTTGATGTACTGTCTAAGACGAAAAAATGTCTGCAAGTCCCATTGCTGTTACCTTTGTTTATTGAATCATGAAATAAGAAATTTCTCTAATTAACATTGCTGTTACTTATACCACTTTGTTGAAATGATCGAAGGAAATCATTCTTGTGGAGGGCTTGAAACTCGATGATGTACAACCAGGGATCTACACCGTACATTGCTTACCTTTGAGATTGGTTGGTGCTGAAGGATCACCCATACGCTGCATCCTCATCAAGTGAAATCGCCTCAGTTTTCATAATCAAGGGTATGTATATGGAAGCTTTGTCTCTGAATATCTGCATTTCACAATTCTGTTCAATTCCTCCATTCCTTAAAAGAGGCATGTTATTTTTCTGCAGGAGCGCAATTTAGGTGCACCCTTTTCAACATTTGCAGATGGAAAATACCCGTAATAACAATTTCCTGTTAATGTGTTTAGTATGTTGCTTAAGTGCTACTATTTCATTGGATCTTCCCAAAATCCATCTGCTACCGTGGGTTGTATTACATATTTTCATGACAGGCAAGAAATAAAATTCACCATGGGTTTACTTATCCAGGAAATTTTTGTTAATGGTTTTTCTTAGCCTAAGTGTGTTGATCTTTCGGAACTTGTGCATGAAGTATTGGAACAAAATCCCGCTCCCATCCCGAAGTTAACACTAACTTGTTTGAAGGGAGTAAGTTTTCAAGTCAGTGACAGCAAAGCTTGTATGGTTTTTATAGACATGCCTCTAACAACTCAAGCGGTTTATTTTTGTCTGCAACTCTTCTCTGTTGAAAAGGCTCGCAAAAAGATGGTAGTATGACAAATACTTTTGTCATTTTTCTATGCTTAGTGATGTTAAGTTAGGACAGCTGTACTACAAATTTCTGTTTATTTCCATTGTGATTCCTCCCGTCTCCTAACTCAGTAGCCAGCCATGAATGTTATCGCTCCCTCTCTTTTACTAGCCTTAACATTGGCGTGCGCAAACCTTCCGGCGACTAACTCTACCTATAAAGATTGCTATACCGGTTTAGACTCGTCTGCCAATGGCCTCTGTAATGCTGCCAACTACGGTGGTGATGATTTGATTCCTGTTCACGGCGGTGATGTCTTCGGCGGTGGTAAAATCATTGACATCAGTCACCAATACCACCCTGGAATGCCTCTATGGGGCTCAGATTCTGGCCTTGGCGACAACTTCCTATGGCTTCGGCGCTCCTTGAAGAACGGTTCTCTTTCTAACAACTCCGAAATGAAGCTGTCGGTTCACGCCGGCACTCACGTAGATGCCCCTGGCCACCTCTTCGACAACTACTATGATGCTGGCTTTGATGTCGATACCCTTGACCTCCAAATTCTTAATGGTATTCCTCATGCTTCCTCAAATCAGCAGTAATTTTTTTAGGGCAATGGGATTAAATCTTAAAAGAATTCCGTAATTAGACTTTATTGTTAATAATCTTTATCTATCTTAACAGGTCCTGCCTTACTGGTTGACATTCCAAGAGACGGGAACATAACTGGTTTGTGTCACATTCAACTACTTGTATGAATACTTGGGCATATCTTTATTTCTATTATCATTGTTCGTGTTTTCCATTCTCTATATTTAGATGGAAAAAATATATCAGACATGGCTTTGATTTGATTTTGTTTTGTTCCCTTCCAGCTGAAGTAATGGAGTCCTTGAGAATTCCAGAGGGAGTAAGACGAGTGTTGTTCAGAACATTGAATACTGATAGGTAATGTTGTTTTGGCTAATTTTCCAGATGCTTTGTCAAGAACCAACATAATAGGATTTTTTTTTTATTAATTATTAATTAGGATTTTAGTTCTAATTGTATTTGATTTCAGGCAGCTGATGAAGAAGAAGGAGTTTGATTCGAGTTATTCAGGATTTACAACTGATGGTGCACATTGGCTTGTGAAGAACACAGCCATCCAACTCATCGGTAAATATTTGTTTGCTTTTCAACACTTAAAGATGGGCAACTCTGATCTGACTTATTTTCAAGCAGGGATTGATTACTTGTCCGTTGCTGCATATGACGAAACAGTTCCGGCTCACCGAGTTTTTCTTGAAAGCAAGGTAAGAAATCTGAATGAATAATCCGGTCATCTTAGAAATTTTCACCTTGCAACTGTTTGACAATAGTGTATAATTGTATCAGGAAATAATTCTCCTGGAAAGCCTGAAACTCGACCATGTCCTGCCAGGGATTTATACTCTGCACTGCTTGCCTTTAAGGTTGCTTGGTTCCGAGGGTTCACCCACAAGATGCATCTTGAGCCAGTGATTTACTTATTTTTCAGTATGAAAAATTGCAGTGGATGTAATTGCATTCTAGTTAAAAACAAAATGTTAAATTTGAAATTTTTTGCCCGAGAATTTTGACTTGATGTAATTAGCGATGGAAGAATCGAGAGGACACTTGTTCCCCAATAGTATAGAGAACCTAGGCATCGGTTCAGCGAATGTATAGGCACCATTAGTTTTCTCATACCATTGTGCGAAACAAAACCCGGCGGAGGTTGCCTTTTGTTCCCCATTTCTTGATCAGCCTTCTGTGCCCTAAAATTTGATTCAAAATTTTTAGGGAAAATTAATCACATCACCAAGGGACCTAAATAATATTCTCGCCATGAAGATCTTCAGCTCTTGGTGGTGTTGGTTTCTGATTACATTCTTCTCCGTCATGCTACGGGCTGATCCCTACGGAATCCCCGGCCTACCCAAAATTTGTGGGGAAGGGAAGATATTTGATATCACTCACAGGTTAGTGGAAGGGATGCCTGCATATGGTTCTGCCAAAGGAACAGGACCCATTGTGAATGTAACTCGTGGATCTGAGACTTATTACGGAACTATAAAGCTTAACACTCATATGGGTACTCATATCGATTCGCCCGGACACCTCTTCCAAGATTATTATGAATCTGGTTTGGACATTGATTCTCTCGACCTTCAAACCCTGAATGGTTAGTTGTACGTGTGTGTATTTTGAGTCTGGATTTTATGAATTTCTCTTTGGGGGAATATAATGATTATAACTCGTATTAACACACAGGTCCTGTTTTGGTTGTTGATACTCCTAGGGACAAGAACATCACAGGTTCATATAAATTGATTAAACTTTGTTATGTGCAATTGGTAATCTTTTCCTTGAGTTTGATTAAGTTTAATTTGTTGGTTGATTTCTTTTTTCAGCGGAAGTTATGAAGTCCTTGAACCTTCCCTTGGGTCTAAAGAGAGTGATATTCAGGACAGGCAATACTGATAGGTGAATTTTACATGATGATTCTTGATTCTTTTCTCAATATAAGATCAAGTAATCTTTCTGCTTCTATACAGGGGACTTATGGGAAAGAGAGCTTTTGAATCAAATTATACAGGTTTCACATTTGATGGGGCAGAGTGGCTGGTCAACAACACTCAGATTAAATTAATTGGTAAATTAATTATGATTTTCAAAGAGTCCTACTTTCCTTCAAATCATGCCGACAAATCTTTAATTTTTCATTCTCACTTAATTGCAGGAACGGATTACTTGTCTATTGCTATAAAAGATGAAGTTGTACAAGTTCACCAGGTCTTGCTGAGGCCAAAGGTAAAGATATATATGCACATATACATCTTCCTGCTCCATTGGAACCACCACCATAAACTCAGAACCATACATCGTTTTTCCCTTTAATAAATTCAATGGATCTTGCAAAACCCTGTAATTAAAAGTTTAAGACGGAAAGTTTCATATATAAACCTTGTTAATTTCAGATTTTATAGTATAGTCATTAGTTACATTTAACTAATTAATAATGCTGCTGGGCTGAATTTTGTAGGGCATTATTCCTGTTGAATGCTTGAAACTGGATGAGATCAACCCAGGATACTACACTCTCCACTGTTTACCTTTAAGGATTCCATTGGCTGATGGATCACCAGCCAGATGCATTCTTATTGAATGAATTTTTTTTTCCCCTTGTAAGTTTATGCTCGGTATTTTCTCTTCATCAATTATATTACTATCATTTCCCAGAACCTGCCGCAGGTTTTTAATGCCAGATTACTGATTTGCTTCACGGAAATGGCCACAGTCAGGTCTGATAAACCCTGCTGGAACTTCGCAATGCAACTCATTAATTAAGGAGATCTTGTATATGTTGTTGGAAAGATGAGAGGAAGACCTATTTGGATGACCATTTCTTTTTCCCCTTTGGAACTCAGAAGTTAAAGAAAAGATATGTTTGGTGAATGAATGAAATTTCTCTTAATTCCACATGAAAAAAAAAGGGGAGGATGAAAAAGGAAAGCTAAAACTGTAAATAGTGTTCTTCTTTTGTCATCAAGTATGATCCAAATTCTGAAGTCCATGTATTCTCCTACCCTTATCCCACTATTAGTTGGGGTTTGAAGCAGTGAAGATGTATAAATAATAAGGTCATTTTTGTCTCTTCACTTTTAACTTGAAGGATCTAAATGTGGTTTTTGCTATTTAATTTTCTGGAGATCAAGTTATATTAAAATGAATAAGAAAGTCACAAATTACAAGAATTGGAACCTGAGAGTGATAGATCCCCAAAAGATGCAAAGAGGTAATTTCACATTTCATACTTTTTACTATTTAATTTTGTTTTTGTAATTTTAATAAATCCACATGCAACTTAAAAGTTCAAAAATTTCAAAACAACTTCTCAAAAAATCAGTAAAAGTTCGCTTTTAAGAAATTAAAAATTAACTTTATATTCATATTCATTTAAACTGGAAGATATTTCACTATTACTTTTAAATATAAAAGATTATGAATGGAGAATAATTAGCCATGTAAGTGATTGATGAGTATCAGCTTTCAGAGGTTAAAGGTAAAGACAAGTTTTTTATGTTCATTTCGTTATTTGCTTATAAAGAAAAAAAAAAAATGAGCGTGCATGGACATTTGAATAACTTAAATTTTTTTTAGAAAAGATTTCTGAATTGATTTTTAATTTATGTGATTTTTGAAAATGATTGTTTTGAATATGTTGATTTTTGTTAAGTTTTGACTTGGGAATCTAGGTTGAAGAGTAATTCATTGAGTAACTTGAGATATGAAGTCTTAATTCCAAATTGTGAATGCTTGAGGACAAGCATTCAATAAGTGTTGGAGAATTTGATAACATGTTAAAACATCCTATATTTCATATGTATTCAACTCATATTTTAATTAATTTCTATTGATTGTGGGATATATTTGGGATAATTTTGCAAAATTACTAAAGAATAAGGTTTGAGTTGAAAATTGCTTAAAAAGGTTAAAAGTTATTAGACCTTGGTTGAGGGCTATACTTGAGGGATCAAAGTGGTCATGTAGAAAGTCAAACTTTGACTCGAAACCTACTTTTACAAAATACAACATAACCAGCCAGAAATTTTAGGAAAATCAAGGAACATTTCAAGGGGATCAAGAAAATTATGGAAAAAGCCATTTTAGGAGAATTCACCTCTATATAAACCAAAAGTGTCGTCTTTCATTGTTTTTCATCTCATTTTTTAGTTTTTCTCACTTTTTAGGAATTTCCATTATCATGACTGGCTAAGTATTTTTGTCTAGTCTTTTAGTTGAAATTCTAGATGGAGATTGTGAGACTATTGTTCTTAGTTTTATGCATAAATTTGAATATTCAGTTATTTTTGTGGTAATCTGGTAATGTATGAGTTTGAATTGGATTTCATTTAGATTCTTCATCTACTAACAATTAGGAAATTCTTCTCCAGAAATAATCGAACGAGTTTGAACATTTGTTAACTTGAGTTGAACTTTCCTAGTTCTTTCATTCAGTTAATACTTTGAATCCTGATATGATTTTTGGGGATTTATTTATTACTTAGTGACTTTTTATTGAGATTTTCATATTTAGTTTAACTCGAGGAAAGTTGGTAAAATTCCAACTTATTCTTATTTGTGTTTGTTTATTTAAGTCAGTGATCAATTAAGTTAGAATAAAGACTATTACGACTAGATAGTTCTTACATATCTTTCTTTCATTTGTTGTTTTCTTCAATTCTACTTTTAAAACCCCACCCTTTTTATTCTTTGTTTAAATTATTTCTACTTAATGTCTTGGTTCTATTTAGAATCATAATTTGGTTAAACAAGTCTCAGTGAATACTATTCCTACTACCATATCTACAATTAATTATGTAATTATTTTGGCAGGGTATTATTTTGGTGGAATCAACAGCTACCAAATTTTGAAACCAAAATTTGCCCAATCCCCGACAACTGCACCAAATATGGTAGCTATCGATTCTATCAAAATAATACCCTATGAAAACAATTATAGAATTAATTGTAGATATGGTAGTAGGGATAGTATTTACAGGGGCTTGTTTAATCAAATTTTGTTTCCAAACAAAACCAAGATATTAAGTAAAAATAAAGAAAGAATAAAAAGAGGGGATTGAAAACAATTTAATAAAGGAAAGAGAGATATGTAAAAATGGATTTAGTTGTATTTGTCTCTATTCCAACTTAATTAACTTAAATAAACAAAAACAAATAAGAATAAGTTGGTTTAAGCAAAATTAAAATCCTAATTTTACCAGCTTTCCTCGAATTAGACTAAGTATGAAAATCTCAATAAAAAGTCACTAATTAATAAACAAATCCCCATAAATCCTATTAGGATTCAAAATATTAATTGCACGAAAGAACTAGGAAAGCCCAACTCAAGTTAACAAACATTCAAACTCGATCAATTATTTCTTAGGAAGAACTTCCCAATTGTTACCAAATAAAGAATCTAAATGAAATCCAATTCAGATTCATAGGTTAATAGATTACTATTAGAATTAACTCAACATTGAAATCCAATTGAAAAGCTACATATAGTAGAAAAAAGATTGAATCAGAAATAACTGAATATTCAAATTTGTATATAAAATTAAGAATAATAGTCTCACAATCTCCAACTCGAACTTCAACTAAATGACTAGACATAAGTACTTGGCCATTCATGACAATTGAAATTTCTAAGCTATGAAATAAACTAAAAAATGAGATGGTGAACAATGAAAGACCCTTTTGGTTCATATAGAGGTGAATTCCCCTAAAATCTTTCTAAAATAACTTCTTCCATGATTTTCTTGATCTTTTGAATTGTTTTTTGATTCTCCTAAAATATCTGATTGAATCTATTATATTTTGAAAAGGTAGATTCCGAGTTAAAGTTCGACTTTCCACATGACTACTTTGATCCCTCAAGTACAACCCTCGTCCAAGGTCTAAGGACTTTAAACTTTTTGAAGCAGTTTTCAACTCAAATCTTGATTCTTTTGTAATTTTGCAAAATTGTCCCAAATATATCTTACAACTAGTAAAAATCAATTAAAATATGAGTTAAATACATATGAAATATAGGATGTTTTAACATGCTACTAGTAAGAAACATTTGTGTACCGACTTTTATTTTTAATTATTTATTTTTGAAAATGACTTTTTTCTCTGTTTTTCAATCCTCCTTATACTCCTCCTCTCGATGATCAACAACTGATATAATATTTAAATGTTTCATTTTGATTTGTACAAATTTTATATAAAAAAAGTTTGACTTAATTTATTTTAATATTAGAATGTTAATTTCTTAGTAGAATTTTAATTAATTTAAAAAATTTAAATTTAAATTCATATAAGATAAAAATAAGAACTTTGAATTTTAAACTGAGGAAATACTAGTGTTAATATCTTGCATCCCAATTTAATAAGATAGTATTATTTTAATTTTGATCTCGATGGTTTTTAAAGTAAAATTCGTGGATGGTTGTGGTACTAGAGAAATGTTGAAATCTGTAATTTAATCTCATAATAATTACTCACTCTATCCTTAATTAATTTTTCATTTTGACTTAATTAAAGATCTGGGAGTGCATTTAACTTTTATAAAAATTAAAAATTTATTCTTTTCATCAATGTCATTAGTGACAAATCTTCGACAAATGGACATACATTCTAAAATTAAGAAGGATGTTAATGTGACTCTATATTAAAATTTTATTTATTTTAAGAAATAAATTATTTAATTTTAGACAATTTAAAATAGAAATAATGACTTTTAATTCCTGATGGAGTGCTTTTTAATTAGTTATGCATGTGCATGTGGGTTACCATCTAATTCAAAATGGAGTTTTAAAGCTATTTTGGTCAAAGCATCTACATATAGTAGTTGTGGATAAAAAT
>JAOXNR010000029.1:3886382-3899285 GCA_028571225.1 Parsonsia alboflavescens | reverse complement strand
AATCAAACTTACAAGTGGCTAGGGAAAAAAGAGATAAATGGATAATATGGTAAAAAAAAAAAGATAAAATATCCAATAAACTAACAATAATAACTTATATTTAGAAATAAAAAAAAAGTTAGACAAAATGACTTATAAATAGTGAGGGATGGAGTAAATAAATAATTTGGATTCATATTTAATATCATTATTACTTTAAACTCTTAAATTGCTTAATAGAAAAATTCATTTTAAAGCAATGACATTCGCTAATAAAAAATATTTGTTCAATTAAATTTAATAAAATATGTTGATGTTTATATAGAATATACAAATAAAAATATCAATTATCTTTTCAATAATTAATATGTAAATAATAACATCAATATTGCGCATTACACAATCTTCGTCTAGTGTACATAAATACTAGTAAATACTTTACTTTTGTATGTAGTGCACTAACTTTTTGAAGAATAATATTTAATCACTTTTTTACCTATACCATCAATAAATTAAAAAGAGAGGGAAAAAGTAAATTTATTTAAATTGAAATAAATTAAAATTATACTTTATTTGTTTCGCATTGAATATTTTTATTTATATTTTAAGTCGTTTAAAAATGAATATATTATTTTCTAAATAAGTAAAAATTTTACATGTTGTTAGGTTTAAAATAAATAAAGTTAAAATCTTTCAATAAAATTTATTGAAATAAAAATAAAATATTTAATTTGAGATGTTGTGAAAATTTAAATAGATAATTAAAAAGCATATGAGGGATGATCATTTTTATGCGGGTCTTTTGTAGAATTAACTATTTTCCTTGTAGAAAGAATAATAAAACAAAGTGGAAAACTCGAATATGAAAAACTGGGTGGGCCTAAAAATCGGGCCATTTCGGATTCTGTGAGTTCTTACTTCCTTCTTAGGACTTGGCAACCCTGAGGCTAATCCCTATACCCTTGAACCGCTTAAACCCCGAAACGACGACGGACGACCTCGACCAGGAAAGCTTCTGCTCTGGACATCCAACCCCACTCCCAGCCGGTTCTTCATCTCCAGCATAGCTGACGCACTTGGAAATCCGTTGAGCTAGTATTATTTTCCTCCTCCCAATAGTCTACTTCAGTGTTTTATCTCAGTTATTCATGTTTGGAAGGTCGTTCATTTTGGGTTTTAAGTTTCTTTTATTATTCATTATTCAACCTTGAATTTACTTTCAGAATTGAATTTCATTCTTTTAACTTCTTGGGCTGTTGTAAAATTGATCGAGGCCCCGAATTTTATTGTCATGTTGAAGTAGACTTTTTTTTTTTTTTTGCCGCAGTTATGGATGGTGGACCGAATCAGAGGTTTCCCAGAGTCAAAATCCGTGAAAACAAAGACGACTTTCTCAAGTTTGAGCTCCGGGATACTGATGCGAGCATAGCGAACGCTCTGCGGCGGGTTATGATATCGGAGGTCCCAACCATCGCCATCGACTTGGTCGAGATTGAGGTTAACTCGTCCGTGTTGAATGACGAGTTTATTGCTCACAGACTCGGGCTCATTCCGCTAACCAGTGACCGAGCTATGAGCATGCGCTTTTCACGTGACTGCGATGCTTGTGACGGCGACGGCCAATGTGAGTACTGCTCAGTTGAGTTTCATCTCAGGGCTAAATGCATAAACGATCAAACCCTAGACGTCACCAGTACAGACCTCATCAGCTCTGATCCCTCTGTTGTCCCCGTTGATTACTCAGATTCATCGTCTGGATATGAAAACGCCGAAAACAGGTCCGTGTCTCCTTTGTGCTATTTATTATGTGTCTTTAGGGTTTCCGATTTTAATTTATTCTATGGAGCTTATGTGGCTGTTTATGTGAAAGGAATTTACTGTTCTCTACCCAAGTTTGGAACAATTTGCACTGTTGGTTTGTCTTTCAGACGTACCGTGTTTTTCTGACTTACGTGAAATATTTCAGATATTATTTTCCCAGATAATATGTGTTCTGGAAGTTTCTTTGAATGGAATTGTTATGGAGTTGAATTTTCTTTTAATCTTTTAATTGACAAACTGATAATACCGTTATCTTGAGTTAATTTTTTATTTTTATTCTTTTGAAAGAAGCTATCTTGAGTTGATATGATTTAGTATTTTGTTCCTTTAGGGTGGGTACTACATTTGTCAGTTTTAGTCCTTGTGATGAGGAATTAAAAATGCATTGATTTGGGTCTCTAGAAAATCAACTGGAAATCAGTTAAAAGTGTTATCTTAGCCAGGTTCTGAAGTTGTAGAATTAAGGGCCTCTTGGTAATAATATGTTTCTGTGGCAATGTTTTCTTTAGTTTATTTTGGTTGTATTCATCATGTCAATTCTTTTAAAGAAACTTGGATTCAAGTCCATTTTTTCTAACCTTGAATCCATTAGATTACCCCCTCGTAGTGCTTATCTGTGCATTGGTAATTCTCCTCCCATGCCATCTAAACTCAATAGAAGCATTTTTTCGTCTTGTAAAGACAGGTTCTAATGTGGTGCCTGTAACAATTGCATTGGAACAAGAAAAGCACAGCAAAATAAATAGATAGAAAAGTATTAACTGATCCACATCTTGACAAAAGGGCAATAGATTCTAGTAATTGAACTGAATCAGAAATACATGTGATAGTGAAATGAGTAACACAGAAAGATCAGATGATGCCAAAAATGCAGGAAGTTATAATACAAGTATAGCAATCTCCAAAAGGAATCGCAGAATATTAATAACTGGGCGAAACAGCTACTGGCCTGACTACTCTACTTATACCACCCTCAGGCAGTTGAATACTGATCTTCAATCTGGCCTTAACCTGCATCCTGTGCTGCTCCTTCATTGTGACAAAAGTGGTCTGACCCATCTGTTATGGTAGTTGATAATCTTGATTGCTGGATTTCACTGAACAATATGAAAAGCAATCCTAATGATAACTCAATCCCAAACCAATCAGTAGTTGACAAGTGTCCTAATGCTTCCTCTGTATTCCCAACTTAATGAAAAAGTATAACACCACTGCTTTGTATAAAAACAGACACCTCTACTAATGTTTTTATTACCTGGATCCTCTTGAGTCTTGACCCATCAGATGGTGACCCTAGTCTTAACCAACTTTTAAACTTCAATTTCTCCTTCTATGGCATGCCCTCCCATCTTTTCACCAGAAATTCTCTTAAATATCTTTTGTTTACAAGGTGGAAGCATGGATTGATTAGTCTTTATTGCAATTCTGTTTGGTCGTATCATTATAGTTAATTGGATTTTGACATTGTGTTGCCATTCCATAGAGGAATTATAATTGTGAAGCTACAGCGTGGACAAGAACTTAAGCTGAGAGCCATTGCCAGGAAAGGAATTGGCAAGGATCATGCAAAGTGGTCTCCTGCAGCAACTGTTACTTTTATGTACGAGCCTGACATTTACATCAATGAGGAGATGATGGAGAGATTAACACTTGAACAGAAAAGGAGCATTGTAGAAAGTAGTCCTACCAGAGTGTTCGATGTTGATGAAAAAAATGGACAGGTTAATCTCTCTTGAGCTTTATTTAACAATTTAAAAATGAATCTTCACTTCCTCTTTCTAATGTGGAAATTCGATATATGGTCAATCCTATTTGAATTTGGTATTCAATATTCTGCCATCATGGCAAAGAAGTTTGGGAAGAAAGGATTTCAGTCTTGTGAGTGCTATCATATGTACCATTAGATGTTTTATAACTTATTTGTATTATCTTTAAGAAGCTCTTTTGTCTCTAAAGAACATCTAGGTATTGTCTCACTTATTTCTGTAAAGAAATGCTATCCACCTGCAGCACCCTTCATTTTCCTTTTCAATGTAGAAGGTTTTTGTCGTTTTGTATAGTTGTGTTACTGAAATTGGAGCATGGTGGTACACCATAATTTTTCCTTGCATTTGATTAAGGAAATTGGTTTTTTTTTTTTTTTCCTTTGTGAAAAGAGTAAAGAAGAGGAATTTTCCATCTTGCATGTTTAAAAACCTAGAAAGATTTCCAGAAGTATTTAATAGCCAATTGGTGACTGAATAACTCCTTGATCCACCTTCTCTGTTAGACTGTTAGTAACTTAAATATGTGGCTTGATAAAGCTAATGCATTTTAAGTTGCTACTTATGGTGATAAGTAGGAGAGGAAAATGCTTTGACACTAGATAGTTCCACACATCAGTTGTTTTGATCTTTAATGATTTCCTTATCTCATAGAAATTTTCCTGTTTAGAATCTTTTGGGAAGTGATCTTATATGCTGCTAACTGCTTCCCTCTAATGTGTTCCATGTTGTTTAATAAGATGAATATCATTTGATTGCTTTTCTCCTTTTTTTATTGTATGTGTACTGATCTTTATTTTTATTCCTCAAAACCCTCATGCCAATGGTTCTTTCATTGTGTAGTTTGTTGTGGTTGATGCCGAAGCATATACTTATGATGATGAAGTGCTGAAGAAATGTGAAGCCATGGACAAGGCAGGACTCATAGAAATACGTCCCAAAGAGGATAGTTTTATCTTTAATGTTGAGTCTACTGGTGCTATTAGATCTTCTCAGTTAGTTCTCAATGCCATTGATGTGCTGAAGCAGAAATTGGATGCAGTTCGATTGTCTGATGACACCGTGGAAGCTGATGATCAGTTTGGGGAATTGGGTGCTCATATGCGAGGTGGCTGACCAAAGTTACAGGAGAGTAAAATATCTGTTTTCTTGTATATAAATTCTGATGTCATGCTCATTACTTGATGATGCAACCCAACTTGAATCTTGACTGAATTATCCATCACTGGACCATGCATGTCTGATTCCACTAGCTATCTAAGCTATTCTCCAAGAACTCTAAGTTTTTGAGCATCCCAAGACTGTTTAGTTTTGGACTTACCTCTAGTGTGTTATGGTAAATTCTGTTATTCATGAGTGATTGCTTCCCTCTTTCTAATGCTTCCCTTTCTTTAAATTAAATTGAAAGTTGCTAATTTCAGTTGGTTTTACTACTAAATGATGGTACCATTCCAAGTGAATGCATTTGAAAAAAGAGACTCCTTTCATGCTTGAAGAACATTCCGGACTGAGCTATCCAGCCATTCTGTGGCATGGTCTCATGATAGCATTTCACACGCATTATTGAGCTACCATACGAGGTTATACCTGATATTTGTGTCTGCTACTATACCTATTTAACTGATCATACGTGTAATGTATTCAAGGTTGAAGATCAAACCCAAGTGTTTGGTTACTTGGGGTAATTAGTACAGTTACTGCTCAGGAATTTTCTTTTGCAGTGCCATTTCATGTCATGTTAGTCTTTGACCTTTGGTCTAAAGTCATCCAGGTCAGGCTACTTTAACCCCCAACAGGTTCTCTACCCCCTCCCCAATTGGTAGGTCTTTGCCCTATCTGTCTCGGAAAGGATTAGCACACTGTCACTTTTATCTTCTCTTCCCGTAATTCAGCTGTAGAAATCTCTATCTACCATCGCACTTATTTTCTTTCGCTGCAAAAGTGTCCTATTCTGTTGCAGCATAATCCTTCTGTTGTGCTATGAAGCCTGTAAATCAAGATTTTGGTCAATGATTGCTGAATCTTGAAATTTAAATATCTTGATAAGCATTGTTCAGAAGCAAATAAGAACCCCAAATCTAAATATATTTTTGCCACTCTCTCCCTTCATTCATGAAATGGTAAGACAATAGAAGAAGATAAAAATTGATATGGGGGACTACAAAAGAAAAGAAGAAATGAAAAAAACATCGCTTTTCCGGTGGTGGCTACCCTGAACAAACCTCAGAAGAAATCTATTCAGTGTTGGACCCATTGAAGAAAGTGGTCACAGTATATGGGGTTGGACTCCAAAATCTTTGTCCAGTCAGCAGACATGCTTCCAAGATAGAAACCAAGTTACACAGATTTAGGACAATTCCCATTCCAAATCGAACTCCTAATTGTCTCTTTCTTCTGGCTAAAACACAAACTTTCTTCCTCAGGATGGCATCATAATAAGGTAATGTTAGCCTTAAAAAACTTTACCTCCAGTAGATAAATCATATATCTTCCTTCTTACCCTTCTTCACTCAGTCATTACCACGTTTCCATAACCCTGCCGAGAGCTTACCATCGCATTCAGAATTCAATGCCTCTTGTCTGCATACCCCTTTCTGAATTCCAAAAAAAAAGAAAAGAAACCATTATCTTCATAATTCATTTATATTATATATTTTATAGTATAACACATTCTCATTCATTCCTCCGTAGATCATCCATATCGGTTCTTATCACCTAAGGTCCCATATCTAGAGATATCCCTTCCCTTGCAAAGGGATATCATCGTCTTCTTGTTTGTATGATACAAAGAAAACATGGCAAGCTAAGGTCCTGGCTTTTTCCCTTGTGGTTTCTTTCACAAGACCAAGATTTCACTGCCAAGTGCTTTACAGCTAGTTTAGAAGGCCTATAATTGAATCCCCCAAAGACAAATAAACAGAAGGACCACGGCTTCATCATGTGAACCATTACCATTACCAACCCCCCATCTTCTCTCTCTGTTATTAACTAGTAAAATTGAGGGGAGAGAGAAGCAAGCAATAATAGAGAGATTTCTTTTTGGAAGACCAAATGGTATATGATTTTGTCACTGGTGAGAGACTGGAAATCCAAGAATTATTAGATTAGCAGACCATATGTATGGAAATGATTTTTTGAAAAAACGTTGTCTTGGATGGACACGAATTTAGCTAGAGTATGCAGCAGTCAGAGGGGATGAGTATCCCAAGTTATCTACAAAAATGTGACTGTGAAAACATAGCCATCATATTCATACATAGCGATGAAGGACTTTTTGCAATTATTTGAGTCACGAGGAGGGTGTGCCAACCAGCCACCCACTGTTATATATACAAACTAGTCCGGAAAATTTATATATATATCAGAGAAGAGTTGTAAATAGTACCCACAAAAAAACTGGTGTGGTGGGTCTATTTCTCTGATCAACCCTTACCCCAGCAAGCAGCACACGGGACCCCCAACTGGAACCACCAGACCCATACCATTACTGCTGCTGGTTTGGGATTTCTGTAATCAATGCAGCAGACATTCTCATCTTTGGAGTTCTCAAAGACAACAAAAGCTACAGGTTTTCAGTAACAGACATATTAAGAGGGACACCATACTTCAACCACACACACATCCAACCTTACCTTTTCAAGATTTCAGGGCAAAACTTTGGGGTAAAATAAAAGTCAAAGAATTTGGTAATGTGTCACATAGAAATTAGCTCTCTTTTTATCTTGTTTTTTTTTTCTTTGAGCTGATTAAATTATGGGGATTGAATTGATGACACAAAAAGAAAAGGGAATTAATTTAATCTATAATTATACATAACAAGAATTGGAAATATATATATATAGTATCCCATTTGCAACTTCCAAGTAAAAGAAATGAATGGAGTGGAGTACTATGAAGAACAAAGATAAGGAGGTTCTTGTTTGCATGTCCAAGCTTGGAAAATTTTCTCCATTTGCAAAGCAGAAATTCAAAAAACACAGGACAAAAGCCAATTTGGGACCCTTCTTTTGCTGTCATTTCAGGCTTTACAGCTGTAGGCAGAGAAGGGGCAAAAAAAAAAAAGGGATTATGGAGAAATCAAGAAAAATTACATCTACAAGGAATAAAGTCTTCTCTTTTGTTTTTTTTACATTTATCCAAATGTGCTGGGATATTATATCAATTAATGCCCTTTAATAATAATAATAGAGAAAGGAAAATCAGATGAGAAGCAGGCTGAGTCAAAAAAGAAAGATTTAAGATGATGAATCCTTTGAAAAGTCCTTCTACCCATCATAAGTATTATTCTAC
Source organism: Parsonsia alboflavescens (assembly GCA_028571225.1). NCBI lineage: Eukaryota > Viridiplantae > Streptophyta > Magnoliopsida > Gentianales > Apocynaceae > Parsonsia > Parsonsia alboflavescens. The sequence goes on along the minus strand of JAOXNR010000029.1, from coordinate 3,891,432 downwards.
AATTATTGATGTGGGGGACTCTGTCTGACTTCATCATTTTTTCATGCTTTCTATTAAGGTATGATTAATTTCTTATTAATTTTGATTGCCGCTTGTTTAAATCAATTTTTGAAAATTAATTTTCTTTCAATTTTAAATTAATTATCTTAATTTCTTTTACTAAAATTTGGCATGCCAAAGAGCATAATCTACCCATCAACTAAACTATCAATGAATTCATTTGTTTCTTTTAATTGTGGTTTACTCATTTACTTCTTTTTCCTATATTAATTCAATTAACTTTTTTTTGTTTTTTTTTTTTTAAATTATGTTATTCCACTAACAAACCAATTAATGATAGGAGAGAGTGCAGGAAGTGTAAAAAGATAGTGAAGAAAAAAAAGAAGAGAGTAAAAAGTAAGAAGAAATGATACAAAATATATTCTACCTCCCTTCAGAATTATTATATCTCATTTTAATTTTATTAAAATTTTAAGGAATATATTTTACTATTCCGGAAGTTAGACTTTATCCTCATTAATGTATTTAATGGTGGAATTTTTGAGTATTGAATGCAAATCCTTAAATTGGATTCATGAGACTTTAAAATAAAAATTTATTTATTTTTAGAAATGAGACATTCAATTTCATGCAATCCAAAATGAAAATAGGAACATTCAAATCCAGATGGGGGAATAATACATCTGGTTTGGCTCAAAATCTATATATTATTAAAAGAAAAACAGCTATCTTAGAGGATAAAAGTTTTAACAATTAAATTAAAGATAACAACATCAATAAATTAAAAAACCAATTAAACAAATTAAATATAAAGGAAAATTTAAAGTATGTTTCCTAAAGCTCTTTATATATTTATCCATTTATTTTATACAATGTTAATCTTATAAGAATATATTGAAATATTTTATTACCCATTTATTTTCAAAATATAATTGCAAAATTATTATTACATAAATATTTTAAAATTTTAAAAAAATAATTAAACAAACTAAATATTAAGGATAATTTAAAAATTGAAATGTTTTGTTACCCATCTGTTTTCAAAATATAATGACAATAATATTTATTATTACATAAATATTTAATGAATTTGAAAATTAAATTAACTTCTATTTGAAATAAATTAAATACTAAAGTACAATGTCACCTTCATGTTCTTATAAAAGAAATTGAGTGAAGATAATAATTCTTGAATGTTATTAAATAACGTTTTTAAATTCAAACATGGAATGAACATATAATATAATTTCTAAAATAAATTTTAAATATTAATAATAAATTATAAATTAAAATATTATTTAATAGTATCTTATAATTGTCATTAATCTCTTAATTAAAGTAAGTAAATTAAGGGTTGTACATAATATAAAAAATAAATTTTGGATAACACAAAATATTATGCATAAGTATTCTTTATTTTTTAGTTTGGAGGGGTTTTGTGAATTTAGTAATTATTTATTATAATAATATATAATTTATTTAATTATTTTGAAAGTTTTTGTACTTAACATATTTTTTAAGTTAATAGGTTGAATAGTTAAAAGACTCTTAAGAACAATTATATAAAACTAATAATTTTTTTAATCAAAAGCATAATACTTATCTATTAATAATTATAATGATTAAAGTAATTTAATTAAGAAAATTTTAAAATTATCTAACCCAAAATTTTATTTTTGATTATAAAAAATTATGGATTAATATTCTTTATTTTTTTAAAAAAAAATTTTATTAATTTTGATAAGTTATAGGTGGCTTATTAAATTAATATCTATTATTCATGAGGATACAATGATTTTTTGTTTTTTGGATATTCGAATTTTTAAAAAGATAAAATTTAAATGGGTGGTGGATGAAACGTTGAATTATTCTTTTTAAGTTACATTTTTTTTAATTTTATTATATAATGAAGGATAATTTAAAGTAATAATAATATTTCTTAATGCAAAAATATATATATTCATTTAAAATTATATTTTTTATAAAAAAAACATCATTCAACTTATCTAAGGAAATGTAATAGTGATAACATATTATAAAATAATATAAATTATAAAGTTACATTATAATATGCTAAACATACAATATAATTTGAAAATGTCTATAATAAGCACATACTGTTTTTTTTAATAAAAAGACTATATTAACTAATATGAATTTAATTAATTGAATTTTTCTAAAATGATAAAAAATTACACTTAAGTATCATTTAGTTTTTTTTAGAAAATATTAATTTAAATGAGTGGTGATTGATACGTTAATTACTTTTTCTAATTACATTTTTATTTTTATTTCCATTTTATACTTTATACAACAATTATTAATAACTTCCCACATATATGGGAAGTGGCTTTAAAAGCATTCAAATTTATATCATATTCTGAATCCGTTTATAGAATGTCATGAATATTTGTTGTTCTTTTATCCCTATAAATCTTTCTTACTCCAATTTACTACTCCCTTTGTATCTTTTTTAAGTCGTTTTAGAAAGCAAATTTTATTTTAAATTAGAAGTCACTTTGTATTTATCAAGAAGCATATAATGAAAAATCTCCAATCAAACATTTCTAATCATATAAGATAATAGGATTGAATTAATATCAGCTTTATTTATTGTGCAAGGTATTTTAATGTAAAAAAATATTACATTTGTCTTAAAATATGTAAATCAAACTGTTTTTTAATTATTAATATGTAATTATGATTTATATATTTTTTTATTTTATTAAAAGGATAATGAAAAAATAATATTTTAAATATAAATTAATCACATATAAATATTTAAAATGTGACTACCAATTTATTATCATTACGTCCTAATTAATAAACTAATGCGGCCATGACGATCGGCTCCCGCAGAGCTGGAATCTAGTGTTTAGCACTCTCTTTTTACTGTATCAACTCACGGTGGATGGAGCAAACCCAACAAACAGGAAAAGTAGTAAGTAGTAGTACCACAATATCAGCAACAGTAACAAACACCTACCCCAAATCACAAGATCTTTGTCTCCCCGTTTCAACTTTCAAATTCTCCCACCTTTTCAAATCTAATCTATTTTTCTTTTTCCTTTTTTTTTTTTTGACAAAATGTGGATGGAGAGCACCACTAAACTCCCCACCTTCTAAAGTCTTTTTCTCTTTCTTCCCCTTTGTCTCCCCCTTTCCATCCTTCCAATATATAGATCTTTTGCAATCTTGCATATGAGCTATCTAAGTAAAGGTTAGAAAAGTAAATGTGTTGACTCTTTAATTGAGTTGAGATCAAATTCTTTCTATTTTCATGCTCCGGATGATTATTAATGGTTGTTACTAATTCGTAAGGTTTTAATCAAAATGTAATGTTAGTGTTTTGATCTTAGTCGAATTTTTATTTACATGATTTTATTATCGAGGACTTTCTTTTTTGGATGATTTTGTTAAAATTCGAACCTTTTCGAATACACCCTTTCCACTATATTTTCCTTGAGTTTTGGTACTATTTGGAATAGATATGTGCCTCTCTCTCTTAATGTCTTAACTTGTTTTTACATGACTTTCGAAACTGCTTATGCGTTAAAACAGACTATCAAGGAATCGAGAATACTTTGTCAATTCTACTTATAATAACATAACCTCATAGAGAAAGCTTTTATGTGTTTATTTTATTTAAATTTAGTTGTTTTTACCCGCTCAACTCTTTCTTTAGGCCCCATTTTTTTTTAAGCAATGTCCGAGTTAGTTCTTCCTTACCTCGACTCTCCGCTAAAATTTGCAACTAACCAAGATTAGTATATGCAGTAAGATTGAGTCGAACCCACGACCTGCAATATGCAAGCTACACCTGCAAACCACTCGACCACACCCTTGGATGTACCCGCTCAGCTTATTGCTTGTGATACTTTTCCTATTTACAGCGGGATTTTATTCCATAGGTATAATTTTTTTTATGATTTATTTGAATGAAATCTTTTAATTCAAAAATATATATATGCATACACACAAAAATACTATAAAATGCTACGAAACTCAAATTATGAAATTCTTCGGTTAAGTCTCTAAGTCAAAATTAATGATAATAAAATTTAATCAAGTTTATCCTTTTAATGTTTAATTTATAAAATTTATTGATAAAAAATAATTTTTTAATTGTACGAGTAATCGTTTTTATATTAGTAGTACTTCAGGGTCCTGGGTTCGGGAGTCAATGAGATAGAATCATGGTGTTAAATTAATTATCCGAATTGTAATAATGTGATCTACTATAATGTCCGGAGGCATTAATCCCAAATTGGGACAAGTGGAACTTTCCTCTTGTTTTTTCTACAAATTCATTTTGGGGTTTTTTTGGCCCCCTTCTATTTTTAATTTAAAATTATATCTACTGCTTTGAAATTAATTCATGGTCACACCACAAAATTATTTTATTTTATTTATTGTTAAAGCATTTGGTATCTTCATTTTTTGTTGTTATAATCACATCGGTAGAGTATAGTTTTCATTTTATCCTCTGATAAGCATAATTTAGGATATTTATGTAAGTAGATGTAGATCCTAAAATTAATGATGTTGTTAATGAAATTTTAACAATATGTCTATTTTAAGAAATAAGACATTATAACCTAAATTGTAAATAGAAACATTCAAATCCGAACAAAGAGAGTATGACTATACATACTCTCTTCGTCTCTAATTATAAGTTTGTAGTCGTTTTATAATTTATCAATGTTAAGGTGAAAAAAATATTTCACTAGATAGCCCTATTGGAAAATAACATTGAGAATAAAAGAGAGAGAGATGGTCACTAGATATTCTACTCCTTCTAAAAAAGAAAAAAATAAATAAAATTATTATAGATGTAATTAATTATTTTGATATAGGATATTTTGCCCACCCCAAAAAAAAGCTTTCCTTTTAGATATTATACAAAAAACCTTTCTTTTAAAAATATAATCTTTCATAAAAAGAAACTTTTCTTTATTAATTTTTAGTTCCTAAACTTTCACATTAAAAAAACCTTATGTAAGTAGATTTATTCAAGAAAATAAAGAAGTTCTTTTTATATTCTTCTCCC
>JAOXNR010000029.1:3865282-3882427 GCA_028571225.1 Parsonsia alboflavescens | reverse complement strand
GAGCACCACATCAAAACCCACTATATATATATATAAATATATATATATATATTTATATATGTTGTATGATGGTATCAAAACGATACTATTTCAATGTTAAAGAAAGAAAAAAAAAGTATGAGGACGTTAGTTCGATACCATCATACTGTACAATGGCGTACACCATGGCCGAGCTTCGGGGCGTCATTTAGAAACAAAGCCAAGAAAGTAGTGGGAACTTAAAAGTAAAACAGTTGAAATTGGGAAGAATACGTGGCTCGAGATCCATGGTTGGAGGAAAATTATGCAGCCTCCCGGTTGGCACGCATGCAAATTATATTTCCCCAAATGCATTCCACTACGTCCCGTTGAATACTAAGCGTCCTTTTTCTTTTAAAAAAATTATTTTTATTAAATTTCCACTTACATTCGAAATTAAATAAGGTAATCATTATTAATGTATTAAAAAAAAAGATATTATATTTTGTATTTAGCTTAAAATTTCCACCCCTTTTTTTTTCCTAAAGAAAACTATATATAAGTGCACGTGAAAAAAGCTCACACTAAAAATGAAAAGCTAAAAAAGGGAATAAGAATAGGCATGCTCAAATTCCCCTTTTCTTTTTCTTCCTTATTTTTTTCTCCCCCTTCTTTTTCTTTTTAAGCCAAAAGGGAGAGAATTAATGAAGCTTAATGGTGGGGGGGGGGAAAAGCAAAAGCATATGCAGGATCTACACTGCATTTGGTAGAAATGATAGGAAAGAATCCTTCAATTTATTTGTATACTTAGATTAATAAAGTTGAAAATACAAACCAATGAAAGTTTTGGTTACTTTTTCCCTCGGCTACCTCTGCTCATGAGAATAGTAATAATACTAATGTGGACGTATCGGTGCAGGAGTACTCCTACTCTGAAATGTGAACATGGAAATGGGGAATCTCTCTCAAATAGTATGGATGAAAGCTTTAAGATCTGATGACCGAGGGGAGGAGACGGAGAGGAGAAACTTTTGAAAAGGAGTTCCCATTTCATGAACATATATTATTTGATGTGTACTTTCATTGCTGACCAAAACGAATATATTTTTGGCCTGATTATCTTCTATAGGGTCAAAGGTTAATTATGGTACGGATACCTCACGAGCTTTGATATATAATTGACACATCAGTTTCGGTTTGTTGAAAATTGCCCAGATCAAGTATATAATTAGAATATATATCATAAAATTGCCCTCCCAACACTATCGCATGATGCAATTTGGACTCAATCCAAAAGGATATTGATGACATTCAAATTCAAGACATTTGGACAAGCCAAGAATTTGGAGCAAGGATATATGAAGGGAAATGTATATGTGCAAATTAAATTAAGAGAGACGATGTCTCATTATATATCGCGAATGCAATGCATGCGTAGCCTTGGGTAGTCAGGTAACTTACCAGAGGCGTGCAGGGCAGAACAGCTAACCAACCCATTGGACATACAGATGGATGGAATGTAAGGACCACAGCGGAAGAGGTCAAAAAGATTAGGACAAACAATTCAAGGGGTAAGAGAAAGAGAAATTAAGCTAGTTTACTTCCTAAAAAATTAATAAAAATCTTACTTATAATCTTTAATTATTTTGTGAAAAAGAAAAATTTAACAAAAAGAGCATTTGATTTTTTAAAAATACATTAATACATGTTTTTAAAATATTAAATTTTTTTAAAATTTAATTTAATTTTTAAAATTTTAATATATAAAATATATTAAAAGATAATAATTAAATATTATGAATAAAATTTTTTATTAATATAATAAAAATATATAATAGTCGAAATTAAAGGGATTGGGATTCTAGGGCACTCTGCATGCTGTTCCTTTTAGACGGGTTTACGTGGAGAAATCAAATTAGCGTTAGCGTCTGTCTGTATGCTTATGATACAATAGTAGACTCACCCTGACAGGAAAAAGAAAAAAAAGATAACAGCTTTAACCTGTAAGGAAGGTAAGCGGAGAAGAAGTGAAGGACTCTGGCTCTTTCGACGAGGTCAAACCCCTCTCCCTCTCTCCCAAAACAAAAAATTCTATTTATATATTCATATATTCAAAAAGGTTCGACCGTATCAAAAGTACCACTGGCCGACAAAATGCTTCTCCCTTCACTCGCAAACAAAATCTCTATTATTGTTACCTCACTCACCTTTCCCTCCCTGCAAAATAAGTCTTAAAATTAAAATTTTCATTTTATTTTATTTTAGATATATTAACATCAATCTCTTACCAGAAATTTAATTAATTTTAAAAACAATATATTTATTTTTAAATCATTCAAAATAATAGATAAAAATATTTAATTTCAAATTAAAGAAATACCATTTTTGTTACATTATAAATTATTTAGTCATACATTTATCTAAATTAATAATTAATAAATGTTATTATAGCTAAAATATTTAAACAGATGCTCTATATAGACTATTTCATCTTTATGGGATTGGGCGAGCATTGGTTATATATTCTGGTGGAGCAATTAGCGATCGAACATCTTTTAATTAAGGGATGGGGAATGAAAAGATCAATTTAACCAAAAACAAATAAAATAATAATGTCATGAATTTATGATAAATATAAAAATATGTCCATATATAATACTTATATGCATGAAAGGGACTAGAGAAGAAGAGAGAGAATGACAGGTAGAAAGAAACTGAATTGCAGATAGTCTTCTTCCATCAATATTCATTTACTACTCTGTCATTAATGCCCTCTTCTCTTTCTCCCTGATAAATTGAAAATAGTAGCAGTAGTAATGTCAATATGCCAGCCTTGTTCTTCTTCCGCTTCTGCAACCATGACAAATGCCAACAACTCTTCCCCTGATTCGTCGTCTTCTTCATACGGATACGATACCCCCAAACAGTAAAAATGGTGCACTACTAATTCAGAGGCAAATTTACACTTAAAAATAATTTAAACATTCAATAATATGCCAGCAGTCCACTCTGAAGTGGGCTGTGGCCTCTATTTTTTTTTCTTTGGTAATAATCATATATATGAAAGGAAGGAGAGGACGGGAGGCAAGAACGGCTCATGTGCTGCTTAATTATTCATATAAAATATTATTATATATATTATTATCAACGAGGGCTGCTGACAAGTTCCACAAATACCCTGTTGCTCAGGGATGGCAATCTCATCTGCTGTTCCTGAATTCTCATTTTCTTGACGATCGGCCTCGGAGAATTGGTGACGGAGGACTCTACCGACCAAGCATCGCTGGAATTATCAGAGTTGAAAAATGCATCAATTACACCACTTGGGCTGCTTGTTAATTGATCATACTTGCGCTTGTTTGGGTTTTGGTGGGATATGAGCTGGGAAATCAGCTCATAGCAATCATTCACTTTCTTCTGTAAATAAAATATGGGTTTTTTAAAGTAAGAGTTACTTATAATTTGAGATTTAAGATAAATATATTGCGACAAAAAGACATAAGGGACCATACAACAAACCTTGCTGATTTTGAGAACACCGAGAAGCTGGTTCTGATAGTCAATGGCGTTATATGGTTCAACTTGATGAATAACGTGAAGCATAGTTGCGGTAGCCAAGACAGAGGGCAGATAACGTACGAATCTTGAATCTGTTTTAATGGCAAAAGAGAAAAGCATCCAAATTTTTTATTAATAAATAATAAAATTAAGAGTCGGAAATTAACACGGGTCCTTTGTAATTTTTTCAAAGATCTGTTCTTTCTTTAGGAATCTGGTCTCTTACCGGAGACGACAGAGACAAGGAGGCTCTCGCACAGCCTGAGAAACTCCCAGTGAAGATGATTCTTCAGTCCCAGCCTTCTTATTATGTGATCAAGAAATGAAATGGGAGTCACCGGATTCATCCTCCATTTAAGAGTTGAGAGCATCAAAAGCTCCATTTTTTGGATGGTTTTGGCCTCGAAAACGTACTTGGAGTCTTCCACCTGAGAGGGAAAATGCAAGAAAATAAAAATATGACAACTTTGAAAAGATGGGAAAGGTAAATGATTAAACACGAAGAACGTACTTGAAGGTCCAAAAGAAGGGGAACTTGGGTCTCTTCAACTTTTGCAGCCAAAGAAAGACAAGTCACGGAGGCAAGCTGGATCATCCATGGCTTATCCTTCTGAAAGTGAAGGCTAGAAAGAAACCTATCTAGATAATTGATCGCAAGAATGGCTGTCAAAGTGGAAAAACCATAGCGGGCATTGACTTTAAGAATCCACTCCACCGCCTCCCCACGAGCAGCGCAGAGAGCGGGATGTGCTTCAAAGAAGTTGTTGCCAGCAGATTCAAGAAGAAGATGATGGGTTTCCTTCTCTTTAGCGAAAAGGGAGAGAAGTTCTTCGTCTTCCCAGAAGAAATCCTGCTCCAATAAGAGCAAAGGAACAAGAGAAGATTTGAGGGTCACATTATTATCATCGTTCTTGGTACTGTCATAGCTTTCACAAACTTCCAAAACATCTCCTTCCACTTCCCCCCATCTTTCTTCTTCACAGTAAAGAGCATCGAAAGAGAAGGATTGAGGACTTTGGTGAGTGGTCGTCGTCCATTGATGATGCTCATTAGGCATTGCCATCTTCTTCAGAGAGAAGAAGAGGTCTCTGTCCTCAGCTCATAATACAAGAAAAAAAAGAGAAAGGAAAAAGGAGAACCTCATTCTCACACCATCCAATCCAAATGCTGAATCAATGGTCCTCTCTACCGAAAAGAAAAGACCACAGTAGGAAGCGAGGGGCGGAGTAGGGGAGAGAGAAAGAGAGTGAAGTCTGAAAACTCGCTTCTCAAAAACACAGAGAAAAAGGAAGAGATTTTAACAGAGTGGGTTTCACGCTTGTCCTTTCTTTATATATCGAGATTTGGATGGGAGATATCAATAGATTTTCTCTTTTTTTTTCCTCGTGTAGTCAAAACTACACGTAGCTGTCAACCGGATCGGATTTGTGACCCAAACTTTGCCCAACTTAAGGTCAGATTGGGCGTTAGCTAAATATTTTTGAGAACCTTCAATCCTTTAAATGTAAAAGGATTGAACTTAATACACGGTAAAAGAATAGCTAATGTTAACGTAAGGTGGCAAGTTTGACTGTTTTACTTGCTTCTCGAGGTCCTATTAAAGATATGTATCATTCATATTAAATTTTATATATATTTATAAAATGTCAAGTACTCTCGTGATTAGTTTATATTTTGAAAATTTAAAATATAAAATATATTAAAAAATAATAATTAAAAGTTATATGTAAAAAGTTTATTAATATTTAGTAATATGTAATCGGTGATCCAATAATTTTGGATAAATATTATGTAATCGATTACATATTCACATAAATATGTAATCGGTGATCCAAAATCATAACTCACACTTTACTTAAGTAAGAATCAAACTTGGAAGATAAGCCTTATCATGCATTCAAAGAATGATAAAAAAAAATATCCAGATTTAATTCACTTTAAAATTTAAATGCATTGCTTGATCATAGTTTCAATTTGTTTTGAAAAAGAATTATTTTATTTCAATTTTTTTAATTGAAAAAAGGAAGAAGATTACAAACCAACTAAATGATTCGATGGGGAAATGTTTTTTAAAAAATAGTTAATAAAATAATGCAACAACCTTAAAACATGAAGTAAGTTTCTATTACGAGTTCTTATATTCTTATCATGTGTTTATAATCACATTCAATCAAGAGAGAAAGACTTGCAGTGGAGAAAGGGTTTTGAAAAATTTAATGGCAACTTTACCCTTACGCATGTGTCATTAAGTTTCTCTGTTTATCCTCAATTTTTTTATAAAGTATTATTTCATTCGTTAAATATGAATTATTTTATTATTAATTATAAATCATTATTGTTAGTTAATTAATTATTTAAATGTGTTTTTTATGTATTTAATTATAATGATATATTCATGAGAATGATGTTCTTATTTTTTAAAGTTGGATTAGAAGGTATTTTATATAAAAAAAAATGTTTCATTAATTTTTATAAAATAATGACTGATGACTTATACTTAGTTACAGAGAGTACTATATATTTTCAAAATATCTGTTATTTTCAATTTTCAAGAAAACATTTACTAAGGTTTTCTTCTTTTTTTTTTTCTTTCAAATGTACACTCCTTGTAAATTTTCACAACTCGTTAATTAAGTGTCCTCACCCAATGAAGTAAAGAGGGACAGTGTTTGATTAATTTATTATAAGGATATTTTAATCTAATTTATCTACAACTTAATAATTTGTTAATTGGTACCTATGCTTAAAACCTTAAATGACTGATAAAAAAGAATGGAAGGCAATACATATTTCGTCATATATATAATTTTTTCTATTTTTACTTCCAAGTAAACAAGATAATAATATTGCTTTGGGACTAAAGGGAGAAGCCCCAAAATGGAAGCATAATAAAATCTAAAAAGCTAAAAAGCATAATAATTTTTTAAGATATTTCATATATTAAAATCTAAAAAGCTACCTCTAATTTCAGAGAATTTTAAAAATACTCATTTATTAAAATGTAAAATTCAAAATTTGTGTAATTATTACCACTAATAATAATTGTACAATATTCTATTAATGTTTTTTTGTGTGCGTGTGTAGTATCAAGAATTATGGGGTACTACTACTATCGTACTGTTGGTGAATTATTGGGAGTATAATGTGTAGAAAGATCACCATATATATATAATTAATAGATAGATGTAATGGAGTTATTATGTGTTCGCTCTGCTGCTGCTGCAGTTCTGCAAGTACAAATAATAATAATAATAATAATAATAAGATAGGGGAAAGTGGCTTCTTTCAAGGAGAACAAATAAGATATGTTTTTTTTTTTTCAAAAAATAAAAAAATCAAAGAAACATAATACTCATTTTATATTTCATCTTGACTTTTGATAAAATATTAAGAAATACTACAACTGACTTTCATAAATTTACCATTTTATCCTTTTTATGGATGTAATGGATGATAAGATCTTTAAAACATTAATCGAAAGGGTAAAAGAATTTAATATTAAAAATATATTTATTTTTAAAATAAAACATTAAATTCGAGACAACAAAAAAGAAAAAAAAAAAATCATGTCAATAGTACTTAAAACATAAATAAAAGTTTCTCACGACATGCCAACTTTTTGGGTGCTGTTTGAAAATTTTGTTTTAGGGCAGAATTTGGATTTCGAATAACCTCGAAGATCAAGCCATCAAGGTTTGCAATCGCTAAGACAGTGTCAAGATTAGAGTCAATCGAAGCCTCAATGATAATGATAACTCTAATGTTAATTCACTTAATTATTTTGAGATTAGTGCTAAATTTTTACTGATTTCATAGAAAGCCATACACAAATATATAAAATAAGAGATCCTTAATCCCTTCTATTGTTCTCTATTGGTGAGGAAGGTGGGATTACCACGTTCCTTTACTTTTGAATCTGAGCTAATGTGTTCGTCTGAACCTTTCACTTTGGACCTCGTTTGGACTTGTATAGTCCACGTTCTACCGGGACTTGAGTCCGAGTCATAGATCCAACCTCGGTGCCTCAATCAATTTATATTTTGTTATTGCAAAATTTGTACTTAGATTTGAACAGTTATTATTATTTGTATGATATCTAATAATATCAATATTAATTTGTATTAAAATTTTAAAATATTCAATTTAAAATAAAGAAATATTTGAAAAGAAGTTATAATTTTGTTCATAAAAAAACTATACTAATTATTTTGGATCGTAAACGTAGATATTTAGATCACACTTTACTTTTTTATATCTTTTTTTTTTCTTTTTTTTAATATCCTCTCTTCTAAAATTGAATATTTTATTTTGAATTGTATAAATTTTAATAAAAAAGTTTAATTTGATTTGTTTAAAACATATATTAATATAATTTTTTTAGTAAAAGTTTTTTTTAAAAAAAATTCAATACCCGTTCAATTTCAAATAAAGCAACATAATTTTTTTAAAATAATATTTTAACGTGCGAGGTCCGACAATTTTAATGTTATTGAAACGCTACCTTCACGACACAGTAATTTCAGCAAAATCTTGTACAATGTACTTAACCTTTTTTTTTTTAAAAAAAAAAAAATTATACGTGGGATATCTAAATTGTTTTGGTTAATAGAAACAAAAAATTAGGTAGAATTTCATGTCATTATGTAAAATTTCATTGTCCTAACACCGTGTTTTAGAAGAAAAAATAATGACTTTGCTGAGATAGATATGTGTCCACGTACCCACACTTAGTTATTTATGTTATAATTATTATTACTATCATTTTTTTTAGTAGTGTCTGAATCATTTTTCACGTATCTCAATTGTATCGTTAAAGGTTATAACTTATCAAGACTTAAATATATGGAAAGATTAAGTCAAATTTAAAATCTGCGTCATGTAGTTTTTATCTTCGAACCAGCTACATTATGGATGCTGATTAGTTATTACTACTACTTAAAATTGATATTCGAACACAAATTCTTTCTTAACAATGATTATATATGTACCTTAGACACCAATTCTTTAATCGGTAAAAAAGAAGGAGGAAAATCAGGATAAGCCAGACAAGTCTCTAAAATCTTATAGTTGGTTGATAATCTTTTTGGGGGGCAAAATGGGAAACTTATCCACGTAAACAATGGAGCCATGCAAATAATGCAAAATCTGATCAAGATTCTTGTAACACATTTATGCAACACTAGGAAAAGATGTACTGTTACTGCCCTTCTGGAGTCGACTAATTACTAAGGTAATGAATCTGCTCAATTTAATCAGAATCGAGGAGAGGGGGGGGAAGAATTATTATGGGAGGTGGCGGCCAGCCAAAACCAACTCACAGAGAACCGAGATCAGATCAGATTGAGCCTCCCGCATTCACTCCTTTTGCTCTTAATTATAAGATCATTTATAGTCGATCATGACAATGTTCAAGTAAAATGCGCAATACAAAAAAAAAAAAAAAGCCTTTTGGAGAAGAATATGTGATAAAATATCTATGAAATGATGAAAAACAAAATATAAAATAATAACAAATCACTTATGATTTTTATATTTTTTTATTTTTAAATTCACTTTTCCGATCTCTAATCATCGTTTGCTTTGAGAATCAGTAGTGACACCTAACTTGTTTTTATAGTATCACAAACTAAAGACCTCTTGATCTTAAATGTTGTTGCTTTCCATTGAGTTAGTAAGACTTGATGCTTCAATCATTATTTATAAATCATTTGAACTAACTTTTTTTATCACTAAATATAAGACATTATCTTTAATTTATTAGATATTATCTTTGTTTTTTTTTTTTCTTAATTAATGTTGTTAGTTTGATTAAAATTATAAAGTATTTTTAGAAAAAAAAAAAACTGCATTAATCTGGACAAAATGGCAACTCAAATGATTTATAAATAGTAACTAAGAAAATAAATTAGCAAAATTTACAAAAGTACACTTATCCTTTGATTGAGTTTCAAATTTTATTAATATCGAACTTGTGTAATTAAATCAAAAGCAGTTGAAGATTTTCGTTACCGGTGTGGATCGATCGAAGTCAAAATAGGCCCACCATATGTTTTGTGGTAAGATCAACTCAATCACTGGAAAAAGCAAAAGATCAAATCGACTTTTTTTTTTTTTTTTAAATTTTTAGAAATGAATCACTAATCATTTCTTCTTCACTTCATCGTCCCAAAATATTTTGTCAAAGACATGCTCCCAACATCTTACTGGATTGTATCTCTTGTCTCCAACCCACGACCACATAAATTCATATAGTATTATTTTATATATATCATAAAAAGAAATATTAAAAAAAAAAAAAAGAAAAAAGATACAGGATTATTAAAAAAGCTCACGAGGATTTCCATTTCCATTTTCCCACGAGTAGCATGGTAATGCAACTAATAAAATCTGAGCTCACCAGAATTTGCATGAAATTCTTCGATTAAAAAATTACTAATAATTTGACGAGAAAGAGGCGCTCAAATAATAGAGGATAAGTTGAGATTTTTCCTTCATCCATCTCATGGATTAAATAGTATGAGTAAAATAATATCATCTTGGACTGTATTTCCCTCTCTGTTCTCAAAGGAGAGGAGGCAAAAGGAAACGACTCATTTTACTTCCTATAATTAGAGTAAGTTTAGTAATAAGAACACTTTTTCTCATTTGATTATAATGTAGGATGGAGGAGAAGTTTAGAGAAAGGAAGTAAATTTTATCTTTTTCTTCAAAATTGAACGTCTCATTTTGACTTTGATAAATTTTATTGAGAGAGTTTATTTTAAATTTAACATCAATTTCTTTGTAAACTTTTAATTAATTTAGGAAATTAGATATTCGTTTATGTATAACTCAAAATAGAAACGAGGATATACAATTCTCGACTGAAGGAGTATTATCCATCTGTTAAAGAGAAAGGTCAGGAGTAGCAGTTCCGGGAAAGCAAGAGGGGAGGAGGAGGCTAAGAAGAGCAGAGCAGAGGAAATGGATGATTTTAGAGGGTATTCATGAATTTGAAGTACAAAACAAGAAAAATGAAAAGGGGTGGTTGCAAGGAATTATGATGATTATTGTGATGGCAAATCATAGTACAGCTCACGGGGGAGAGCTCAGCTATTGACCAAAAAATTGGAAAGGGAAAAAAGAAAAGAGGGAAAAGTTAAGTTATACATGTGCGGTCGCTGTGGGTGAAATTTTGTTTTTTTTTTTCTTTTTTGGAGTCAAGAAGAAGCAATCCTCAATTCAAAACCACTTGGGGGCAAACCTGCTCATAAAAAGATAACAAAATCATGGAGTCAAAGTGGAACACCGAAAGCATTTCTTTCATTTCCTAGTAATGTTTAGAAGATTATCAAAATCTACCAATTGAAATGAAATTGGTCAAAGGAACAATTGAGTGAGTTTATGCACATATAGTATCATGTTATTTGGTTGAAGAGTCTCATTCATTCCATGAGATAATCGGAATACAATTATTACATTGTTTTTTATTTTGAGGTCACTCATTAAACATCATCATCGCATCCATAGATAATACCAGTTTTTTTCATCATATCAACAATTCAAGGTACGGGAAGGGAAGCTTCATAATTCATCGTTTTCTTGGTCATCAGTTTCTTCTACATTATGCCATTATTTGGTAGCTGATCAACCAATCCTATATATATATCTCACCATATTTAGCAAGCTTTTTTAATTGCCCAATCTGAAAATACATTTAGTTTACCACTCTTATGAACTTTTTTGTCTAAATGATTAAAATCCAATATTTGAAAATGACGATTTCTTACAACAAATTTGCATAATAAGATGGATTAATTTCAGCACAGAGGGCATCAAAAGGAAAGCTGCAATCCCTTTCTTTCTTTTCTCAACCAAACAAACACAAAAATATTCTTTTAGCCAGTAAAGAATTCCTAATGTCAGAATTTGGCTATGAGATTCAAACTCCATTCAAAGCTTAAAGCACATATGCCATGTTAGTGGCCATCACTGCACCTTCTTCATACAATTACAAGCTTCATTTCAGTGTGGTGGAGGAGGATAGGTTCCAGGGTATGGACCTGAAACAAAGCCCAGCGTTCAAGTAAGTTTCAAAGAGGCAACCGTGTGTGCTTGAGAAAAACAAAAGATTGAGAGTTAAATAGGAAAATTACCTGGTGGATAATGTGATTGAGGATAATAGGACATTTCATGAGGTGCTGGTGGATACGCTGGTGGAGGATAGACTGAAGAGGTTCCGTAAGGTGGGGGATAACTAACTTGTTGGGGTGGATGATGATATGTGGGTGGTGGGTATGAGGCAGGATTAGGGGGGTATCCAGAGTATGGGGAAGCAACGGGATAGGTTGTCACTGGTGGATAAGCTACAGATGGCATAGGTGCAGGATACAAGGAGCTTTGGGACACTGGTGGTGCCATATATGGAGGAGCTGAGGCGGCAAAACTTGTTGCAGGTTTCTGAAACATGCACAAATTAATGCTACAAATTAGTTAAAAGTCTAATAAACAATTATCACATATTTCAATTACATAAAAATAAATAGAGAGTGAAAGGGTTCTTGGACGTGAGAAACCGAAGCACATTAGAATTAGATATCCAAAGAGCAAATGATGAAAGAAAGCAAAGAAACCTAAGGATGGAGCTTACGTTGGCATTTGCATGGTGCAAAATCAGCCGGACTTCACCTGCATGCCTGCAAGAAAATAGTGTTTGTATAAAAATATAACCACTGCTTTTGGCCAAAAGAAAACAGTTGCAACACATAAATAACATAACAACACATGTCAAAGACAAACTCACCCAACCACATCATTTAAAAGATACTTTTTAAATGAAATAAATGCACTTCTAAATTGATGAACAAGTATGAACCCGTGAAGCATTTCCAAGGTGCAAGGTAACTCAGCATATTATCTACCAAGTTACAAAAAGGATTCAACAGGAAGATATACAGACCACTTTCTGTTTTATGTAAAGCTATATATCAAGTACCAATTTCAGTTGTTCTCTATCCCATAGAACCATAAGACATAAACCAATCATGTGAGGATACTGATATGCAGATGTACATTCATTTCTGATTTTCCTGGGAAATCTGCCAAAAACATTTACTTAATATTCGGTGTTCTAGTGCCTACATTATCCCACTTGTATTTTAGCTGCTACAGAAATTTTGCATTGTCTAGAATGACACGGTGATTCTGGACTAGAAGCTCCTCACAAACCCGTTAGGAACAATGAAAGGCTTCTCTTTTAATAAGAATAGCCCCCACAAGCTTTTCTTATTCTTTGCATAAAGTAAGCATGTGAAAACAAATCATGCTAGAATGGAATAAGTTTACAGCAAAGCCTTTCCACAAAAAGACAGAAATTGATCGTGCAAAGTGCACCTTCTACCCAAACAAGGTGAAAGAATTTAGGAGATGTTGAACAACTCACAAACTGGTAAAATGGAGATCCAACACAAACATGTAACCCACCAATTCAAGAAGAACACAGTGAACAAAGACACCAAAACATTGGGGAATGAGATCTAACATAAACCTCTAATCCCCAGTTTTAAAAAAGCACATAACATAGCAAAGATGCCAAAATGTTGTGGATTAGGATCAATAAGATACAATATATTCCCGTAGCGATACTTGCGGAAACCATTCATCTACAGCAAATTCACTTGGACAAAATGTATGACTAGAGAAGAAGAATGAGATTAAAACAGAAGGAAATGGGGAAAAAAAAAAAAACCACTCATTGAACCTATGCCTTTCCACAATTAGAGAAAATTTTCAAAACACCTTCTCAAACACAAAGAAAGATGACCAATTCAAATGCTGAATTTTGGTTAATCTTAATGGATGCTAAGATGAAAAGATTGATATGAGATAGGTCACTTCTTCAGTGTGTAAATGCCGACTGTGGGATACAAACCAACCAAAATTCCAGGGGAAAGATGAACAATGAAAAGAAGGTTTATCAGTCATGTCTTTAGCTCAAGAACCTCCGGCATGGGCTCCAAAAATGCCACCTTGTTTTAAAAATGTCAGGTATCTTAGATTTGCCTCAAAGCCTATGCTTTCTCCACACTTAACTTATGCAGGATCAGGATGGTATGAAAACACATGGAAAGACATCAATTAAATTCCTAATTGAGATCCCCAATGTAAAGCTAAACTCAAAAGTTTCAAGCTTATCATAGGCCCTGCCTGTCCTTAGCTGCTTAGAGCAAGCATCTTTTAGTGTTTCTTAACAGTTAAAACTGTTTTTTTTGGGGTACTTTTGACTTCTCACTTCCACTTTTAACTTAAAAGAACAAAAAGATGAAAAAGCTAATTTTGGAAAAGCTACACTGGAGATTCATGTTAGCTTTTGCTTATTGATGCTATTAAAAATAAAATTGTTATATGATTTTTTAAACAACTTTTTAACCATTTAAAAAAGCTTCAAACCAAGAATAGAGCCATTCCGGAAGAAGAATCAAGTATAAATAGGGCTCACGAACCAAAATGAGACCTTTTCTTTTCGGGGGTCGGGGTCGACGTCGTTGCAAACTTCATTAAGAATTAATATGAATATACGATGGTTATCCAAGTTTACGAAGTAAAGGCTTAGCCAAAGTGAGTTCAGCATACTATAAGAATGGTCATCATAATGTCACAACATTAGATAGGGATAAAGGAAAAAGAAATACGATGCTAAAAGGAGATTTCATGCTGCCAAAATTACACACCACATTTCCAATTTCACCCTCATGTCTTTAATTTATGGTTTAACAGTTCTAAAGACAAATACAATACATTGACTATAGTTTTAATATACACACAAATAAAAAAAGAAAAATCTATATGTTATACCTGCCGGTTTTTGTTTGTAGTGGCCACGAGGAATCATCGTATCCCTGTGAGAGCACTTTCTGTAGTTGAACCCTAAGAGATATACATCACAAAATCCAGGATCAGTTCCCCAAGACAAAGTATGAAAAAAATGACGGAAGGGAAAAGAAAGTATGAGAGGATTACTTTCCACTGCCTATGAAATCGTCATAGGTGACAGTATTACTGTTCCAGACAACGACATTGAGCTCACGCAACCCTTCAATGAGGGTAAACACAAATTTCTCTTGAAATGTCGGGTTTTTACCTCCGTCTAACGAACAACAACAACAACAACTAATGAATACAATTCCTCAAATTTTTTATCCCACAGAATCGAACATACAATTTATTAAGAAGGCTAATTATTAACAATAGGTACTAATTCACAGCAGCAGGAAAAAAGATTTGAATGAACCTGTGTGAGTGCGGGTGCGAAATTTGGTGCTAGCGTATTCAAGACAAACGTAGGGATCTTGCCTTGATATCCACTCGGTATCCTTCAATTTGTGACAACCGACAACTGCAAAATTACACTCCCGAAAAAAATTTAAAAAATCTTCGTTTTCGCGATCCAGAAATGAAATAATTACAGAATGAAGGCACCGAGAGGGAGAAGAACAATTACCGGTGACTTCCAGAAGTTGACCTTGAATCCCAGAAATAAACGACATGGAAATAATATGAAGCCGTATAATAAGAAAGATTAGGGAGAAAAAGTTTTATCTTTGCCTTTTGCCATCCGTAACGGCAACCCAGATATATTTATATATGGCTGACTGAAGGTCCGGAACGCGGAGTCTTTTTACGCTCACCTTAGAAAAGCGACCGAGTAGTACCGTACTTAAATCCATTGAATTTCCTCCTGTGGATCCCCCAGTGACCGTTTCGTGAAGGGACTCCTTGTCCCAGTGGGTTACATTTAAAAAATTATTATTGAGTATTGAATTTTCTGATTGAATATCTCATTTTAATTTATATAAATTTTTAAAAAGTTAATTAATTTAGTTTATTTTAAAATTAACTATATAAATTTATTAATAAAATTTTAATTAATTTATAAAATGAGATATTCATTTAAGGATAATTCAAAATAAAAATATAAAGATTTAATTTTAGACAGAGGGAATATATTTAATTTAAAAAATAAAATATGAGCATTTAATTGTGATTATGAAGAATGTTCAAGGCAAATCACTGTTACATGATCAATCCCAGTTGCCCATTTATTATGGTACCGGTTAACGGGCAGTTTGTACAAATGGAAAAATTCGTAGCGCGTTGACCATGCGTGTTCGCTGGGGTATGCAAGGGGAAAGATTTGCAGTTTGTCAGGAGAAATGTAGATCCCTTAGTTTGTGTCCATCCCGACGTTGGATCTGTCATCGAATCAAAAAAGTTATTGATTTAAGATTTAATAATTTAATTGGTATTAGATCGATAATTAAATCGATTAATTTAATAATTAGAAATATTTATTTTATAGATTAAAATATATCAAAATAATATGACTTATTCTTAAATTAATAAAATTTATATGCATAAAATAGATGAAAAGAACCTGAGATCTAAATATTAAAAATCTTAAAATTTACAAAAAATTAATTATGAAAAGATTTTTAATTTTTCTAATTATACCCAACTATGATTTAATCACGTCAATAGTAGTACTAAACTACTAGTACCAAAGCAATGAGGCCAACACAGTATAAAAAAAAAAAACAAAAGAAGAAAGAAATAATAAAATTGGTAACAAAGGATTCTGTTAACAGTAGTGCTACTGTAGTACTATCTCTTTCCCCTCTGCTAGTCGATGTGAAATGATTATTCCCATTATGATTAATCATGTCATCCCATAGTAAAAGCTTTCTTTTTCACCTTTGAACATTCCATCACCCCATTTTCATCCACCTTTTCTTTTTTGTGAAAAAAAAAAATTTTTAAAAAAGAGAGAAAATTTCTGCAATGAGAAGTGGAATTGATTCTAAATTTCAAATGCTTCCAGAGACAACCATGGAGATCGAGGCAAAACAAACATTCCCAGACAGTGAGAATATGCGTAGTCGGAAAAACACTCCATCATCTTCTAGTGCAGTCAAATTTCGATGATGATCACGATCGGTAGTACTAAGATCGCCTAATCTCAACAGAACAGGCTCCGATTGAGGTCTCTTAAGAATCTCAATAAGCCTTGACAGTTCCGATAACCGATGATTCACTGGACGGCTACCTCTTCGTCCACCCGCCGGTAGTGGAGAAGGCGATGGTGATGGATGTGACGATGGTCTCAATATCGGGTGCGCCGGAATCCTTCTCTTCAGATCAGAATTTTTTGGAAAGGAAATCAACAAGTCTGATATCAAATCGGTCGGTTCAACTATTCACCATTGAACCGACCAATTCGAAACGAATTAATCAAATAAGTTCGATTTTTGAAATAACAAATTTTTATCCTCAAATCGAATCGATCAACTGAATTCTCGATTTGACTGATCGACCCAATCCAATCCACAAATCATTGATCCATCTTAATTTATCTTTTTGATAAAAGTAGATGTGTAAGATTTGAATTAAGAAGCTCTTGCTAAAATCAAATAAATAAGTATACTTAATTTGATTTATATGGATTTAGGTTCTTATTGGGTTCAGTTTTGAATAAAATAGTTAAAATTCAAAAGTAAATTTGACTAAAATATCACTTATAAATATACAATAATAAGAAAAAAGTAAACTTGAAGAAGGGATAGGGGGGGGGGGGGGGGGGTAAATAAATATCAT
>JAOXNR010000029.1:3824896-3849485 GCA_028571225.1 Parsonsia alboflavescens | reverse complement strand
CCCCAACCCCCCCCCCCCCCCCAAACCATATTATCTGGACATATGCATATTTGTTTGATATTTGTTTCTAAATGACTTTGATTTTCTTGTCTTGATTTTTTGCAAAATATTACTTAACTACATGTTCATTTGCTTTCCAATTAATGATCATGCTAAATTTTACTTTGGTTACCAGGCTCAATTTTCTCAGTTACGTCCTCTTCCAATGACAACCTCTGTTGCTCCTCGTATGCCAATGTATCCTCCAGGTGGTCCAGGTCTAGGGCAACAAATATTTTATGGACAGCCTCCACCTGCTATTATTCCTCCCCAAGTAAGTTCAGATTCCAGTACATATCTATTTTATACTTTTGTAATACTAGTTCCAAGTATGAGGGATGTCGGATTCTGTTCTAAAGGTTTATAAGTTGCTGTAGATTCTTTGCATCAAGTTTTCTTCAAAAACTCTTGAATACTCATGTTTTGCCATCTATTTACATCTCTTTTGTCAGAGTTATTTTTAAAAATTTTGTTTGTTTGCTTGATCTTATTCTAGGAATTATACTTTCTGAGTGGATAACTTTTTATTTTCTACAAGCAAAATAATCTTTGTGCAATTAAGTTTATGTTTCAAAGACTCATTTCAGCTTTTATTGACAGTATCCTGAAGTTTCCTTTTTAATGCAAATGAAAACATTGAAATAGCTATATCCAATGCAAGAGGTGTTGTATGAGTAAAGCAAGTTGGTTCTACAATTTTATTACGCTGTTCTTCCTGGCTCAGTCGGCCTATTTGTATTTTCTGGTTCATCCGTTTACTACCATCAGGATCTCATGACATGTTTAAAATGCAGTCGCTCTAGTGCAACTTATGAATTGCGGCTTTTATTTTTATTATAGTTGGCTGTAATATGTGATTTGTAGAGATCAAGATGGTAAAGGTTAAAGGATACTAACAGTTCAAACGGTTAATTATTTTTTTCCCCCCTCTAGTTCGGTTCTTATGTGATATGGGTTACTAAAAACACATACTTTTAGTTTTTGACCAAGTTATTGTTTATGAACATGTCTTCATGTGTCATCTTCTGTCCTTTCCATGTCTCATGCTCAATCTAAATTGTGTACAACCAATTTCCTATGGCCATTAGAACCATCTGTCTTAATTATATAATGAAATAATTAGGTACTGGTAGGTTGAAATGTATTGGTTCTGATCCATTGGGGACCTATAGTTTTGTTCCAAGATTAAGAGACTTGCAGCAGCTGTTTTTGGCTAGCATGCCACTCATTTGATGGATGATTGTTCTGTCAATATGATTTTGTTTGAATGAGATGCTTATCTTCCAAGAACTGATATTAGTTGCAATTAGAAATTAGCGGCAAGCATATGTTGATACGTTCTGGTATGTGAGTTAATCGAATCTGAATGACTAATAGACTAATGCTTTGCTTTGGCCTCCATTTTGATTGTTTTATGCTGAATATAATGTTGTTTGCTTCACTTTGGTTGCCAGCCTGGTTTTGGATATCAGCAGCAACTTGTTCCTGGTATGAGGCCCGGTGGAGCTCCCATGCCAAACTTTTTTGTGCCAATGGTTCAGCAAGGGCAGCAAGGACCGCGTCCTGGTGCCAGGCGAGGTACAGCTGTTTCCGTGCAGCAGGGTCAACAGCCAGTTGCTTTAATGCAGCCCCAGGTACTCGTAACTTGCTTTAATGATTTTCTATTTTTCCTGGATCATATATTTATATGAGGCTGTTCTTCTCTATCTTTCTTATCTGCTCTGCAGATGCTGCCAAGGGGTCGTGGATATCGCCTCCCTCCAGGGCGTGCTCTGCCAGATGTTTCTATGCCAGGTTTGTCTGGAGGCATGATTTCTGTGCCATACGATATGAGTGGCATGCCAATGCGTGATGCAGGAATAGCTCAACCAATGCCAGTTGTAGCTCTGGCATCTGCTCTAGCCAATGCATCTCCTGCAGATCAGAGGACGGTGAGTTGTTGGTAGTGTGGTTACATATATTTCCAAGGTGTGGGCATTTTTTCCCTACTATGTGTTTGGCATCTTTGAGAGATGGGCATTGTTGAAATGGTCATTGAACTTTTCTAGTCATCATGATTTTATTTCAGGTTCTTCCTATTGTCTAAAAAAATTCTGTTTTGTTCCAATGCTAGCCACTTTTTCCTCTTTCCCCTTTCACTTTTCTCCCTGTTCTTATTTTAGTGAGATATTTGTGTGTATAAGTGTCATTATTTTTAGGGCCAAGTGTTAATTTCTCCTTCAAATGTACAAAAATTCTCAAAGAGGGAAGATATCATATTGCGTCCAGAATCCTTTTCATCTAAATTTGTCAGCAAATTTGTTCAGAAATGAACTTTGGGGTATCAATAATGATCGACTTAATGACTTCCAAAAAATCAGTGATTTCATGGAGAAATTTTTTCATGTGATCAAATGAATTTGCACGACACCCTTTGCAGTAGATAAAATGATAGAAAGGGTAGCAGCCGATAGAAAGTTAATAGCTCTGTACCAAGAGTTTCATATACTTAAAATAAGCAGTACTGTACAGTATTGGTAGATAATTGATGCTTTTAACTTTGCTCATTAAATGCATGATCAAAATGTCTTACAACAGAGATGAACAAGCTTATGCTTCTGGATAAACGTGATAATACAGTGATTGTTTGATGGGTTTGCCGTTTACTTGTGGTGTTTCTTTACATCCTCTTGAAGTTCTTTGCTGCTTCAAAAATTTGTAATAATTGGTTGATGTCACTCAGTGAACAAATTTTCTTTGGGTGCCTATTTGATTTTCTTTTGATGCGCAGATGTTGGGTGAAAATCTGTATCCACTTGTTGAACAATTGGAGCCGGAGACAGCTGCTAAGGTTACTGGCATGCTTCTGGAAATGGATCAGACAGAAGTACTACACTTGCTCGAGTCACCTGAAGCTCTGAAAGCCAAGGTTGCAGAGGCCATGGATGTCCTGAGGAATGTTTCTCAGCAACCGCAGGCAGGCAGTGCTGCTGATCAATTGGCTTCGTTGTCTTTGAACGATGGCCTGGTTTCCTGAACAGAATTGAAATACACTTTTATTTATTATTGTGCTTGGCCTGCAAGACATTAGATTTTGTGTTTGACTTATTACCTGTTTGGTTGGGAGCAAACTCAGTCTGTGATGTTGACGGCTGATGCACTATTCTTTTGATTGTGATTTAAGGCAGACTTGTGAACTTGGATTGTTTGTTTCCTGTCGTCTTTTATCCTTGATAAGTTTTTGTCTTTGGCATACCTCATTAGTTTCTATTTTTGAAAGTTGAAAATTACTGGAAATGTTTTCCGTTGCTTTATTAAAAATGTTTTAGGTCTTGGGTAAATTTTTTTCTGCAGTTCTTTTTCTGGACTATAAAATGTTTTTTGGAATTTTAAAATGTGAGTTAAAACTCTATTTTTTTTCATTCATATGTATTTTTTCTTTTTAAAATATGAACGGTTAGTTGCTATTTTATAAGTTTCAATATATGGTTAGATCTGAAATTGTTAGTGATTTATTCAGTTTTTAGTCCGTATTTAAAATCTTTTATCATTTGTCGTTGATGGAGAAATTTTTCATTGGCTGCTGCACCGGTTAACGCGACTGATTTGGTGCAGTGATCCAATTATTTTCCTTATCCTTGCTGCGTCATTATTGTTATTTAGCTTATTACTCCTAAAAAATAGGAATAACCCTCCCCTTCCTCAAAGATGTTTCGTCATTCTTACTTCCCGAGAGTTTCTTTGAAGGAGATTTACCTATAGCTTACACAATCTTGCTAATTGTGCATGTGAAAGAGTCCAATCTCAAGTTTTAATAAGTATTGGGGCTTTTAGTCCATTTGATTTTACAAGTTTGCATCAAAATACAGTTCGATTTTACATTTTTTTTTGTCATAACGATTTAAGTTTTTACGAGTAATCAAATGGTTCAAATTATCAATTTTCGATCACTCACAAGGCAGAGCTGGTTATGTGTATGGCACGTGAGGGTTAAAATCATCCTTTCAATCCCTTCTTGCCAAGTCAACCATCACAAAATGAGTTTGAGGCGGATTTAACCCAATTTCATGCAGTTAATTGATATCAACAGACCGGTAAAAATCCAATTTCACACTTCTTACCCAAAATAAAAAATCATTCTTACTGTAAACCCTAACACATCGAAAATTGAGCATTGCAAGCTTGAAGATTGTCAAAGGGGAGGTTTTGGATAGAAGAAGAGGATGGATAAAGGATCCAAATCAGGTATGTGTGTTAAGATTTAAAGTTTGTAGTGTTTGTGGGTAGATTTTGTCCTTTTCGTGGGAGTGCTTTCTGAACTGAAACCTTTTATCTACCTATGATTTGGAATGCTCAAAAGTTCATTATTCTAGAAAAGGGGTTAAAAATGTTGGGATTTTGGAAAGGGTGTGCAACACATACGTGAGGGTTATCTTTTCTCTTCATTAAACTGTATAAACTATTCTTTTGCTTTGCTTGTGGAATAGGATAGAAATGTTTTTGAAATGGGCATAAAATATTTATTCTCCAAAATATTTATTTGTAAAAACACGGGAAAACAAACAAACTTACAAGATTCAAAACATTACACTAAACAAAGATACAAGACTTACTCATGCTCCTAATGAGCTCTATCTTTCTTCTTACAAATGATCCAAATATATAGACAAACCAAAGCACATGGAACTGAGTTCTGGACTTCAAACCAAAACTAATAATAGTAAATGTGCAGTTGTCAAACAGTAAAAGTTCTCTTTGTCTCGTGTCTATCATGTGGTCTTTGGAAGGTGGTTGTTGTTTGTTTGAGGTGCAATAGTGATATTATTTAATAACACTTTATACGTAAGAATTTTTTTTTGTCCCTTCAAAATTATTTATCAGGTAAAAAGTATACTTTGAAAGTGCATTGGGGATATCAATTAATGGGTCATGATTTGTCTACTTATACGAGTGAAAGGACAGAAATCTTTAACTACTGCTTAGATGAACTTTGTTCATTAACCTAACTAGATTTTATTTCATTTAGATTAGGTGTTAAAGACAATTTTTTATTGTATTATTTGAAGGTTGGGATGATGGATGCAGGGTTTTTTGAGTGGAGATCGTTATTGTGTGACAGTGACTTGGATAAGATGGTCTAATTTGGACAAAAAAATAAGGTTGTTGAGCTTGTGATACAGAAGTTTGGAAATGAGGATAATGTTGGCCCTTATTATAATTTAGGACTTGGTGAAAGTATATCATTTCCCATAGTAAATGTTATCTATTCATCTAATGCAAGGAACACAAGCAGTCAAGCAAAAGTTGGAGAGGAATGTTGGCGTTCTATGTGGATTTCACAAGAAGTGGCCTATGCAGCTAGAAGTCTTAAAAGTAGAGGTAAAAAGAAAGAGCAAACACCAAAAGCTGAAGCACAAGTCCTTTCTACACCTACAAGTGGGGAAAAGAAGAAGGCTACTGATAAAAGTCTTATCAGTAAGGGTAATTCAAAAAGCAAGTCTAATTGTTGAAGATGGTAATATAGATGATTGTCTTGGAACATCATGGACTTTTGTAGAGATCAACTCTAAGGGGACTACCAAAAAAAAAAAGAAAAAAAGCAGCAAGTCTAAAGGGGACAAAGAATGAAGCACAAGAACTAGAAAATGGGATGGATACTGGAGTTGAATCAGACAAAGAATTGCAGGTTGCAAGTGGTGAAGTTCAAAAAAAAAAAAAAACAAGAAGTGCAGGAAAATGGGAGAGATTCTAAAGTTGAAAAAATAGACAGAAAAAAACGAGGGAGATTCTGAAGTTGAAAAAAAAAAGATGAATAAAAACATGAGGGAGATGGAGATAATGGAGTTCAAAAAATTGACTATGGAAAAAAACTGAGAGATTCTAAAGTTAAAAAAAAAAAAAAAAAAAAGAAAGGGAAAGAAAAGAAAAAGAAGCAGGAGGATGATGACTCTGATTTTTTGGATTTGGGAAGTTTCTATGACAGTGACTTTGTGCACAGTGGTGATGAAAAGGAAGAGACAAGTCCAAAAATCATAAGAAAGTGTTTGCGAAATGCTGGCTACTCAGCAGAAGACATTGATGAAATCGTTGGTGATGATGGTGTGGGTCAAACAGGTGACTTTGCATATAAAATGAAGCGACAAGTGGAGGAGGGTGAAATAGATGACTATGTGGTTGGATTGAATAAGGTAAATGTGGGTGAAACAAAGGAAAATGTGACTGAATTGAATGAGGTAAATGTGGGTGAAACAGAGGGACAGATGGAGGAAAATAATGAGACTGGCATCATTAGATATGTATACAACAAAAAGGCAAAGAAGAAGACCTATTTAACTGGACCAACTAGCGAATTTGATCTTTGGAAAACAAAAGGCTTTCTAATTGAGGATACTGCGAGGGAGGAATTTAGCATTGACCAAGACATTGATTCAGATGCTGACTTTGAATCAATAATGGGGGACTCATCAGATGAAAATGTGGACAATGAGATACGATTTGAAAGATACATGTCCAAAAAGAAGTTAAGTGACACCTATTTCAGATGTGGGCAAGAATTTAGTACCAAGAATGACCTGAAAGAGGCTATAATATATAATGGGGTAATATGGGAGAGATTAATTAACTTCAAGAAAAATGACAACAAGAGAATTTGGATAGTTTCTATGGGGGCTAACTATGACTAGACTATATATGCTTACTACATTTTGAATAGAGGACTATTTCAAATGAGGACTGTGCAACCAAAACACAGGTGTGGAAGGACTTTCTACCACAAGCTTGCATCACACAAGTTCATAGCTACCAACTACTTGGAAGAATTCAGATCCAGTAAGAAGTTTGATATGGGGCAAGCACAAGATAAGGTGCATCGGGAATTGAATGCAAATGTTTCTAGAAATGTATGTTACAAAGCAAAAGTAGCCACGAGGGAGTTGATAGAAGGCAAGTATAATGAACAATTCAATCAGATTCATGATTATGTCGAGAAACTAAGAAAGACCAATCCTAGTTATACAATTTGTCTAGATGTTTATGAGGATGAAGAAACAGGGAATCATGTGTTTAGAAGGTTCTATGTATGTTTTGATGCATTAAGGAGGGGTTTTAAAAATGGATGCAAGAAGATTCATGGTGTTGATGGATGCTTCTTGAAAGGATCCCATCTTGGGGTTCTTTTGACAGCTGTTGGGCTTGATCCAAACAACAAGTCTATCCTGTCATTTATGCTGTAGTTGAGGGTGAGAACAAGGAAAAATGGACACGGTTATTGAATTTAATGCAACAGGACTTGAAAATATATGACATGGAGAATTGGTGTATCATATGAGACCGACAAAAGGTTGTTATATTACTAACACATAGTTCAATTTTTCTTATTTCTTATGTCTAACTAACACTTTAAATTTTATTATTATTATTTTCCAGGGTTTAATTCCAGCCGTGGGGGACTTGATGCTTGGTATTAAGCATCGGTTTTGTGTGAGACATTTGCCTATCAATTTTATAAAAAATTACCCTAATGAGACCCTTAAACTGAAACTATGGAGCTATGCAAAGGCAACATATGAAAACAGCTTTAAGAGTCATATGGATTCAATAAAAGAAATAGATGAGGGTGTATGAAGTGGCTAAATGACAATGACACTCCTAGACATTAGTGTAGATGTTTTTTTAGGAAAAAAAAATGAGGTGTGATATTTTGTTTAACAATCACTGTGAGAATTTTAATTGGCAGTTGATTGAAGCAAGGTAGAAGCCAATCTTAGGCTTATTAGAAGGGATAAGGGTTTTGTTGATGAAAAGGTTGAAAGAAAAGAGGGATTGGATAGTTAAGCATGAAGGAAGAATTTGTCATAAGGTGGTTGGTAGGATAGAGAGTTTGAAGGAAAGGTCAAGGGACCATGCAACCTGCTTTGCTAGAGATACGATATGTCAAGTGTCAAAAAATTCAAGTGACACATTTGCTGTTGATTTGGCACTAAAGACTTGTAGTTGTAAGAAGTGGGATGTTAGTGGGGTTTCTTGTGTTCATTCCATTTCAACACTTACTTTGATTGAAAAAGATTCACTTGATTATGTTGATTGCTGTATGAAAGGGATGTATACATCAAAGCATATGAGAATACTAGCTTCCCTGTTAATGGTCCTAACAATTGGGACCCTACTGGAAGACCCACTCTACAAGCTTCACCAAAGCTGAAGCTCCCTGAAAGGCCCAAGAAGAACAGAAGAAAGGAGGCAGGGGAGACTAAAAAGGATGTTACCGGGAAACACCAGTTAGCTAGGGTTGGTTTAGAGTCTCAAAAGTGTGGCACCTGTCATAAGACAGATCACAACAAGAGAAGCTAACGAGAGGCTGCTAAAAAAAAGAAGAAAGATGAAGTGGACAATGATGAAAAAGATACAGTGGCTGACAATTCTAAGCAACATGAAACCCAAGCCGAAAATGTAGTTCCAATTAATGTTAACAAATATAGAAAATGTGATGGCATTGGACATAACAGATGGACGTTCAAAGCTGTGACATCATTAGTGACTGATGGTAATGACACTATGCAGTAAGATGACTCTATAGCAGTTGCTGGAAAAAACAATGCATCCTTACCTACTCAAAGTTCTTAAATAGGTACTTAATTTGATTATAATGGCAACAATTATTTTTCATTAATACTATGCAAGATTTGACTAATTTGTGTTTATTTGGAGATAACCAGTAGCCATAAAAGGAAGAGAAAATGTGGTACTTGTAATCAAGCATGACACAACAAGAATGTATGTCCAAATGAGGAAGCTAGAAGAAAAATTCAAGAAGTCGCTTGAAATAGGGGGTTTCATTTGTTAATGAAATGCATCTTGATAGCTTTTAATTGTTTTTTGTGTATTGAGGTTTTTGGTTGGGTTGTGATTGCAATTGTATTTTGGATTAGTGGGTGATTGGTTTAGTTAAAGCAATGTAGTGGATATCTTTGATGTATACATTGATGGTTGTAATGTCACACTTTTTTGATGAGCAGGTTATATATACTTGGCATTGCATTTTTTGAACATTTGGACAGATTTGTGTTTGGTGTTGTGACATGTATGGTTGTTTTTTTGGTTTTTATAAGAATGGTGTTTAGATTGCAATTCAAAGTGTTACGTTTAAGTTAGGATATTGTGTTTAAGAGAAGCATCAATAAAACAAATTAAAGACCAACTGTTACACTATCTAAATGTTATTCATGTCATTTAACTTTGAATGATATTTTATCCACATGTTATAAGTAAATATGCAGACCAAATGGAGCATCACACAATCTAAAACAACCAAAAAGACCAACTAAAAATAAGCATTGCAAAATGGAGCTTCAATAATTTTGGAAAATGTAACATCATAGTTCTTGGCAGAATAGTGAGTGAGCCAAAGCAACCTTACATGGCCAACCAACCACAAAAAACATACACTTACCTGCACTTCAAGCTCCCATTGCACTAATTTAAACGCCCTACCACCTTGCACTAACTTAAACACAGGTAAGCAATGAACATTATATTGTCAATTACATTTATTTTCCATGGAAAAGTATACACATATAACTAAACTAAACAAGAACAAGTAACGCTAGTAGAATATTACATTCCTCCTTGATTCGTCAACTTTAGTTTCACACCTCCGAATTCTCCACAGCAACCCAGGCATGATTATGGTTGATCGAGCGCACATGGGAGGATTGTATCAAGAAAAAAACCCATGGTCGCCAACCTTCTACATTCACAATAACACAACCTAGCGTTAACAAGAAGGGAAATTGGGGGGCAAAAAAAAAAAAAAAAGGATTGAGTAGCAAAGACCCAAAATCAAGCTCTAAACAAAAATGTCCCAAATAAAGATCTTACCCCAGATATTTGTCACAAAAGAAACCATCTACTTGGGTTTAAATCTATCCAAAATGTCTTCATTGTTGTCCTTTTCCCACAGTAGCATTGCCCATCGACTTCCACTACCATGGCTAAGTTCAAGTTCAAGAATGGAAGAAAGTTAAAACCGAAATAATGAAACCCAACTATAGGAAGATAGGTGGTTGACTTGATGTGGAAAAATTTTGAAAGGACGATTTTAACCCCCACGTGCCATGCATGTGATAGGCTTCCCCTTATGAGTGGTCGGAAATTGATGGTTTGAATCATTTCAGCTATTCGTAAAAATTTGAGGGATCGTTATGTCCGGAAAAAAAACATTTGGGACCAAATAGGCTAAACGCTCTAAGTATTGTAAAGAATGATGATTGAATATAGACCTTTTTTTATCTTTTTCTCTCTCTACTCTTTCTTCCCCCCAATGCTCCATTCACATCTTTCTTATTTGGTTATCTCATCACATCGTTTTGGCTAAAAATCATAATAGATATTTGAGTAAAAAGTGCCGAAAGTGTCCAAAAATTTTGATTCTTTGATTCAGATAATTGGCACTTCTGTCCAATCTATAAGTTATGTTTTAGCTGAATTAAGTTAAACCCCTTTCATTTGACCTTTTTTGTGGGTAAATTTGGAGGAAAAAAAGAGAGAGGCGCAAATCTCCTTTTTTTTTAAACCCCATCTCCCTCAACCGATTGCTTCTTTTCATCGCCGCCCAAATCTATCGGCAGTGTCAGCCTTCTCTGACATCCCCTCTCAAAACTCTAACCACACCTCCACCATATCTGTGGCTTCCGATCAATGCCGCCTAGATCTACCCTCTCATTTCCTAGATAAAATAACTCACCCCTCTATCAATACCTCACAAATCCCTTTATTTCCAGTTTTTCTCCAAACGCAATCCCATACCTTACCTATGCTGCCATCCCAAGATTGTTAGTATGAGTGACTAGAAGCTATCCAATGCTACCCAACCTTCGGCAATGAGAGCTCTATAGAAAGATCAGAGTTTTAGCTCTCCACCGTCGAAGAGTGGAGCTAGTGGGGGATCAACGTAGTCCTTTCCATGGGGATGAGTTTGTCTTTTTGCTCACTTCTTTGGATATTGTTCTTCTTTCTTCTCCTTCTTAATTTTGTCTCTTTCTCTCTAATATACTGCTTCTGAGTTGCAGAGCTGCTGTCGGTGGTTTCTGTGAAGGATTTGAGTGAGAAAGCAAGAGGGAATGAGTCTGGTTTTTATGGGTGGAGACAATACAGGATTTATGGATAAGATGAGGGTAATTCGGCACCCCTGCAACAGACCTAAACAAATAGGTAAGGAGGTGAGTTTCAATTTGGGGATTTGTGGGTTTCAGTTTATAAGGGATTCAATGGATTGAGGGAGGCAGGATATCAAGAAGAAAGATTTGTGCTTTCATTTTTTTTCTCTTTCAAATTTACTATTAAAAAAGATCAAATGAAAAGGGTTTGACTTGATTCCGTTAACAATTAATGTCTATATTGGCGGAAGTGCCAATTTGGATACTTTTGGAAAATTCAAGTGTATGGAATTAGCAAAAAAAAGGTCGAGTGTCTAAACAAAAAAATGGAAAAGTTTAGGTGCTTCTGACACTTTTTACCCTAGATATTTCTATTTGAGTTTTGCAAGATTCAAACTCCTTTGGCCTTTTTATCTTTTGATCTTTAATTTCTTCAAGAAAAAGGAGATCTTTGTTTTACTTGGTCAAATCTGGATCCTTCTTTAGCCTTTCATGGTGGTTTTAAGCACCTCTAAAGACCGTTGATGCGGGCATGGTGTTATGGTTGATTTCTCTTCATGAATCATAGTGGAAAGTTGACTTTTCTTGGGTTTCTGGTGTTTGATGATTGCGTCAAAGATTTAGATACGATATTGTTATGTATTTGGTTTATTTCCTGTATTTTAGTTTCTTGCCTAGCTACTTTATTAGGTGTGGTGTATTCTTTGTTACTTTTGAACAATAAACTTTGTCTTGTTGATTCAATTGTGTAATTTATTTCATGAATATCCATTTACCAAGAAAAAAGAAAAGAAAAGAATGATGTTGAAATTGTGAAGATCTAAAAAAATTGCTGGTGAGTTGGAGTTGAATGGTTAATGGTCTTTGCTAAAGGAGGATTCATTGAGAATAAATTTAGTTGAAGATGAATTTCGATCAAGGTAAATAAATTAATATTTATCTTACCTTAATTGTTATTAAGGTAATTTTTAAACAATTACATATTTGGAAACCCTAATAATTGTATATGAAAGCCTTAACAGACAACATAAACAAAGAACGAGATGCCAAAAGTTCTCCAGCCTTAGTACTTGACAATGATTAAATAGAATCCTTAAATCTTATCAGTTTCTTACTTCATTTTCCTCTATGATCACACAACTCGAAATAAAACATGTACTATTTGTGTACAATCTCAATTATGAAAAGGGTAAAAAGTGTGAGAAGCACTTGAACTTTTCCATTTTTGATAATTCTAGACACTCGAATTTTAAAAAACTATCGAATGTGGCGCTTCCGTCCAACTTGGCCCTTAACAGCTGATAGAATCTAATCAAATCCACTTCATTTGAAATTTTTGAGGGTGAATTTGAAAGGAAAGAGTTCCCAAAACTTCATCTTCTTCCTTGAGCCAAACCCTAGATTCTTTTGGTGTTTACCAAAGGCAGAGAATCAGGGTTTAGGGTTGTTCTCTCTCTACTCTAAATGCTCTCTACCTAGTTCCAACTACTCACCTTAACTCCTCAAGTTCAGTGCTGTCGACACCCAATGCTCCACCCTTCATCGACTGTAACCTGTCACCGATAGGGTGGCTCCAGCCACCTTGCCAGCCCCTTCTCCATCCCTCTTTTGTCAATCATTTTCTGTCTCCTAACTTGCTCAACGCCACTCAAACTTCTTTTGTGCCTTTGAGCATCCCGCCTTATTTGTCATCCCATCCTCCCCACCAAATCTACCCTGGCTGCCATTTGAAACCTCTCTCTGTCTCCTTTGATTTTCAAGCCACCCCTAGCAGCCCCCTTCATTTTCTTCATGTCAACACTCCCTTATTCGGATCTTCCCCTCTCTGCCATGGAGACAGACTGCTCAAACCTCAAGCTCCTCCTACCCTCCGCCCACTTCCAAACCTTTTTTTGCCGCAGTAGTCTTTGGATCTGAGAATCCATCAAACTCCTGAGCCGTTTCCCAAAAGCCCATCGAAATCTTTTCACAACTCCATGAAAAACTCATCAATTATAGGCCAAAAAAACCAACTCACTCACGAAGAGGCGGCTAGGGTGAAGCAACAATTGAATGAAGGAAGAAGAAGGAGATGCCTTTGTTTTCTATTCTATTGTTGTCTTCCGAAAATGCAATTAAGAAAAGTCATGTGGTGGGCACATGGGGCCATCCCGTCAGCTGTTAACGGCTAAGATAGATGAAAGTGTCACTTTTTATACTTTTTTAAAATTCAAGTGTCTAAAGTCATAAAAAAAAAGGTCGAGTGTCTAAACCATAAAATGGCAAAGTTCAGATACTTTTGGCACTTTATGCCTCAAAAATAAAATTATAATTACAAGCAAGTGATATAAAAATTACTTTAGATATAGCTCAAAGAATTTTAATTTGTGCAAAACAATAGCTAACCATTATTTCTTACAAATAATATAAGGGAGGGTTATATTTTTTTACACAAAATTAAATGATATTTACTTTAAAAAATATTAAAAAAAAGTAAAATTTAATAATTTTAAAAAGAAACTTAAAAGTTTCTAAATTTTTTTTTCCCCCAATAAGGTTAGAGTATGGAATCAATAATTTTTAAAATAACCAATCAAAACTAATTATTAAATAATAATTATAACTATTATCAAGATATATTTAAAATTTAAAAGTTAAATAAAATAAAATAAATTTGAAATAATACTATAAACATACTCTATATGTGTGCATATAAAAAGTTTATTATATATACCATGTTTATATAATTGGAATTGGGTTTAAATGGATCCAAAATTATGTATACCATATTCGAATCCGATTAAATAATACTATTTGGACCCAAGCTGAATCCGATATGAAAATGGAAATACCATATCTACTTTAAACGGGTTAGGTATGAAAACGAGTATAGATATATCCAATCTATTGACCGTCCTTGTAAATGCTTTAAGAGCAGATGAATTGTGGAGAGTTGATCTAAACCATTGATTACTCTATAATTTTTTTTTTTAATTTAAAAAAAGCTATTGATTAGTTTATCTAGTTATACACTTGCCACGTTAGAATTGGAGGTTACAAATTGGGTGCATTTGGATAATTTCTAAATTTTATCTTAACTTCTAAAAAGTGAAGATTTAAGTTGAGATGTTTAATTTTTCTTTTATTATCATTCTTCAAATTATAAAATTATCTTAACAAGAAAATAAGAAAGTAAATATTCAAGTAAACTCTAGGGTTTTACATATATATATATATATATATATATATATACGGTTTTGTTAAGGTGCACTCCAACCGTTACTGTAACGGAATTTTTGCTACAGTGCTCATGCAGCCAACCAAGCGGAGCAAAAATTCCTTTACGGTAACGGTTAGAGCGCGCATTAGCAAATCCGTATATATATACTATCAAAAGAAGGAAGAAAAAAAAGGAAAATGGAACAGAAAAGAAAACCGAAGTGAGTGTTGTGAAAAGAAATTTGAGGTGAATAGTTAACCGAGGAATTATCAAAAAGATTTAATAAGGCAAAATATAAAATTTTTTCTATTATAATTTTCTTTGAGGCGGTGACTGGGACATGGTTCCAGGTTGCTCCAGTGGTTTAATTTAGATTTCTCCAAACTCGGCTTTAATCACCGAAACCTCCTTTCCCTAATAATAATAGGGACTAGTTCTACATTGCTCTGGTGGTTTTGATATTTTCCAAATCATCTTCTCCATCCTCTTGCCTGACTTACATATATATTATGATGGAGAAAATTCCCCTTATCTATTTTGCATGATTCAAATAGATTTCAAATATTTATATGCAAATTATAAATTCCTTTTGATCAAAATAATCCTTTTTTGGGTCATGTCAATGGAAAGAACATGAAATTGGTTAATAAATCGAGAGTATTTTTATCCTAACACTCTTCTTCCATAGTAAATTTCTTAATCAATGACTTTCGATATTTGCAGATAATTTTCCCCCCAAAAAAATTAAAAAACTAAAAGAATCCGTACTTTTCTTCGACAGTTTCTAGAGATAAACTCTAACAAAAAACATAATCAAGTTTCCATGTCCATTTAATGAGATTGAGGATCACCTACAAAGAGCTGAGAACTAAAATTGATCTTGGTGGAAAACAAAAATGGGAGAAGAACTAGTAAAATTGATATCAAATTCTAAATGAAATTTATAAAGAAAAGAAATATGTAAAAACCAATTTCTCACTATGAAGGTGAATAGTTAACAACTATATGCCTAGAGGGGTGCTCTACATCCCTGCCACCTGCATGTTTGGCTAGTTGTGGCAAACACATACTATTCTTACCTTCTGTCCCACTAAATAAAAACCCATCAAGCTTTTGGAGACAGAATGCATGTCAAGGCTTCTGCTGGCTGAAGAATTGGTCAATAAAGAAGAGGGAGCATAGTATTTGGACAAACCTACCTCTTCTTTTGTTGATCAATTTCATCTTCTTTTCAATGACTTGGTGGATTATTCTTAAAAGGAAGGAGTTATATAGTTTTTTTTTTTAAAAAAAAAAAACTAAAAAGTTACCTATAAAGTTCTCCTAGTAAAAAAAGAAATATGAACCTAGTAAAAAATTTTTTTAAAAAGAATTTTTTTATTTTCATATGAAATTATATACATATATGATATATTAATAGGATTTATTATTACACACACTTCTATAATTATTTTATTATATATTAAATATTAATTTTTTATATTAGTTATTTATCTATCTATCCAATTCGAAGTTTTATTCATTACTTCGATCCCGCACCAGAAAGGGCTGCAACATAACAACAGAGAGACTGAAAAAAAAAAAAGAAAACTCCTTAACGAGATTACATGATTTCCTTCCATTAATAAACCGGTTTGGAATCTATTTATAAACAAGTTGTTATTGACTGCTTTTCAAATACATTTTTCCTTCTTGTATTCACAATCTAACAAACCGCATACTCTAGCAATACTACCACAGCATCACCTAAAATTTTCTCCCCTTTTAAGGAAAACTTGAGGACAGCACATACGATTAGATATATATGGCATCAAAAATACGGCACTAATATCTGATAATCCATTAAGCATCCAGGAGAACAGGACGCCTACGTCTCAACCCCGTTTCAGCAGCTTCTTCTTGTTCGTTCTCAACTAGGCTAGCTTCAGGTGCATTTGAGCTTGGACTTTCTGAGGAAGCACCAGTAGCAGCAGCAGTTTCGTGCTGCCTATTTTCCTCTCCATAGTTGTGAAGTCTTCTACCAATCAGATAGCGGTCATCCCGTATAGAATTGTGCAGGTTAGTGAACCAGACATGAAACCTCTTGGCACAGTACCACAACAGACCAAACCCCAGGCACCCCAACCAGGCAAAGCGGTAAACAGCTGAGTTGACTACTAGCGGGTACCCAAATACTGGAAACAATCCCCGTGCTAAAACATAGGGAACACATAATGCCGTGAGCAACTTCATAATGATGGGAAGGACAATTTCTCGTAGCACCCAAAAGCCTTGCAACCGGGAGAAGCCATCCTCCCTCACCCTTTCGAATTTTATTCTCCAACTCTCGTCCACCAAGGGCAACACCTGATCCAACATAACCTGATTGAACATTCCATTTGTAGTAGACAAATATGAGATTATCCTCAAAATTCTAGAATCATCCATTAATCTAAGGAAAGATAAATAACACTTGTTTAACAAATCACACAAGCATGAATTCCACAAATTGCACAGTCGAGATACAAAAAACAAAAATTGAGCACTGTAGATAAGATTTTCAGGGCAAATTCTGTTCACCAGTGTTTGTTGTACTTCCTATACAAGCTTTAAAGTTCAAAATGAGTGCCAACCAAATTGGTCCATGCATTTATTTACATTGAGGTCCAAAATAATTTTATTAACCCGAAAAATATGATCGACAATTCAAGGATCTGTACCACTCATAACATTGTTCAGTCCATAGTTGATACACTGATTGCATGTTCTCAGCCAGGAAAAAGAAACATGATGAATAGACAAATGAGAATGGCAGATAATTTCAGCACATAATAAGCAGAGGAATTATTTAATATTTGCTTGGGGAAAACATTCCAGATGGGACAATGAAATTAACATGGTACTCACCAGCCTAGTCCAGATCTTGAGAAAGATTAGCCCAAGAGCCCAGTCCTGATATAAAAGGAAAACTGGGCTTTCGTCCACAGGCACTCGCATTGGCACAATTACCAAAAGTTCAAAGAGCAGTCCAATCAACACAGGTATGACAAAAATCTGGTATACAATGACAAAAGAAAGTTGTCAATGAAAACATTTATATGAGAAATTAAATCATCCATAATAAAAATCCACCTACCCATATTGATAGTAGTGCAGAACTCTTAACACCGATGCCAAACCACTTCCAAACCTGTTTTAATAAAACAGTTGCCCTTTTTGTTCTTATGTGCTCAACTGAATACCTTACTCCCGCTAACATAGTCCAGATAACATAACTTCCAATGACAAAAGCATATAAATCTGGAAACCATGAAATAGTCAATATCACATATCAAATTGATTCTTGGAAAAAGGTGTGCATAAAAGACATAATCATACTAATATATTACCATTGCACTTTATTCCATGAGTTATTGGAAGAAGCGGAAGAGCATTGAAAAGTGCTCGTCCAAGTGAAACCGGTATGACTATCAAAGCAGAGTTGAAGATGAGCAGAGTCATCCAGGCAACAATCAACAGCAAAACAATGCGAAGCACAAAGCTGCACCTGCTAAGAGATCAAACCAGCTCATTTAAGAAACATGTGAAAGCAGGTCAAACCGGCACAAAACTAAAGAGATCCATCCATGTATATTTTTTTCTCTTTTGGGCTGCATCACAGAGGGGTCATATCTTGCTTCAAGTATTTCCTCTTTAACCGCATATGACACAGCTAAAAAAATAAACAGACTTAAATGGATCACCTACAATATAAAATTGGCCTGCATGAAAAATTGCACTTATATAACTTTAATGCAGGAGAGATAACAATGGATCAAGACCATTGATACAAAATCTTCCAAAATGTTAGCCAACATCATCCAAAAAACTGGACAAGTTTTGGAACCTTTATCTTAATTTAAAAAGAAAAGAAACTGTGATCATTTTTAAGAGTATCATTATACAAGTCCTAGAAACCAGTAAGATAAATAATTGATACATTTTGGAACTTATGCCATTAATTACCATTAACAGAGCAAAGTTATGACTTCTAGTTTTGCTATAGTCTGTGTCCAGCTGCAACACACCCTTTATTATGGATTGTGACTTAACAAAATACCATGATAAAGCAAATGTCATTTCCCACTCATCCGTCAGAAAGGAGACATGACACATTACTTCCAATAAAATGGAATCATATGACATTAAATAATCAGTCTATAACTTACTCAGTATCAGCATGCTCATCATTGTCAAGCTCTTCAGCCAGAAGAGGATTAGATACCACATGCCTGGCCCTGTTGACATTATCAGGGGCAACTCCTACTAGAGCTCTATCCTGTCCCACAAGTTGTGCATGAGCTCTTTCCTGTCGCACCACATCCCCATTTCCATTTTCCTGACCCGCAGTATCATCGGGTCTGGGTAGTAAATAATCAGTCAATCCCAGTGCCCAACCAACAGCAGTAAACCAATATCGAAGAAGGGCTTTGATTGTTGTCCTCAACTTAAAATGCTCAATAGCAAAAGGTATACAAATTTGGAAGAGTAGCATGTCAGCAGGAATTTCAGTAAATGGGTCCGATACACTGCAAAACAGTAGCAAATATCAAATCGAGCATATTATACAAATTGGTCGATAGAAATACCAAGGCTGAGACAAGAAAACTTACGAGATATCAAGAGGGAAAACTGAGGGAGCCATTCGCATTGCAAGTTTAACAGGTAAAAAGACCAACATAACAATTAAGCTACCATAAACAGCAACAGACAATAGAACTCGACGAGCATGTTTGTGAACAGGATCATCAATTAGATCCCGGAATGGATTGTAGTTCGGATCAGCAGGATCTCTAAGGAAGTAAAGCACTCCAGTACGAAGTACCTGCAAAACACAAAAACACAGTTGAAACAGTATGCCAGAAGTATCTCTATGCTATTAGATAATAATTTTCAAGAATCTATACCCCTCGAAGAAGGCTGACAAAAATGCTTATTTGCAGCATGTAAACAATCCCCACAACCCAATGAACCAATGAGCTTGCCAATGGAGAAACTGAAAAGAAGTCCACTCTGTGTGAAATTGATTTTCCAAACATTATTATGGTACAGACATCCAGCCACCATCCACACATCAAAGGGAAAACCCCTAGTTCAATGACCAAAAGAAAAGCAACCTTAATCATCGTCATCAGATGCCTCATGGCAGACACAAATTGTCTCAAGAGCGATGGAATAGTCTCCGCGATGGAGGCAATTCCATAGAACCTCCCCATGGTCAATGGCTCTCCTCTAGTGTACCGAATTAATGCAATGATTCCAAGGTAAAAGAAAATCAGAGAGAATATGAACATGTATCCAACAGCAAGAGTAGTAACATCCGACAGACGTGATGCTCCACCGGAAGGCCCCTTCAGCAGTTCAGTTGTAATGGTTGCGTTAAGGTTGTCTGATGCACCTGTCAGAACTGTGGCATTTACTTGCAACATTCCAGCAACCTGACCAAGCAAACTACTTTCTTGATTATCAGATGTCAAATTTGCAACAGCAGTCAAAGCATTCTGCAAGGTAATGTTGGCTAAGGAGAGCGCTGATTCTGTAAGAGGCATGACTGTGGACAGAACTGGTGTGGTAGCAGAGGACAAAAGCCAGGATAGATAATACAATATGACACGTCCCAATGAAAAAGGCACAAATATTACAACTCCAAGGAATATCATATTGCTCGCAAGAACCTGCAAAAGCAAATAGCAGCACAAAAATGAGCAACATAAGATATATGCAATGAGAAGGCATCTGAATGATAATGCAAAATATTATCAGCATTTTGCATGTCTAAATCTAATTATTTGTCAATGAATGGATGCTAGATGTGACCGATGCTCCTATAATGAGAAATCTTAACTACATGCATTACGACTTACGTGCCTGAAAGATCAGCAGACACATATGGTTATGCTTATTGTCAGTGTCATTATCGAATCTTCTTTGATAAAGACCATGTCTCTACCTGGAATTGACAATAACTTGTGCAGGGACTGGGGTGGTATAGAAT
Source organism: Parsonsia alboflavescens (assembly GCA_028571225.1). NCBI lineage: Eukaryota > Viridiplantae > Streptophyta > Magnoliopsida > Gentianales > Apocynaceae > Parsonsia > Parsonsia alboflavescens. The sequence continues at coordinate 3,829,102 of JAOXNR010000029.1, read as the reverse complement.
ACTTTTTCATGGAACCTTGTTTTTTGAGTTACCTGCTCCTTATTGTTTTGGCATAATGTCAGCTTGTATGAGAACTTTTGTTTACCTAAAATTAACATTTGTTTACAGCATATCCTAGTTAGAACCACCATGTTGGCTGAGAGGGATAAAGATAGGAGTAAAAACAATTTTACTTGGTAATTTCTCTTTGTTTTGTTTAATGCAGTTTGATGGCTTTTTCTGGAAAAATTTATCACATGGAGGTAGGCAGCTAAATATAATTCAGCAACAATGCGGCTTACAAATCAACTTGAAAAGCTTATTGTTTACCAAATTAAAACACACGTCTAAGAGATAAGGGCAGGCAAAAACATTCTTATGAAGGGTTGCTTGATTTAATCCTAGCTACTAGAACAAAAAAATGCAAACAAAAAGCTATCAACACTTATGAAGTTCAATGAACAAAACAGGTTGGCCAAGCATTTATTTAACCAAGTTATGTAACAGAGGATTACTGTAGAATGAAAAGTACAAGAAAAATTTGCAGACACAAATTTATGTAGTTCTGGTAACTCACAGTAAATGCGTTTTCAACCAAATGAAAAACAGGTCCCTGCATGCCAACCAGCTCATCAAATGGTACATCCTCTGCTCCATCAGCATCATCCAAGCCATCAAACATTTGTTCTACATGAGCTTCGAGTCGTGCGGCCTGCATTTCCCATCGAGCAGCAACATTTTCTGCATTTCTTCTGATAATCTGACCAGCTCCAGCAATTCCCTGCCCTCCAGCAGCATCTTCAACATTTGCATCACCTGCTATGTTTCTGTTAGCTTGACCAGGAGGTCTTCTTGCAGGACGAGCGCCATTTCTTTCTGCTTCATCTTCTCTGTCACCATCCTGACCGCCAAGTTCTCGTAAATGTCTAAAATAGTCCCTCAAAGAGGTCGCCCCAAGAAAAATGAAAACTATGCTTGCGGAGAGCAGAAATCCATGCAGACAGTCGGTTAAGATAACAGTCATAGATATATGACTCAAGAAAAGTCGCTGGGCTTCACTGAAACTTCTAACAAAAGCTAAACGCCAAATCCAAAAAGTAATAAATGGGATTATAAGAAGCCAAACAGAGAGCACAAAACTAAGGCGCATAAAGAACTGCAGGACGTGACACGCTTTCATTGCCATTCCAACTATAAATTCGCGAAAAGGAAGCCTTGCTGGAGCATTTTCAGCATAGACAGGAGAAAAAGAAAATGAATGCTTACAAACCTGCATTTAGTAATAAACAGTGGTTTGAGAAAGTGTGTCTAGAAACACAGTCAAACTATTATATACCAACTGCAGGAACAGTGTAACAAATGATAGCCAAGAACTCATCTAAACTCATAAAAAGTGAATCAAATTAGAAGTACTGAAAGTAACATAAGGACTGCATAGCAGTGAAACTTTTGGTATGTGCTTCAAGAAACAAATCCTCCCCTCCTCCCCCACCCTCAGCCAACAAAAAAAGAAAGAACAAAACCAAGAAAACAAGATAGGAACGAAATTGCATCTATCCTAGCAAATAAAGTGGGCATTCAATGACTTGCACTGAAGTGAATAACATAAAGACAACTTTACACCTTTTGGACATTACACTTTCTAACCATATTGCACCCCTACAACAAATATGAAAGCATTATTATATTTATCCATCACTCTGAAAGTCAATAGTCAAATCAATCACTATTGAAATAAATCTAACACTTCAAATCTGAAATACTGTATTCTGATAGAAATAGGAAAATAATGGGAACTTGAAATGCTACAGACACTTGGAAAATGGAGCAAGAGAATTGATCAGATCAATGAATTATGGAAAAAAATAAAGAACTTCCAATCCAAAGTACTCGGTTCTGATTGAAGTACAAGAATTGCTGGAAGTCAAATGCTCCAGACAGTTATATATGGAGCTACACACAAACACAACTAACTCTGACGCCTACTGCACTTTTTGGCTAAATTTTGTAAGGAAGTTGGCCTGTTCTTTCTGCTGACAAGAAATAGGATAAGCTAAGATTGTATATTATCTCAATCCCATGTTCAATTCTTTGTACTGATTTATTTAGACATGCTGACGAGAGTCATAAACCCAAATCATTTACAACCAAAACAAGAAGAATGAAATCCCCAGAAAATAGAAGAACAAAAAAAACTGCAGAGAGCAAGAACTAATTTCCCGGATAATAAAGATATAAGGGCAAATCACCTCGCATTGGCGAGCGTTGCTATGATTGAGCCACTGAAGAAGGCACTCTTGATGAACAAACTTTATGCTACCACTGCAGGCACAAGGATACCGGAGAGGATTCTCAGAATCTCCGGGATTCCTACAGATCCGACAAACGTCTTCCTCCTCATCATCCTCATCGTATCTGCTCATCACACTATTACTGGTCACTTCCTTCTCCACCGCCGTCGACGACGACGAAGAATCCGATGCCGGACCAGTAGATGCAGCGGAAACAGCATCTCCGTTTCCGCCTAACATCGCCGGCACAATCTCCATATAATATAAGTTTTTGGGAGGAGAGACTATGTCTCTCGCAATCAGATTTGCTTTCTAGGGGAGGAGCGGCGACGGAGATACGAGTAAATTTTGGTTTCACGCGAACGCGGATTAGGAATTTTTAGGAGGGAGAGGAGGGCTGGATGCATCGGGTAAAGACGGTGGCGATCTCAATTTACGACTTTATCCCTGGTGTGATGTTGAGGGTGGTTTTGACTTTCTATAAATTTCTTCCATAGTTTTCTTTCTTCAAGAGAAACTTAGCATTTCATGGCAAAATAGTCAATTTAATCCACAACTTTTTCTTTTTCTTTTTCTTTTTTTTCTTCACCATGTAGGTGCATATATATATATATATATATATATATTGCTCTCTCTAAGGGAAGGCAACAAGAGGAACGACGTCGTTTTGTGGGAGGAGAATTCGGACCAAAAGTTCGTTTTGTGGGAGGAGAATTCGGACCAAAACTTCAACAATCGGACCAAAAGTTCACTCACACCGAAATCGAACAATTCCTCTCGAACAACAAAACCGATCGATTCCAAGAACGAAATCGGACAATCACTCTCGACGAAATCGGACAATTCCTCTCGAACAACAAAACCGATCGATTCCGAATCGGAAGTGCGGGCTTCTTGCAGCAAAAGAATCTGCCAAAGCAAGTTCGATCGATTCCAGCAAGAATCTGCCAAAGCCCTTCCTCAATCCGATTCCCAAAGAATCTGCCAAACCCCTGCTCTCTTTCGATTTTCTTTGTTTCACCGAACGAAATCACAGCTGGTCCGGAGCCTTCCCAGTCCAATTCCGACGTCCCCCACCTCTCTCAATTTCTGGAATTTTAACACATCCTCCGGTAGTCTCCTCTTGCCCTCTGCTTTCAACCTTCAGAAGCTTCGTAACAGTCCCTGTAACACAGAGGCAACTTCAAGCAAGGTAACTTAATGATTTTTTTATATATCATTTCCTGGTTTTTTTTTTTTTTTTGAACAGTCCGCTTTATAATGTATTTGAATGTCAATATTTATTTATTTATTTCATTTTGTACCCATTATGTCCAATTTTGCTCTGCTAGCTACAGTCTTACATATTTCTATGAAATTTATTATTTGTTGGAAATGTATAATTTATCTTGTGGTTAATTAAGTAAACAAGTTTGTCAGAGTGATTGTGATTCTGGAAAAAATATCTAAGAGCAAACCTTTCTGAGCCAAGTAGAAGGAATAATGAATGAGACACAAGAAAATTGTGCTTCAAACATTTTCATATTGCTCACAAGTGTATGGCTGAGAACCATATATTAATAAGGAAAATGAGCCATTGATTGTAGTTATTTGGGTTACTGTCTTGCATGCTGTAGAAGTTGCTAGATAAGTGTGGTTTACAATAATGTCTGCTGACTGACTATTTTATGTTATTGAAACTGTGACACTAAGGTGATATTTTGAACTAATTTGTAGTTCCTACAAAGCTCTTTCCATCATTTAAAGCAGAGAAAATGTTCTTTTTCTCCTTTAGGAAAAGGCTTCAAAACTTGAAGTGTTTTGACTCGCTATTAATTACCCTTAACTAGTTTAAAACAGTATTCACATTTTACTTGGGGGACTTAATAATTGTTTTTTTCTGTAGCATATTTTTTTCATGTGCTTTCAAATGTCCCCTACAGGTATAAAGCCATTG
>JAOXNR010000029.1:3807582-3824796 GCA_028571225.1 Parsonsia alboflavescens | reverse complement strand
TATTTATATTCTTTTGTCTTCTAGGATCTCATATCTCTCAAGCCATTTTCATCGAAATTCTTTTATTATTATTATTTTTTCTAAAGAATATTTTAGATATAATACTATTCAACGGTGAATTACTTTAATTTTCCCGAATAATAACATATTTAAATTATTGAGTTATGAATTATCTGTGAAATCAGAACATTTTTATACTACATACTTAAATTACTATGCAATTGAATCGTTGATGAAATCAAATAAATATGTTGGTAAATAGTAATATACCTAAAATACAATTGAGAAAAAAAGAGTTTCGATGAAAATGACCTAAAAACCTCATTTTCAAAACAATTAGACTTAGTTGAAAAACGTAGAAATTTATAGAACCTTTTACTTGATTTTTGAAATGATGTAAAAATTTAAGATTTTGAATTCGACTCTTATCTTTTATTCATTTATGTATTAAATTTTGTGTGTGTATTAAATTTAATTAATCAATGAAGTAATTATGTTTTCTTTAGCCACCTAACTCACTCAACTTACAAATACTTTTTTTGTTTTTTTTTTGCGAGTGATCCGTGTTTGGTTCCTTAGTATTATGAAAGTCACTAGATGTGCAACACCTAATCAGAATCTAAGGGATTAGATACTGTTCTTAAATTTTTGTATTTGCACTTAATTAAAGGAGACTCTTTCCAAAGATAGTTTTTTTTGTTTTTCTTTTCTTTTCTTTTTCCTTGAAAAAAAGATCGAATTTGTATTAAACTAAAAAAAAAAAAAGATATATCTTACAAAGAAGCAATTTTAGCTAACATTAAAGATAAATCAATAATATATTGAGTACAATAAGCATCCAAAGGTAAAATAAAATCCTCAAGAAAAACACAGGAATTTCTCCAAGACCACAAAGTGAGAACACAAACACGAAAAAAGTTCTTTTAAAGGTCTTTTTTTCTTCTTGCATGCCCATCAAATCTCTATGGTTTTTCATTCCTTTTCGTTGGTGCAAAGCAAATCACATAAAGATAGTCAGTTCCACTTAAATCTGGCTAGTTTGAGGCATCTTTGTTTTCTTTGCTCACCTCTTCTACCATGAAAAATGGAAATGCCTCTTTTATACTCACTTCATTTGGAATTGAATATCCAATTTTGACTTGTACAAATTTTAAAAAAATAAATTGATTTAGTTCATTTTACACTTAATCAATTTCTTAAGAAAATTTTAACTAATTTAGGAAATAAGACATTCATTTCCAAACAACTCAAAATGAAAATATATACATTCAATTTCGAACATAAGAAATATATAATAGAATTTTGAATATTTTTGAACTCATGAGATACATCTGTTGTCTGAATCATGCATCAAAAGATTGAAAGGGGCTAGCAACAGTCTCATCTTGTATATTTAATTATTGGAGAAGTGAACTTTGTTGCTAGATTCTAATATTGTAATTCTGATTTGTGGAATTGACACACCTCAACAATACAAATTAAAAAAATTCAGATTAATCTTAATATGAATAGTTTATATAAAAATAATAATTAGCTAGCATTATATTTTTGTTTATTTGATTATATATTTTATTTTAAATTATACATTCTGTATGAAATTAAATATCTCATTCTCTAAATTAATTAAATTTTTACAAAGGAATTGATAATATTATATTCAAAATAAATTAAAACAAACTCCTCCAATAAATTTCCAATTCAATTCCGAATAGAGGGAGTATTAATTTTAAGAAAAGGTTAAAAATATTTTTGTTTTAACTAAAAGTCAAATTTAAGAACATAGGTTAGTTATTGAAGGGAAAAATTGAAAGAAAATAAATTTCTTAAAGAAATTTGTAGTCATAAAGATTTTTTGAACTTTAGTCTTGTTTTACGTCAAAGCCCAAACCCAATACACTGGAAAGCCGAGGCCATGTCCAATGAATAACCCTAGCAAAATTTTACATATTGGAAAAAACTAATTAGGCCCATTTGAATTTAGCCTTCTTAGATTTTAAAAACTTAACATCATCGAAAAACTTAATAATCCCTCAGTATCATTGGTCGTCATTTTAAAAATATAATTAACTATTTTTTTCCTATTTTAAATTGTCTAATAATCACTCTCTCAAAATATTTATATGCTTTTGGATATCTAATAAAGATGGATAATATAACAAAAATACTTTCAAATATTTAATTAACTAACCACAATAATTTATAATTAGTGATAAAAAAAAGTTAGATAGAATGACTTATATTTAGTGACGGGGAGTAGTTTTTGAAAACCTTGACAGTGTGGTAAAAACTTATTTGGATGACAATTGAATTATTTTGGTTAGGTTTAATCTTTGGAAAAACAAGAAAAAAAAAGTGATAAAATTTATTTGGACAACAATTGAATTAGTTTGACTTCGTATAATTTTTGGAAAAATAAAAGAGGTTTTAATCATTTTTCTCTTTTCAAAAATTGAGAAGAGCTTTTCCAAATACACCCTATAATTTTCGGAGTTTCAATAAGATAAAACTTCTATTATTCAAGATGTTTTTGTTTTCCTAACCTTCCCAATAAAGCTACTTGTTTGGTTTCCAAAGGGGAGGAAGAGGAGGAGGAGGAGAGTGTATCCTACTTCTTCACCTAACAAGAGTAATTACATATGCATTGATCTTGATATGAAAGTTAATAAAAAATACCCCCTTTGTCTAGAATTAAATGTCTTATTTCGACACTTGCAAATTTTATGAGAAGAGTTTGACTTAGTTTATTGTAAAAGAAAAAATATCAATTCCTTTATGAAATTTTAATTAATTTATGAAATTGCTAAATGCCTCAAAATAGAGATAAAACATTCAAGAGTAGGCAGTACTTTTCTTACTTTATTTTACTAAAAAGCATTGGGCAAGAAGGGAAGTTGCATTTATATCCATAAATGGAAAAAAAATTTTACAATAAACATAATAGTTATTAACAAAACTTGGGACATTAGGTATAATTAATTGACAAATGTTAAATCTTGCTAGTTTAGTGGTAAGCAGCAATACTTGGGATTGTGTTTAATTTGGGACATGCATAGGGTAGATGGGGTGTCATTGTTGATCCTAAAGGGGAGGGGTATAAGGAAGAGTCAAGGAAGGGATGAGAGTAAAAAAAAAAAAATTAAGAAAAAGAGAAACTTTTTTGGACAAATGTCAAGCATGGCTATCTTACTAGTAAACAGCAAATATTTGGAATCAGGAGGTTTCAAATTCGAGACAAGGTGAGGGTAGGTGAGATATCACTATTAATCCTTGTGAGGATCGGTATAGAAAGGCTTACGAGAAAGATGAGTGTAAAAAAAAAAAAAAAAAAAAAGTTAATTGACAAATGTTGAAAAGGTAAATATGTTGCCCATAAAAGCATTTTCAATGAGATTCTTAAGAAAGATGAATAAAAGAGAGCTCTAAGAGGTGCTTAACTTTTTGAGATGCAAATTTAGGATTGGTGCTTAACAAATTTTTAAGAGAAAATGAGTTAATGGCGGAATCTACTATCATAATAAAATCTAATTTAAGCACTTTTAGAAAGGAGGATTGAAAAATGATCATGCATAAGAAAAAGGTGTTTAAAAATGAATATGTGACACTTGGACTCGATATACATCATTGAAGATGTCTTAAGATCAGTGGCGGACCTAGGCCCCGGAGGTAAGGAGGGGCACTAATCCAACCAATTATAAAAAGTTCATTGAATCAAAAGGGATAATGTTCTAAACTTATTTCTTATTTTTCTTTTAGAAAAATCTAGAGGTCTTGAGTTTGAGACACTGTGAGGGTTGATATTGTACCATTATTAATCCTTGAAGGGATCGGTATAGAGAGGATTAGGAGAGGGAAGGGTGTAAAAAAAAAAAAGGGGTTAATTAATGAATGTTGAAAAGGTAAATATGTTGCCCACAAGAGCATTTCCAATGAGATACACTTATAAAGGATGCCTGAAAGAGAGAGAAAATGCTTCACTTTTTCAGATGCATATTTAGGGGCATCGATGCTTAATAATTTTTTATGATAAAAAATGAGTTAGTGGTGGAGTCCACTATCATAATAAAATCTTATTTAAACACTTTTAGAAAGAAAAGATTGAAAAATGATTATTCATAATAAAAAGGTGCTAAAAATGAATATGTGATGCATGAATTCCCCAATAAAACCCCCTTATTAGGATGCATTGTTGGAGGCGTTTAAGATAGAAAAGAAAAAAAATATGCAGAAGTTGAATTTGGAAACATAGGTGCTCGTGGGAGCCGCTTAATCATGGGAGGACGCGGGATCTTGTGAGTCTGATCCAATTCGTGGGAGATTTCAAGGCCATGAAAAATTCAGATCGGCTGCACTGCTTGTCATTGGTAAATGCAAATGCATGTCTTCTAGCATCCTATCAGGTTGCTTTCACCACCGCCGTGTCCCTTCCCTTCCTCCCCCTCGGCAACACCCTCGCCATTAATAAGGGGAGTTCATCTTTTGTAAAGACTTTCAATGGAGTATTTCTATTTTCTTTTAGCCACCTAACTAACTCAACTTGGAATTACATTTTTTTGCAGGTGATTCCGTGTTTGATCCCTTGATATCAAGGAAATAATGAAATGTTCAACCCTTAATCAGAATTTTAAAAAGAGATATTAATCTTATCCAAAACTTAATATATAAATTTGTACCTAATATGATTTGAACATGCATCAATTAAGATTTACACACTTGCTTTCTTATGCTTCGTTGATTGACGTATGCCTAGACACCTAACTAACTCAAGCTGATCACTGGACTCTGCTACTACCACAGCAATAACACGGTAACACAAAAGCAATAGTCCCAACCAACCTTCCTTCAATGGACCAGACATTTATGGGCTGGGCACACTGAGTAAAATAGCATTTCATTGATGCCCTTCCTAGGAAAAAGTCAGTAGGAGAAATGACATTTTTTTAACCAAAAGCATGACAAGATAATGCTTTAATATTATTATATATTCCAAAGGAAGAAAAAGATAGTAAGGTAATGAAAGACATTATCATTGCTAAGTGCCACTTTATTGATCCTTAATCTCATTTATGTCCAAATCAATCCTTCAGTAAAAGCAACTATGGTTCCCCGGGCTCATTCCTGGAAATATCCCGGAATATAAATGTATTCTCACTCTATCCTTATTTATAAATCATTTGTAGTGATTTGGTTAATATTAAGATAAAGACCTTTTACCTTCAAAATGACTCCATGGAAAAGTATATGAAAAAAGAAATAGAGAAAAAAATTTTATTAAGGGAATAGATAATATTAAATAAAAATGACTAAAATATCTATTTAAATACCAATATTGACTTTTAATTAATAATAAAAAGAATGAGTTCAAACAACTTATAAATAAGGACTAAAATAGTATTTCTTTCGATTTATTATATAGGTCTCTTTAACCTTTTAAATTTGTTTCAAAATAGAGATTATTTTATAAAATTTGATAAGTATTTACTATCATTTTTCCAATCTTACTCTCTGGATATTTTTTACTCCAATTTCATAAATTATTTTGTGAATATTTTAATTGAATCAATTTATAATTTTTGTACCTTTAAAAAGTACTCGTATAAATGTTCAAAACAACTTATATTCATGAATAGAAGGAAGTAATAAAAGAAGGTAAGAAATCCATGGAGATTAGTCAAAATGTCAATTTCGTTGCGTCACTTTTGGCACCATTCATAATTCTTCTACCGACTTTATGACTATCAATTAACTTCTTTTTCATCCTTTCATATCATTTACTTGAGCTTCTTGTCGGTGGAGTTAGACGCATTTCCTCACCATTTCTGCAAATCATATGCTTCTTAATTTAAGCCCATCCCCAGCTTCCACTTCCATTTCTACTGTTTTCACGTTTTTCTTGGTGCTGTTGATGAATTCACTCTTCAACCCACAACCCTGATCCCCTTTTCTTGCAGTGATCAAGGCGGTGCTGCTACCGTTGCCCATCAATGAACGTTGGTTTTGAGCTTCAACTTTAAAGCTAGACTGACTGAGCTAATCAAGTGAGTACTTTTACTGCTACTAATTCTACATGGGATTATACATATCTTCTTCCCAACAGTGATGATTCCCCTTTTTTATATTGTCTTCTTGTATTTGTAATTTCTTTCTTTCTGCATATATTTGTGATCGTACTCTCTCTTTTTGTCAGTTATTCTGTTTTGATTCTTTTCCATCATCAGAAAAATCTGAACATGCATGATATCTTAATCCCTTTTCCTCTGTTTCTTTAATTTTTTTTTATTGTTTTTCTGGGGTCTGATCGTAATTTTAAGTGTCAGGTGAAATTTCTGTCCTGAACATGAAAATAGGATAGCATTGTTAGATTTGGGATCCTATCCTGTGAAATGTAGTTTTGCAGAACTGTTATTTTCTTCCCTTTTTTTCTTCTTTGCCGCTCTCTGTTTCAAGCCATATTAGGCGTTGATAGATTACTGATACTGGTTTTGTTGCCTGTTTGTCTGCTTCAGTGCTACAAATTTTCTCTGGTTCTGCCCAGAGTTTATGCTTAAAACTAAGAAACTTTTGGAAGTACTACATAACTTGACCTCCTAGATGTTTAGGGAAAATAAGAATCGGTTATGGAGGTAACCATTTCAGCCCATTAATTAGGAATTGCATTCATTATGAGGAGTTTCAAACATATTTGGCACTTGTTATTACCTGCTTATCTTGAAATGAATTTGATTCTCAATTAAACTTTTCTTGCTTGAGTTTTCATTTCTGGTTGGCACATAATTTATCCAATTGCTCAATTACTTCTTTATTTGATTTGACCTCTCCATGATTTAAAGACATGGATCAGAAAACATGGCTCTGGAAAAAGAAATCTTCGGAGAAGACAATTATTGCAAATGGGAAAGCTGATGTTCATCTAAAAGGAAATGTGGAGGAGGAGGTAAGAGAAGCTTCTCTTCTTTGTCAAGCCTAATATGTGAAGGATCATGGGGGACACTGTCTGAGAACATTTTTCTCTTATAGGTACAGTTACCGACTGAAAAAGAAGTTGCTCTTGAGAAATCTGTGAAGAGCCTTAATGAGAGGTTAACTTCTCTACTCAATGATTGTAATGATAAAGAAGAAGAATTGACAAATCATGCAAAAATGGCCCAAGAAGCCATGGCAGGTCAGGATTGCATTCATCCTTATTGAAATGCCATTTTATTATGTTTAACTTTGGCAGACTGATAAAAGGGATATCCTAATAATATGTCATTGTTACGCAGGTCAAGAGAAAGCTGAGGCAGAACTACTCCTTCTAAGAAAAGATTTGGATGAAACATTGCAAGAGAAGTATGCTTCAAATGAAAGAATAACTAGCTTAAATGCTGCACTCAAAGATTGTATGCAGCAATTAAGTTCTATTAGAGAAGAAGAGGAGCAAAGAGTACAGGATGCTGTAATGAGGACATCAAAGGAATTTGAGTTGGTGAACCATCGATTGGAGGAAACATTATCAGAAACTAGCAAAAGAATTGCAAATTTGAATGTTGAGAATTCTCATCTTAGCAAGACTCTAGGGGTCAAAGAGGCCATGATTAAAGAACTAACCAACTGTAGATCTCAGGTTGAAGCAGAATTTGATGCACTGATGTCAAGATTGGACTCTGTTGAAAAGGAAAATGCATTCTTGAGGTATGAGTTTCGAATGCTAGAGAAAGACCTCGATATAAAACATGAGGAGATTGAATTCAATCGACGTTCTACTGAGGCCTCAGAAAAACAGCTGTTAGAAAGTGTGAAGAAGATAAAAAGGCTGGAAGCAGAATGCCAGAGACTCCGTGTCCTGGTGCGTAAACGGATACCTGGTTCTACTGCATTAGCAAACATAAAGTCTGAAGTTGAAACACATGGAAGATACAACACTGAGACAAGGAGGAGAAACTTGAATCCAAGAGCTGGAGAAGACCTTGAGATTTCCAATAAGAGAATTGGTTTCTTGGTTGAGCGCCTGCAGAATGTGGAACAAGAAAACAAGATTCTTAGGGATGTTCTAGCAAACAAAGAAAAGGATGTCTGCCAATCCAGTTCAGTGTGCACTCAGATTATTTCCAAACCATCAAATATTATAACTGAGACTGGAGACCATAAAAAGAAACTGACTCTCTCTAATGCCTCATTGAATGAGCTTTCTACTATGTCCGGTTTTAACATCAATGAGGAAAGTGATAGCAATTGTTCTAGATCATGGGCATCAGCTTTGATTTCAGAACAGGAGAACTTCAAAGATGGGGACTTCAAGAATATACCAGAGCATCACATGATTGGAAATTCAGACATGAGCCTGATGGATGATTTTGTTGAAATGGAGAAGCTTGCAATAGTTGCTGTTGATGTCCCACCAAACAAGAATTCTCATGCTTCTGCAGATAAGTGTCTGAATGATATGGATTCAACTGGAAAAGAACTTGTACCAATTGGAAATGATAAACTCAATCACACAAATCAGGAACTTCAAGCATATGCCTTTTCTTCCGAGAAGAACTTAGACTGGCTTCATACTGTCTTGAAGATGCTCGTTGAAGAGATCCGGGTTTCAGAAAGAAGTATTGATGAACTTCTTGAAGATGTTAGAATTGCTTTCCAGAGTGAAACTCAAGGAGATAGACACTCACCTCATTCTGCACAAAACGAGCAGCCACCAATTAGTGGCTATATTACATGGAAATCTCCAGCAACGTCCCTAAGATTGGATTCAATTGAAAGTGATCAGAAAAATCAAGAATCTATAAGTAGCTCCATTGGTAAAATAATTAAGCTTGTTAGAGGGTTTAATTCCACAAGCACTACAGATGGTACTTTGTCATCTAATGAACTTACAGCAGATGAAGACTATGTGATTCATGTTTTTGGATGGAAAAACTGTGAACTTGCCACTGTTGTGCAGCAATTCATGCAAACCTGTGACCTTCTGTTGAGTGGGATAATTGATTTTGAGAAGTTTGCTGCAGAATTAGCTACTACAATGGACTGGATTCTGAAAAAGAGCATTAAGAATGAGAGTAATTCTAGAGCTAGATCTGAGTTCAAGGATCATTTTGATCAAAATGGTTCAGCAACTTCCATTGAACATGAATCTTTGCAGAAGGTTTTGATGGAAATGGAGAAGATCCATTCTGTTCTTGAAGTAGAAAATAACTCACGGAGAACTGAGTCGGCCTCGTTAAAATTGTTGCAGAAGGATGCAGAGCAAAGATTGCAGTTGGCCAAGGAGGGCCTCACAAGTGAACTTCAGCAACCAGAAGAATGCTTAAGAAGTCTCCAAATTGAACTGGAAGCCTTAAGGGAATCAAAAAGACAGATTGAAGATCAATTTGAAAATCAGAAGATAATAAATGAAGATCTTGACACCCAACTAACTGTAGCCAAAGTTAAACTTCATGAAGTTTCACAGAAGCTGTCATCTCTTGAAGTACAACTTGAAGATAAAAGTCACTGTTGTGAAGAACTGGACGGAACATGTCTTGAGCTTCAATTGCAACTCGAAAGGTACTTAATTTCTTCCCTTCATATTCTTAAATATCAAATATATATGTACTTTTGAACCATTTACCGTCAATTGCAACATCTAAAAATTATATGAACTTTCATCTGCTCTATTACCAGCAAGGAAATTTTGAAGGACAAGAATGATCAAGAGGAAAATCTCCTTCAGACAGTAAGTTTCTCTCTTTGCTAAGAAAAACTAGCATTCTTCGATATAGAAAAATTAGGGACTGAATTTTTACATAATTATCTTTCATTTCTTGATGAATCAATCAGTCCAATTTACAGGGGTGGGAGATAAAAGCTGCTTCTGCGAAGTTGGCCGAGTGTGAAGCCACCATTTTAAACCTCGGTAACCAATTAAAAGCATTGGCTTCTCCAAAAGAAGCAGCAAATGCAAACAAAGTTCTGTATAACTACAGAAAGAATAAGAAGCTGAACCGATCACTTCTTGATCAGATGCTCTCTGACGATGATGCTGGAACGGCAGTAATCAGAGGCACCACTGCAACAACACAAGTTAACAGTCACAAGACAATCCATGCTTCAAACGTCCAACTTGATACTTCAAGATCCCAAATTAGCCCAAAGGATGGAGATGCTAAACCAGCCTTGACCAGCAGGGCTTTGGTTGTTGTACCAAGTAAGAGAAGGGGAGAAGGATTCAGTTTTCTGAGAAAGCTGCTCTTCAGAAGGAAAAGGCGAACTAACCACAAGACATTCTTCCAATTCTCTCCATAAAACTTGTCTATAATTCAACAAGAATAAGCTTTTTTCTTTTTTCTTGAGAATGGCCGAAGACCTTATTCAGTGTACAGGGTTGTTATTGTTTCCAGTTTCTGTAGTTTGTTTCATTCTCTTCTGAATGAAGCCCCTCCTGGATTATGGCTTTTTATTAGAACAGCTTTGTAGTTTGCTTCTTTTTTTTTTTAGTCAAATATCTCAGACAATCACTTTGGTCAGTGGTTATAGTAATAGGCTTCAGTTTCAGTGGAAGTTCATAAATTATTGTATCCAGATAAATGGTTTTGAGTACATGTGAAATACAATTCTTAGCTTTTCATGTTAGCCACAGCAAGCTCCTTCATTTCTAGCAAAGCATCTTCAAAACATTTTGCCAGAACTTGGGAATCCGGAATAATGTCTTTTGCAACCAAGATCTGCATATCTGCCCTCCCAGCATAGCTCAGCATATGCATTGTTATAGCCTGCAAATAATACACATACAAAAAACAAGATAACCATCAATTGATGATCATTAGCTTGCCAACACATGCATGGCTTAATTACAGAGCTAGACATTGCCATAAAAATGTGAAAAGGGTTGAGCAAATTACATGCGGTAGGCTTGTTGAGTTCACCCTCATGTAAGTTACTTGGTTTCCTCCAAGCATGACCTCCTCAAGAGGGCCGATGACATTTGAGATTGTGAAGGTGGTGTTGCTAACAATCCGATAATTCAGCAAGCTGGCGAGCTGTAATTATAAAATCAGTCAGTGAAACAAATGATTATGGATCAACGAAGGATGAATAAGGAACATGGATGGCATTGATCAGTTTAAGATTTCGGAGCAAAACATGATTTCACCTTCGGTCCGAACCAGGACATGACGAAGTTACCAATTTTGTAAGAGAAAGGAGCCTCCAGAGATTGTTTTTTCTTGTCAGCCATGGCTTTTGCTCTCTTTACATATTGGAGGACATCACCATCTTCTTTATGGTACTTAAGAGGTAACAGAATCATCCCAAACTGATTGCCAAAACGGATTCTTGGATTGCTGCCACTCAACAGCTTGGCAAACTCCTGATCGCAATGCAACATAAACCTTGAATATCAACTACTGCTTTTTCCCCTATCCTTTTTTATGGGTTGTTTGGAGCTATGTAGAAATTAAAATTTTCTATTTTTATTTTAGGATTTTCAAAACTAAATGTTTTATTTTTTAAATTAATTGAAATTGTATTACAAATTAACATTCTAATTATATTTAAATGATAAGTACTGAGTTATAAATTTGTGGATGTGAGAACCAATATCCAATTTTGGACAGATAATTACTGTTTTAATGCAATCTTGATCATTTTCTTAGGAACAAAAAGAAAGTATTAGAGGTTAAAAATTCTACCTGCAATCCAGGTTGAGCTCTTAAATTGACCATGGCCACACCAGTGATTTGAAGCCCTTCTTGCAAAACTGGGAGGAATTAAAAACAACGTAAGAATTATACAACACTATATATTATCAAAGCGGTTTTGATAAGGTGCGTTTCGGAACGCATCTTAATGCGCGCTCCAACTATTACCGTAACGGAATTTTTGCTACAGTGTTCATGCAGTCAACCAAGCGGAGCAAAAATTCCGTTACGATAACGGTTGAAACGCACATTAAGACTCACTCCGAAGCGCACCTTAACAAATCCACTTATCATAAGTTCTCGACACGTTATAAGCGGAGGATTACTGTTGATTCTCAGGGAGATGACAAGTTCTTACCATTAGGAGACCTGATGTGTAGGTATCGCGAAAGCCCACACGATATTATTCCAAAAAGAACGTCATTAATGGTCTGCAGTTCCCGACAACAGAGGTAATGAGACCAAACTTGGCGTAACTATCAATCACTAAATCAATGCTAGCGTAGAAGCATAAAATGCTTAAATTTCACAATACGGAGTGAGTAGTTCTTGTGTTTGTGTATCAAAACTTCCTATTCTATAAAGACAAAATTCATCCTGCTTATGAATTTCTTACATCCATAGATGGGAGACGGAACCATAGAATTTTTTTCCCCCCAGCTTACGTGAATGTGTACAAGACTCAATTTAGATGGGTTTTAGTAAAATTTAAATTTGAAATCTATAGTCTCACTCTAGTCATCACTCTATATCATTGGGATGTTAACTTAGTAAAAGACAACTACAATAAAATATGCAATAAAAAAATGTTAATATTATAAGTTTATTTTTAAAAATTCTTTTTTTATAGTTCTGTCCCTAATTATAAGTTAGTCTAATTTTTTCTTTTTGTTACCCTGAACGTTCTTCATAATTCTTAGAACTATTCTTCTCTAATTGTATATAGGAAGCAAATTTTTGGCGGCTCTCGGTTTCCTACATCATTCAAAGAGACCAAAATGAAAATGTCTGAACATGTTACGTGTGGGGAGATGATGATAAACACGAAACTCCGACATCGATGGCCACAAAAACCTTTCGAAATACTACTACCGGCCAGTACAGTTTCTCCATTTGTCATTCTTATCGGAAAATGAAATCATCAACAACCCCAGCCCACGAACCAAGCTTTGTACTATTCCTGCTTGGAAAATTAATGACCCAGAGAAAAGGAGAAGCCTCAGCCACATGATTCTAATGGACAAAAGGACAATAATTAATGCTAGTTGTAGTTTGGGGGCAAGGGGTTTGAAGAGGAGCGAAGGGACGATGAGTAAATCTTTGGGAGTTTTTTTTTTTTAAATAGTACATCTTTATTTTAATTCCTATTTTTTTATACTTTTGCAATATAAGTTATCTTTCTTTTTTCTTTTTTTAAATCAATTAAATTATTAAATTTTTATTGTATCATTTAAAATCTTTTATCATTTTTCTATTAAAAAATTACCCTAATCTTTTTATTAGTAACCGACAAAATCCTTCTTGTTGAAAAATAAATTTTCTTCCCTTTTAATCAAATAAATTGAAGGTAAAAATGTCATTTCACTATTCTATTCCCTTCTTTAAAAAAAAAAATAATAAAAAGGAGTTGAAATTTAAATATTTTTGAAATGTTTAAAAACCAGAAAATTCTTGGGGCTTATGCTATTTACTAGGTTTTTTTTTTACCATCATACAATTGTTTTTATTACTATTTTTTTTTAAAGGTAATGAATAGTGAAATAACTTTCTTATTTCCGATTTATTTGCTCAAAATCAATATTTGATGTATAATTTCACCTAAAAATTTATTTTTTGGAAAAGAAAGATTTTGTTGGCTATCAATAAAAAGATTAAGATTTAACTTTCTAATAGAAAAATAAGTAAAAATTTTAAATGACATAATAAAAATTTAAAAATTTAATTAGTTTAAATAAAAAAGACAGAGAACTTAAAAAGATTAAAAACAAAAACGAAAAAAGAAGACTTATATGACAAATGCATGAAACTGACGGAAATTAAAATGGGGAGTTGTTCTTTTTTTCAGAAAGAAGAGAAGGGAATTGGTGAGAAAGGGAGGGGCCTAGCATCACTCGGGTGAAAAGAAATGGCCGGATGATTGGGAGAAAAATTAAAATTTCTGTAAAATTCCATTAATGCCCATCTCAGTCATCCTTTCTAATTTAGTTGCTCCAGGTCAGTTGACCACAGTAGTTTATTCACAGCATTATTATTGAATGGGATGGAACATTTGCGGCCCTTTCTGGAGAATGAGAATTTTCTATGGAATCAAATATAATTCAAGAGCCAACGGTGGAGAATAAAACTTACCGAGTCAGGGACGGCTCTTTTGACCAACTTCATATCGTCAAGTCTGAACTTGGCCGTCACCAATTTCCGGGGCCAGAGCTCCACTCCAGTTCCTCCAGTCACGGCGGTTCTCTTATCTTTCAGCCATAAGCTTCTCAAAATGAACTCAAGCACGAATATCAAAGTATACCACACCACCTTCAGCACTCCCCACAGAGTCCACCTCCTTTGTCGTCGTCCCGAAGAAGAAGAAGAAGAGTTGCTCCCCACGCCGCCGATGGTCGGCAGCTGATTTGGGTCATCCATTCTTCGACAACAAGTCAAGAGCATAGACATCAAAGAAATCCCATCCCCAAGAGCGTGGTGCACACGGAAAATGAGGCATTTGTGGGCCATTAAGAGGTGGATTTCCCACAGGGGCTTGTCCAGGCTAAGCAGAGAAGAGACAGCAAGATCGGCGAGGTAATCATTGATGGCCTCTTCTTCAGTAATAGAGGGGTGATCGGTTAGTGGTTCGTGAACCATGATAAGGTGATCGTCGACGTTTATCGTCGTTCTCCGCCAATACTCCCGACCGTTTGAGTCTCTAACTAGGAGGCTGCAGAACCTGGGATGTTTTAACATTACCGATTTATTGATTTCGGACTTCACTGTATCGACGTCGATGGGGTTTTTAACTCCAACGGCGCAGGTGATGATTTGGTTGATTTCTGGCCGGAGGAACAGGCGACCGGCCGGAGTCAGCGGCTGGTCTCTTTCCATTTTAGGCTTTGAGGTTGGCTTATGAGATACAGTGTTTTTACTTTTAGTAGAAACAAACAGCTGAGTATTTAAAGTAAAATGGAGTGTGGAAAGTTAGGCTTGGGAGAAGGCAGCTGGCTTTCGAGTTTCTTATGTTAGAATTGGCAGCAAACCACCAATCGTAAGGGCGTGGGATGCAGGACACTGCGCTTAATTGGTGGCATACGCGTATCGTGAATTTTCGATGCGGGGTTTTTAGTTGTCTGAGATGTCTTTCCTTTAGTAACACCGTTTTTAAAATTGGACGGGAAATGAAATTGGTTCTATCAAAAAAATTTTCTATTTTTGTAAATTTTTAATAATTATAAGTATATTAATATTATATATATTTTTTAAAAAAATTGTAAAAAATAGAAGATTAAATTGAAAACTCATGTGAAAATTTTTATCTTATATAGTATATGTTTTTCAAAAAAATAAAATGAACTAAAATGAATTGGTATGATAGGCCTACTATATATTTGTTTGTCTCTAACTCCTCCATGGATGAGATCTTCCATATTCCATATATCATCATTTTTTAGTTGTTTAATTCTTTCTATTACTAAATATAAATCATTGTTGTTAATTTATTAAGTATTTTATTAATTTTTTATTATATTTCCTTCTTTTTTTTCTTTTCCCTAATTAAGGTTGTTAGTTTAATTAAAAACATAACTAAGGATATTTTAGGAAAAGAAATATTACATTAATTTTAACAAAATGATAACAAATGACGGATGGAGTAATATTTTCTACGTCATCTTTTACATCATAAAAAAAAATAATGTATATTACCCTATAAAAATTAACTACCCCTACGATTTAGTATATTTTTTAAGAGTTTTATTAATAAAATATATTTACAAAATGATCCTTGTGTATTTATTATTTATGGTGTAGACAATGGGGTAAAAGATCCAAAATCCTTTTGTAGTAGTAAAAAATTAAGAGTATTTCTAAAAATTTTACATGTAATCTTTAATTATTTTATTAGATATATTTTGTATACTAAATTATAAAAAGATAAATTAAATCCTAAATATATTTAATATTTTCAGAGATATGTTAATTTTTACTTGATTTTTTTGTTATAATGGGAAATGATGTACAAATGTATATAAAAAAATTCCAAAGCTGGCAAGTATGACATATATTCAGTTCTCGACATGCATCAAATTGAGAGGTCACGATTGGTTAAGGTTGAAATGATTCCTGATCTTTCTACTATACATTGTATTACATTCTTAGTTAACCCAATAAAAATTTAAGATATGTTTTTAAAAATAAAATTATTTCCAAAATATAGTTTATCCTTTTTGAGTTTAATATATAAAATAAAGTTTTAAAATAATAATTAAAGGTCACGTATAAAATTTTTATTTACATAATAGCTATTGTAATTGATGTGTAATATGGATGCAATCGAAATTACCCGACTTGAATACTCTCCAATTACGATCCGATCACGGGAAACTTGCCCCAACTTGATAGAAATGGATCAAGGCCTCCTTAGTCTATATGCAAAGTCATCTTAAGAGCTTAGAAAAGGACTTGTGAATTGTGACCATCAACCTAAAGAGCTTGTACCTATTTTAGACACTCTACACATCATGATTTATCATTCATGACTCGACTTAAGACTTAGCGACCTCATACTTGCCGTTAGCAAGCTATGAAAAAACTTTCCGAGAGAGCTTGTACCTATTTTAGACACTCTACACATCATGATTTATCATTCATGACTCGACTTAAGACTTAGCGACCTCATACTTGCCGTTAGCAAGCTATGAAAAAACTTTCCGAGATACTCAAAGTGTCTCAGAAGGTCGGGACACGGTATGAAGGTCTTGATCGAGCTTGTGAAGCTCTCCCAAGAGACGTGCATGGCAAAAATACCTTCTTACAAGGAAACTTCTCAATTTCAGGAATAATTGACATGATATTATCCCATTATTGAAACGATTTGTCTACTTTCATGTAATTGATATCTACTCAAATAAGGTAACTTCATTTGACAAGGTGGATTATTGATTTAGTATACATAATTGATCACACCCAATCAGACAACTGAATTTATTCAATTCTTTCTATCCAAATGAATTGACTTGGACATCAAAACTTTCCCCAAGACGACAACCCATTCTTCTAATCTAATCTTGGTTGTTCTTGCCTTGATAGTTGGGATGGCTTGGAGATCATCTTTGAGTTCCATTACTTTTTGATGCCATCTGTGAAAAGAACAACTTGATCAAAGTTTTCTCCTAGAAACAGTAAAAGCAAATATAAACTACCATGGCCCGAGAACTACCACCCTGACATGGACGACTAGGCACGGACTCAATTATGAACCGGAAAAATGGTACAAGAAGATCCAATTAATTCCCAAATATATCCAAATTGGTTGACCCAATTTCAATTTTACCCATTTTCTATAAACATTTCATTTCTA
>JAOXNR010000029.1:3746670-3797653 GCA_028571225.1 Parsonsia alboflavescens | reverse complement strand
ATCTTCCACCAAGTCCCAAAGTTCTTGAGACTTGAATAGAGTCTTCATCTTGATACTCCAGAACTCAAAATTATCACCTTTGAAGATGGGATACATGACCTGTGACATGCTTGCGAGATTTCCATTCGCTGCTGCCATTGCAACTACTCCCAAATTTGAAGGAACCTACTCTGATACCAAAAATGCTGAACAGAGGAAGATATAATGTAAGAATAGAGGATAGATATATAAAGCTTTTTATCGTTGAAAGACTAGTACAGAACAACGGACACAAAGGTTGCCTTTTATAGGCTAACAGTTCAGCTAACAGGTCCTAATTTTACTCTAGTAATAACAACTTAAAAAACAACTTAGTAGAAAATCAAGGGATAACAGTCTCATGTTATTTGCTAACAAACTTCAGCAACAAGACTTTGGACTTATTCAAACTTGTCTGAGTAAAATAATTTTAAATCAATTTTCAACAAACCTTGTTAGAATCTTCACCAGGTTTCAATGCTTTATGGCCCTCAAGACTTGACACTCGGGTAAAAAGCATTTGGAAGCCCATCTCTACTGAAGTTTGATCACTTTAACAGCAATTTCAATTTCATCTGGACCAAGAGTCCCTCTGGAAACATTGCCAAAATTACCTACACATGTGGAAAATGTAGCAAGAATCAATTTATTGACACCTGAATGCTGTCTATGAACATTGTGAGGCAAATTAGTAATGTACTGTTTGTCTTATTACCTTCATGACTCGAACTGATGATCTGTCAGTCATAAGTGAGACTGCTACTTTACTACTCCTGCTTATCGAGTTCAACATTTTTTTAGTACATATTTGTATTACACTTTTGTTATACAGAATAAACTATAACTTATATTTTAGTTTTGATGAATTGTAATTATTAGTGGAGTTGAGGTGGATACGGACTACTACAAACACCATAACAAATAAGTTTTTTATAAAAAAATAAATTAATTTATAAAATATATTTAAAAATAATTAAATGACACGTATAACATTTTTATTGGTATATCAACTAATGTAACATACGATGTGTACTCAGAGGTCAGAATAATATTAGAATAGAACGTGGGTAAAGATGGATAGGTCATATCAGCATTGCCATAAAGATTTGTGCATAGGAGTAGTATTTTACTTTCCAGGATTTTATGAAAGAAACATTAGATTCTATTGGATTTGGGGGTGGAATTGTAAATTTAATAATGCGCAAAATAGAGTGTAAAGAAGGCAAGGCTAGTTGGCTCTGGGGCGATTCGGCGTACGGGGACCCAGTCCTGTGGTCCGACAATGGAAATAATTGAGGTCCAACTTTCCACGTGGATGGGCTGGACAAGCAACACGTCGACCCAAATCCTGTCATAATATTTGAAGTGTGACATTTTGTGGTCCAAAGATGACGTCTCCACTCCACAGTATAAAATTAAAAATCATGTTTTTGTGGTTTTGGCCCCACAAGTCACCATATTTGCTAAAAAGGACATCTTTTTCAAAAGTTTGTGGATTTTGATTCAATTTCAATGGAGGAAATTTGCTTTCGATCTCATGGATGTGCTGTTGCAAATTCATTGTCTACGAAGCCAACTTTTCATCCACTAGAATATTTCAAATTTTTTATCTTTATTGCTCCTTGTAGATTTTATTGATTGACTGATTTTAAGATATTTATTTCATTTGATATTCACGTTTGCCTAGAGAGCATATTCTATATTGTAATAGTGAAACTTTTAAAGTTAATTTATAAGTGGACTTGGAAACTTATTTTTTGATGATGTGCTAATATTTAGAATAGCTAGCTTGTGATTTTTAATTTTAAATAGTTCAAGGGTTTAAAATTAGATGAGTTTGATATATTTTGGCACACTAGAGAGTTTAAACCATTCACAATTGGACGTTTATTTGAAACAAGAATTCAAAGGAAAATGAAATCATTGTGCTTAAATAGAATGTCATTTAAAATTTTGTTGAAATTAGATCCAATTGCTGTGACTAATTGGTGCAAGGAAGAAGTCTTGATAAGAAAAAAAAATTGTGCAAATGATATTCAGGAAGTGTTACATTGAATTTTAATATTTTGGACTTCATTATTAGTTTAAGAAAATAAAACTATGCATTATTCAACATCAAAAACCTCAACTCAAAGATAATAAAGATTTAATAATAATTTACTTACCTGTAAATAAATAATGTTTATATAATAAGGTATATACATTGAAGAAAGACTCAAAAAAAACATGAGTTCTTGAGTTACTTTATTATGAACTAAGGTCTTCCATTCTTGTGCATAAAAATATCAGGATTACACTTAACCGTCATTCTCACTTTCCAATAAATTATTTAAAAACTCATCGGGTATAAATTATTTGCCAAAATCATTTTTTTCTATTTGAACAAGTCTTGTATATCGAACAATGTAATGGGTTCACCATAGTTTACTTCATAACTAAAAGAACATCCATCTTATTTTAGATAAATTAAAATATTATTTTGTATATTCAAGTAAAATCTTGCACTCAAAGGTGGTGTGGTCGAGTGATTAACGGTCAAGCTTCATGCAAACTGTATCTAACACCACTAGTTAAAAAAAATAATTGTAAAATCTTTCTTTGTTTTCGCTCTCCAGATGCAAGGTACCAGAAGATAAGGTAGCATGATTTCTGTTGCTAAAGGGGGCCAAATGTGTGCAGTTTTGACCTCTAACTCCTCTCCACAAAACATGGCAAACAAGGTTGGACCATGCGTGATTCGTAATACAGGCAGTCCAACAAAGTATACTACTCCATCCATCATTAAATATAAATCACTAGTCATTATTTTGTAGAAATTAAAATAATCTTTTTTCCCTCCTAAAATGACTTATAATTATAGTCTAAAAAATCTAAACATTGTTTCACTCTATAGCATTAGAGGGGTAATATAGAAAAAATAATGACTTATAATTAGTGATAAAAAAAATGTTAAAATGATTTACATTTAATGATGAAATAAGTATATAATATGACAATGGTAAGAGTAGTAGCAATAGTCGTCCTTTGATTTTATTATTTCTCTAACATTTTAGTAAGTATTACTCTTTCCATTCAAAATTGAGTGTTCTATTTTGAATTTGACTTAATTTATTTAAATATAGCAATATCTAAGTCATTTGTAAAATTTTAATTAATTTAGGATGATTCAAAATAAAAATGAGAACATTCAAATTTCGAACGGCAAAAGTACTATTTTATGGCAAACTTGTTTTGGTCAGAAATAAGATTCATTCCGGTGTTGAATTTATTTGAAAACGAGTGCTCGACAATGCATGCCCACATTTTGTATAAAAGCAGCAATCAACAAAAATCTTTGGACTTTAGTACAAATCTTATCCAGACTAGTACGTTAGTGAATTGCCTCTACATTAGGTGGTTTTAGAGTTCAAAATTAATTTATTTTCAAAATATAAATCAGTATTGAAGAATTTATGAGCATTTGTTATTTTCTTTTCCTACCATTAGACCTAATGGTTTTTTCAATGCACTCAAATTTCTTAGATAATTTGATCAAGGATTTTTATGATATTTTGATTAATTAAGATTTTCTTTTTCTTTTTCTTTTTGAACATGTGACACTGTTAGTTCGTGTTTTGAAGTTGAGATTTATATTATCAACTGAATGGAATAGTAATTTATTAATGAAGTAAAAGTATATTATGAATATAATTTACATCTATGTAAGTTAAAAAGGAAAAGCAAAATGAATTATTTGTAAAGTTTTCAAGGCAAAAAATATATATGCTTTATAAGGTTCTCTATGATTTGATTCAATTATAAACAAATCAAGAGATTTATGTCCTTACTTATAAATTAGACCCGTATAAGAATTTTTCTATTAGGTATATCGATAATTAGTAATATCTTATGTAATTTTAAAATATTTATTAAAATTGACCTGATTTTTTAGATAACCGGTAGTATCAATACTTTTTCTTTTATTTATTTATTTACCTGCAATATCCGAGTTAGTTTCATACATTCATTTCAATTATTTCACCTAAAGTCGAATCTACTCCTATGATGATCCAAAATCATATAAATCAATTTATTAAAGTTTAGAATATACAAAGAGGCTAATTGTTGAAGAGGAGGGGCAAATTTATCACCTGCACCACCTGGCTTCACCTTCGAGCACTGTACAAGACCCTTGGGTGCAAAATCAACACCTTTATTGATGGTTGCAAGGAGGTAATCCAAAGGAAAACTCCATCGCCATTATTGTACATCATTGTCGCCTCAAGTTTTTCTTTTTCCCGCAATCCAAGGCACTCTGAATTTTGAATCCTCTAGTAATGGGAGTACTTCTTTAAAAGGAGAAAGTCATCAAATGTTTTGTCAAAAACTTAAAAGAAGAGGTCATTTAAAGCAAATTTGTCAACTCATATCCCGTTTGATGACTCATTTTCCTGCATCAATGCCAATAATGTTAAACATAAAAGAAAAATGTTTTACTACTTTATTCAATTTAGATTTTAAATATTTAAATGATTTTATATTATAAGTCTGTTTACAAAAATTTATAAGCGTTCTTTCTCCAATTCCTTAATTTTTTGATATTTTAGCAAAGTGAAATTATATATATATTTTTATCTTTATTACTATGTTTATCTCATAATATTAGTCGTCAAGTATTGTTCGACGTTCATCAAAAACTCTTTTTAACTACTACAATTTTGTAATGTCAAAAATATCCATTTTATTTCTCATTAATGAATACAATATCCTTTCTTTATAACAAATAATAAATAATATTAATGTAGGATAAAAATGAAAAAAAAATCATAATTACATATTGATAATTATAAAATGACTTATATCATAAAACATAAGAAGCACAGTATGCAAAAATCTTAAATGATTTATATTACGAAGAAATCGGAGTAGTATTATCTATATATTTTTTTTTTTGTTTTATAAAGACTATAAGGTGTATTGATTAAGTAATGTTATTGTACTGCCACCGGTTAATAAATAGCAGAAAAATGGCACTTGATAAGAGAGTATAACAAAATCAAAATGTTGGAATATTCCACACACGGAATGATCATTCCGCCTACGGTATTCTCCCCACCGACGTGCGGACTCTGATCTTAATAACTTATTTCGTGACCTTTCTTTAATTAAAAACCAACACTAATACCGTCGTGGGCTTAGAAGGATGTAAGTCAAGCTTAGATGCAGGTTTACCGTGTAATTAGCCTCGAACTTCCTAATTAAAGAAGATGACGGTGCATTGAGCCGTGAGCGTTCCAATAGTACCATCTAGTGGTGATCATATCTAAGGGGATTTGTTTTTCCTATTTCATTGTCAGAGTTGAACTACAATTAATTTATGCATCATCATAGGATTAAGTTTCCTTGTGAGTGATATATAATTTCTGAATATCACAAGAATATATAAATTACTGAAAGTGTATCACTTAATTAGGATTTAAGAAGAAGATACCAATTTTATCTTAAAAGCATCTTTCCATCCCTTATAAGTTGATTTATATTTATAATGCTCAATTTATGCATCAAAATGACACGTGAGTTTTGATATTTCCAAAGAAAAACTCATGAGTTTGGGCCTTGGGGCTGTTAATAGCTCTAAGGAATTGACTAGGGACCATCCAAGGAAAGCCCAAAGACGCTCTTCCTAAATGTTCATGCAAGGGCCCAAATTCTATCTCGGGAAACTGGTGAATTTGTTGTCAGCATGGCCTTACAACTACAAAGGCACCTTTAAACTGGTCTCGTAAAACTTCTGCGGGGACATGCAAAACTAACAGGTGTAAAATTCTTTGAACAAATCTAGAATTCAGTTTATCAAAACATGTAAATACTACTTTGCTTCATAAAAACTAAACCTGTATCAGGCATGATAACGAAGAAGTAAACAAATGTTCACTACCCTGGTAAACACATATGCGACCAATAATCTTGCGTGTGCTTTCAATTACTATGCTTCCCATTTTCTATCCATAAATAATTAGGAAAGTACATAACTACAAATTACAAGTTCCTGGCTCACAATGACAGAAGGATGGTTACTAAATGTACCCCAAGCAGCCACCGGGGGTGTTGCGGAATCGCATTTAAAATTCCAAAACTGCTTTCATCTCTAGCTTCTCTGGTAGGGGCAATGACTGCTGCGGCTAAATCACAAGAGCCGAAGGTCATATTTTCCTGCACAATACATTGAAATAGGCAAGTGAAATTCATAAAATTGATGTCTTCATCTTAAATTATAAACCTGAATAGAGTCTAAATCAAAGAAGCAAACTAGATTTGTTAGTGGCGATAACAAACCTTGCAAGTTGAAATATTTGGACATCCGCAAATCAATTGACCATTAGCTCTATCAACAGCTCCGGAGGAACCTTCTCCGTCACTTCTCTGCGAAGACCAATTATAGAACGCATTTGAGGGTTTTTATGCTTGAGATTGCATTAGTGAATGGTAAGAACAAACTACCAAGTACCTTGTAGAAATTAACCGCAATGAAGTTAGGCCACCTTTTTCCAGCTGCTTCATGGCAGGTGTTCATCATTCCTAACAATGGAGCTGAATTATGCTTGCAGGCTTGAGTAAATTCAGGAGCATCCGGAAAGTAGTTCATCAAGACCAATGACCTTGATTTTGTGTTCATTGCAGATGATTCAGCACGGTTGGGACATGATCCA
The DNA here is from genome assembly GCA_028571225.1 of Parsonsia alboflavescens. Lineage (NCBI taxonomy): Eukaryota > Viridiplantae > Streptophyta > Magnoliopsida > Gentianales > Apocynaceae > Parsonsia > Parsonsia alboflavescens. The sequence goes on along the minus strand of JAOXNR010000029.1, from coordinate 3,790,946 downwards.
CTCACCAACCCTCCATTACCATCTGAACATATACAGAGTATAAAACCAAATTAAAATTTCCTTCAAGATACATGAGTTGAAAAGGTAATTATGTCCATAAGAGTGGATCTTACACTGATTTTCTACTACATATTTCCACTGAAAAGCAAAGCCTTCTGAAGCTTCCTTAGCAGATTTAGATGTGAAAACAACCAGCCGCTGATTCTGCTGGATCATATCAGCAACTGTTGGCCAATCTCCACCATTCTCTGGCATCTTAGATACTGGGAACCAGAATTTTCTCAGACCAGCAGCATTGAATACCTTGGTTAGACCATTTGGGGATGTAACATAGTCTTCAATAATAATTGTAACAATTTCAGATGGATTTCCTTCCAGAAAAATGCGGATCTCGTTCAAGACATTAATAGCTGGTTGCTGAGGATCATTAGATATAATGCCATTAAATTACAATAGGCCACATGTTGAATAATTGGAATATCAAATTCAATCTTTTAGGCAACTTTATGAGTACCTATATAAAAGCAGAAAGTTCCAATGCCAAGAATTAGATTAACAACAGCATTTACAGAACCATAAGAATGAACTCTAAGGATTTTAAAACTGGCGGCAGATTCACGGCAAATAGCATGAAATGTACTTACAAATGCTGTGAAATTGTAGCATTTTCCACCAAAGGAATGGCATAACCAAATGTCATTGTTGAAGTCATACATATCAAGCATCAATCCTCTAACACCATTCTGCAACAGAGAGGCGAAAAACAAGAAAAGATGAAGGATTTATAGTAAAAGCTTAGTGAAATGTATAACCATTTTGATGGAGCACAAATCCGTTTCTCCAAAAGGAGAACAAGACATAGGAAAGAGTCAAAACATTCTTAATGAACTAGAGATAGTCGCCGGCAGACAAATTTAATCAGCATCCCTAAAACTTTGAGGGATAATGCTCAGGTAAAAATTAAGTTGGATTAGCCTTCCGATATTAACTTCCTCGGGAATTATCCCTTTAAGGCATCTACTTAGGAGCTGTGAAAATCTTGTGCAGAATTTCTGTACCAGAGATTAACGATGAGCTCATGGTTGCATATTTTTGTATTCTAGGATCAGATCTCTCCTGGTGTAAGATGTTATGAAAATTTTTATTCAAGAAGCCAATTTATTATATCAGTGGATTAAATAAATCAATCATGGATGAGAATCCTCAGAATTATCTGAGGTTCTACAACATCCTGAAGTCTTCATAGTACCAATCACATCTAAATCTTTAAATCACAAGCAGCATTCACTGTAGAATAATTTAAATTAGCAGTTTATCTGGAAGAAAGATTGGTGGTTTTTCTTTTGCTTGAATATTCTTCTGAGTTCTTAAGTATTGTCTAGATTGTATAATTAATGACACTGGACAACATCTTGAAGGAAAATATTTTTTGCTGTCAACTTGAAAATAATAAAATCCAGCACACACATATCTTGACCCCAAAAAGAACATTACCTACCCAACATTGCATAATGTCCAAACATACGTAGAATACTAAATTTATTACCAGAAATGTATACACACGACAACAAATGGACTCAATTTAATATTATGCCTGTTCAATGTCATATGGCCGCCATGTGAAACCCATTGGAATCAACTACTTTGAAAAAAGAATAAAATAAAGCAAGCAGTTCGCATTAAACTAATGGGACAACTTTTTGTGCGTGCAATATGTGATACCAAGCAATCAGCACTGAAGAATATCATCTCATAAAAGCTAGTGTCTCAAGGTAAAATTTTTCATTTGTGTCAAGTGTTTGGAGAGCAACCTAAAATTTATTTCATTTTACAAACAAAAAAAAAAAGAAAATGGTGGAGCCAAATGCTATCAAAAGGATTCACCTAACAATCCATGGTGCGTTGACCAACATTTTGTCACTCCAGAGAGCTAAAATAATCATTTCACAAGTTATCTGAAATCTGAACAAAAATTTTGCCCAAATTAAGAAATTATATTGCCGCTTAATGTGATTTCTTAATTCCTAGCCCAAATAAGAAGAAGAACAAACCATATATATATATACTGATTTGCTAAGGCACGCTCCGACTCCAACAGTTATCGTAACGGAATTCTTCTGCTCCGCTTGATTGGAGTACGTATTAAGACGTTGCGGAGCGTGTCTTAGAAAAAACATATAAAAATACATAGGCTTACGGTAAAATATGAGAAGAAGCTTACACTTAACTGGCTTGTAATGGAGTCCTGTTGATTGGTAGGTGCGAGAATCACAGCTCCTGTAGCTGACCTCTCTCCCAATCTAGCAAACGAATTGTGCGTAGTCAGCCAAGAGTACCGATTAAATGGTAATCCTTTCACCTTCGAAGAGTAATTATTAAGACGACAATAAGTACCACAAACAAATACTAACAAATAATACATGAAACTACAGTTAGTAGAAAAACTGGTATTACTTAAACCTTGGAAAAAGGATTAATTGGTTGAATTCGAGTACAACGAGGACGGAAATTGCCGTTTGCCACACATGTCTCGCAATGTAGCCCTGAGTCGCAATTCCTATCTGAAACACATATTTGTCCTTGCTGAAACAGAACAAAAATTGAGTATAACGATAACTACAATAAAGATTATGCACAATTCGAAAATGATATAGGTTGGATTAACAGGCATAACAAACTAATTAACAACTAAAAGATAACCTTGAGAGCAGCAGATTTAACAGCAAAAACACCGACGAAGAACAAAATCAGAGTCGGAATGCGGAAACTCATGTTTAGCTCCACTCTATGAAATTTAAACGCCTTATCAATTTCGTGCAAAACAAACTGGAGAACAACAAAACGGAAACAAATGCAAGTGCTTGCCTTCAGAATGGAGTAAAATACGAACAAAAGTACAAAGGGAATGGAAAATTTTACCAACTAAACACCAATTTATTCAGATGAATCAGTGAAATTTAGAAGTCATACGGGAGCCGTGAACCTTCAAACCGCCCGCGCTTCGGAAGCGGTTGCTGACATGTTCCGTTGGAATAGTAATCTTAAAATCTGTTTAGTTTCCTTTCCATTATTTCTGTGGTTGGTTTCTTGCTTTTGCTTGTAGGACACCATTTCTAAGTATGCCTTGTTTACAAGATACAGTTACTGTACAATTAGCGTTCCAATTTATCCATTCGGTACGCTTTGGTTCTTAAAATTTTTTTTTTAAAGCTTTTATTATTCTTAAAGTTTTTTTATCTTTATTATCTTTAACTTCAAAATCCTGTAAATTTTTAAAAAATCTGATCAAAAGAATTAAAATATCTAACCCTAAATTACTTAGAATGATAAAGGTTAAAAAAAATTTAAGGATCAAAGTTTAAAAAAAGATAAAGTATAAGGATTACATTATATAACAACTCTTTATAAGATATGTACAATATTACTCAATAACCTAAAGCTGGAATATGAGAAAATTTTTTGATTGAGTATTTGAAAAAATATCGACGGTAATTTCCAGTTTGAATCTGATTTGAAATTTATAGATTTATCGATGAATTTACTAATTTAGTTTGATGGGATATAAATGAAGTATGTTTTATTATGGCTTGTGTCACTAGATATAAGTTATCAATCCGTTTTATAAAAATTAATGTAATTTTTTTTTTCTAAAATATCCTTTGATCACTTTTTCAAAAATCTGAACATCGTTTTATAAGTATATCATTAAAAGATTAATATAGAAACAATATTTTTAAATATCTAATTAACTAATAATTATAATTAATGATAAAAAAGCTTGAATAATTTATATTTAGTGACGAAGGGAGCATTTTTTCAATTAATTTAAGATTTCAAATCTATGTTGTTGAACTCATTTATGCCTCTCCAAAAAAAAAAATCCCTCGATGTGCCAAAAGAACTAGATGAATGATTGGAAACTAAAGCAATCCATTCTCGTGAAAAAATTTATGCGGTTATTTATGGATAGGTTTTCTATTATATGCGATGAAACACAATGTGTCCATTTGTAGGGATGGAAAATGACATCGTTTAAAAAAAAAAAAAGAAAAAAGGTTTTTGGGGGCAAAACAAGTTCTCTCTCTGCGGTGAAAAGGCCACCACAATGAGATGCGGGGGTGCAAGGTTGGGTGGTTGATTTTGGGTGGGTGGCCGAGGGTCGCGATGGTGTAGAGTGCAGGGTGGGATGTGGGGTTCGGTGCGGTGTTTGGTGGTTGATTTCGGATAGGTGGCCTAGGGTCGCGACAGTGTGGGATGTATGGTTTGGTGGTTGATTTTGGATGGGTGTTCGAGGGTTGTGGCGGGGTTGGGTGTGGTGTTGGGTGGTTGATTTTGGGTAGATGGTGGCCGCGATGATGGTTTCTCTGTGGTGTTTTTTTTTTTTTTCAAAACGGTGAGTGGTAGTGGTGGAACGGTGTTGTGGAGCCCCTGGATTCTCTTGTTGCTATAAGATTTTTTTTTTTCTTTTGTAAAATGACGTCATTTTCCATCTCACACACGGGCGTGCTATGCTCCATCGCACATGATGGAAAACCTCTATTTATGGGTTACATAACAAAAAGAAAATATATTCCCTCCATCCGAAATTGAATGTCATATTTTTATTTTGAGTTGTTCGGAAATAATGTCTCATTTAATAAAATAGTTAAAATTTTTTTAAGAAATTGATATTATTAAGTGTAAAATAAATTAAATTAACTCATTTTCTTAAAATTTGTATAAGTCAAAATGGAACATTCAATTTCAAACGGAAAGAATATATGGAGTTAATTGATTAATTTATTCATTGCAAAATATAAAGCTTTTGATTTTGATTTTTTTTTTCTTTTTTTTGGGACAAACAATAAATCTTTGGGGAGTTGAGAAGCCGTCATCATTCTTGATATTGTCACATTAGTAGTTAACAGTGAAACTTTGGAGAAAGTGAGCTAATTTAGTCTCACTAATCCAATATGATTTACAGAGGTTAAACTTTGACACAACTATATTGTTTGCTTTTATTATTTGTGGACATAATAAGAATAACTAAAGCCAATTGTTTGACAAGAAATCAAGAGGAATTAAATTTTATATAACTTATTTGTAAAGAGCAACATTTGGGATTGAGAGGTCTTAAATTCGAGACATGTCGAAAATAGATGAAATATTAATATTGATCTTCGAGATGAAAGGCATAGAGATTGTTATGAGAGAGAAAAAAAAAGGGTAATCAAAAGGAAAATCGATGGGGCCAATCGATGCTTCTAGGTTGGGATAGCAAAATATTGCCCAAAAAATTTTGAGAAGAGTTGCGGTTGAAATTTGAACTCTGGGGATGCTTCCTTCAATCCATAGCAATGAAAGTGGTTTGTGTTTGCTTCTTAAAAATAGAGATGTGATGCTTACAAGCAATGTTGACGTCCTAACCGCAACGTCCATCCGTTCTGATATGGTCCTGACCAGTGAATACTAATAATAGAGAGCCCACAATGATTCACAATCCTAGCTTGAAGCAATAATAATATTGTTGCATGTTCTTTTCTCTTGGGTCATTTATCAAATAATAATGATGTTAAATTTCTACTACTTTTCAACTTCATGATATATTCAACATTTGAGGAAAAAAATTCGATTCTGGCTAAATTTGTTTGCCATTTTGAGGAATAAAAGAAGAAGAAATTATTTAACATATTTTCTATATTATTCTTATTTTTAATTCATTTACTAAATTAGGTCAATTAAACCTTGTGCCCTTGCCTCCAAGAGAGTTCAGAGTTCGAACTTATGCCAACAAAATGGATAGCTGCATTTACATTCTCACATCCTTTTTTAATTTATTTATGCTTTGAGGGACATTGCAACTTATTTTCTTTATCTCTAAGCCATGGTTAGGCAGTGTACCATCTTACTAAAAAGCATGGTTTTTTGGATCGGACCGAACGGTTCGATCGGTTGAGCCGGGAATCGAACCTGTGATCCATTCGATTCGAGAAGGGAAATCGGAAATTCTAAAAACCGACCTCTATAGTGCAGATCGGATTGAGTCGGTCGATTAAACCGGTCAACCATTGGACCGGTAGGCTAGATATCAGACCGGCAGATTTCCTTAAAAAAAATTTCAGTTCAAATCACTAAAACAACTTGAAATCAGATGATGAATATTTTAACTAATTTATCAAAAAATGAACAATTCCTTACCAAAATCCAAATCCAATCAGTAAATCAACACATAGAGTCTCCATAATGGGAAAAAAATTTCTCAAAATTCTGAAATAAGCATGAAGCACACAGTATCTGCGGATGGAAGCCTATGATACTACATAATATGAACAATTCGAAAAAGGAATGAGGGATATGAGAGAAGCAGAGGAAAGATGAAAGGTTCCTTTTACTTAAAGATTTTCTCCTAATGTTTTGATTCATGACCAACAAGATGAGAAGTGAGAGAGGAAGAAAGAGAAGCAGAGGAGAGGAGAGGAGAGGGGAGGCGGCTGATGAGAGAATGAAAAAGACAAGAAATACGTTTAGGGTTCCCCCCCCTTGTTTTTTTAGTAAAGTTGGTGTAAGTTACTAACAATAAGCCCATAAACCCATAATACTCAACAACAATATAAGCCCAACAAGTATAAACCATAATATAGTAATATTAACCCATAAAAATAAATATTTTTAAATTATTAAATTAATTGGTTCAATTATGAATGAATCATTAAACTTTAATTTAGTGATCTGTTCGATTCTGAAAATATTGCTAAAAAGACAAATAGAATCTATTCAAGTAGTAAAATTAGTTTCATCAATAATTGAAAAATTATAAATTTAAATTATGACATTAACGAATGTTGAGGTGTCAAATTTTATCTTTTAATTATCTAATTAAATTAATTGGACTCAAATTAATCCCATTATTTAAAAAGACTCAGTTCAAGGGTAAGCTGACCTCCTTGAGGTGGTAGGGAATACTTTAATTGGTAATTTTATTGATCTCTTTTTTCCTTTTTGAAGTACACTCAGATGAAACTACGCTGGTACAAATGGGCTGGGTTGCTTGCTGGACTATATTATCTGGTTGTCTCCTTCTTGGGCCAATTCCTCAGACTCAACAGTCAACACAATAATTGCTTAACTGCTTGTGGAGGGGAATTCAGTACTGTGTTACCTCGTTTCTAAATTGCAGGAAATGCTCAAATAATAATAATAATAATAAGTTTACAAAAAAGTAAAAAGTAAAAAGTCGAAGGAAATGAAAAGGAGATGCCTTAGGATAGACCCATGGCGAAGATGGAAGAGATAAATCTTTTGCTTTTTTGTTCTGGAACAAATTCGATAGGTGGAGCATAATGTGAGAAATTGTAAAAGAAAAATAAAAATTGAAAATATTAATGATAAGTTGGATTTGGTCTTTAAGAGTTTAATAACATAATTCATGAACTCCATACATAAATATATACACTCTAAGTTAGCAACCACTATTCATGGATGTGTTCTGCCCTCAATCCAGAAGAGTGTTAAGTTGGATTTAAACTTGAAACCTTTAGATTCTATGATCACCGTGCCACCCATTAGGCTATTCCTTGAATAACTCTTAATAATAAGAGCATCAACTCTATTACTTTCTTTTATTCTTTTCATCCAAAATGTTTCTTTAATAGTTATAATATAAGCATTTGAATTTATTATTAAATTAAAATTGAGAATGTGACATGCAATTTAAATATATCAAAATAAAAATAAAGACTTAAAATTAATTTTGAATTGAAGGATAATTACTTTTCCTGGAGGCATTGAAGAATAGGTATGTTTTTAGTCCAATTATTATTATTTACTGAGAACCAATGAGGAGAAGAAAAAAGCATTGAATTTCTGCTAATATTATTAGAAAAAGTAATTTTTTTTAAAATATAACATATAATTTAAGGATATATGTCATCATGTCAAGTCTTACTAGTTCAGTGGTAAGCAGCAACACTCGAGTCATGTTTTCTCAAGTTCAAAACACATCGAGGATAGATGTTGTGTCACTGTTGACTCTCGAGGGAAAGGATATAGGAAGAGTTAAAAGAGGGATGAGTTAAAAAAAAAAAAAAAAGAGACTTTTAAAAATTATATGTGCCATCACGGAAAAGTAGGCATGGGAAAATTACAAAAACCCGTGGTCGAAACACATGCTAATCAAAAACTGCTTGCCCCATTGCTCACCTGACGAGCATCTTCAGCCGGGTTAATGGAGCCCACTGATTATTATTTATTACTACCTTTTTTTTTCCCAAAAAATATATTATTGCCTCCAACCACTTATATTTGAAAATTTAATTCATTTAAAATTATTTGTTACAAAATTAAAATAGGTATTACTCCATCTATCATTATTTATAGGTCACTAACTGTTATTTGAAAAAAATTTAAAAAATGTTGTTTTTTTGAAGATGTCTCTTTTATATTATAATCAAATTAACAACAATATTGAGGGAAAAGAAAAGGAGACATGTAATATAGTAAAAAAAATAAGTAAAATAATTAATAAATTAACAATAATTACTTATATTTAATGACGATGAGAGTTAGCTCAAATAACTTATATTTAATGATGGAAGAAGTATTTTTTTATATTATTATTCTCATTTATATTGAAATATATTCATATATATATTTTTTCATTAATAAGTTTTGATAATGTTTTCAATTAGGAATTAAAATAATTTAATTATTTCTTTAAAGGTTGTCCAAAAAATCTCAAAATGTGCCTATTATTGTAAATAGAGATGTCATAATTTTATGTTTCCCTTTTAAATTATGCTAGCATAATACCCGAGGGATGAACGAAAGTCACGTTTCACTTGTCACTCATTTAAGTTAATATCAATGTATTTTTTAAAAATTCAAAGTTAAATAATATTTATACTTTTTTTTTTTTGGTATTATCCTTTTTTTTAAAAAAAAAAAGAATCTTTTGAATTTATATACACTACATAATATTTTAACTTATAATTTATAATTTTTATTTAAAAATAATTAATACATTATATTTTTTATGTGAATTGAATATTTTCCTATGTTGTTACCTTTAAAAATATTATTTGATAATATTTAATAATTATTATTGTCCGTCCACTCATATAAGTTAAACTAGTTTATAACTTAATTATTTTATATTCTATTCATTTTATCTTTTATTACATATATTACACAATTTAGGGGGAAAAAATTGATATATCAGATTTGTAATAGATATTTCAATTAATGTAACATTGAATAGTATTAACTAATTATAAATAATAATAAACGGTTATAACATAAACTATTTAATAATGACTTTTTATATTTTATTTATTGTAATTGATTTTATATTTTATTTATTAATATTATAATTTATTATTAATATATTTGTTTAATAAAAGGAGAAGGCTTGAAATGATACCACGTGTCATTTCAAGTTCTTCTCATTATATATAGTATTGATCGATGATAAATTTTATTATTATAACATAAATTAATTGGATGCTATTGTATTAAATATAAATGTAATGGAGAAAAATAACATATTTTTTCAATTTTCAAATTAATTTCTTTCTTAAAAAATGTAAAAGAAAACAAAGAACCTTTAAGAGAGATATTTGGTATTTTAAACCAAAATTATATTTTTTAAAAAAATTATTTTGTAATTATATATTACTTTTACAAGAGATGACAATAACATTTTTAATTTAATGAATATTTAATTAATTATTTATATTATTTCATGTAATTTTAAAATGAAGATAATTTAACTAAGTGAATCATGATAATTTTTGAATGCTACTAAATAATATTTTAACTCATGATTTATTATAGATATCTAAAAATATTTATGAGTTATATATATTTGTATATCAATTTTATTATTTTTTTATGTGTTACATCTTTCATTTTAATTTGTTACTAGAATAAGAACCATCGCATTGCGAGGATAGATATTAATAGGTGTTGTTTGACTTGAAAAAAGTAGTACAACAACTTATTATTCATCACCCATCTAAATTAATGTATTTTTAAAAAATTCAGGGAGGAAAAAAAACCTTATATTTAACATTTTGATATTAGCAAAAAAAAATTGTATTTTTTGAATTAACATGAAAATTTGCAATTACTATCCACTGAAAGTGAACCATGCCTGGCCAGTCTTGTTGACAGAGGACCGAGGATCACAATGAGGCAAACCAACTTAGGCAAGCTCTAACTCTAACTCAATCTAAAGGGACAATGTTTTGTATTTTTTTACATTAAAGATATTGACAATATTATTTTTAATTTAACAAATATTTCTTTAATTAAATTCATTAATTGACTGCAGATGTTAATTATTAAATTAATGAGATGATAAGTGAGATTTTATATCATAAAGTCATTAGTTTTAAGAGACTAGACATTAAATTGATGATGACTTAAAATGAAAATAAAAATATTCAAATATATATAGAGTGAATAGTAAAGTACAAAATAATTAAATTAAAAATAAAAATATAATTGACAAAAAGTAACTTAACATGTCGACATCTAAATTGATATTTTTTGTATAAACATCAAAGAATACTTATGCTTAATTTTGTTTTTATTCAAAATGATATTTTTTTTAAAAAAATATTTTACATTTATATGCATTTTTTTAAAAGATATTTTTTGTATTTATATACATTATTTTTTATTCAACAAATTTAAAATGTCATTGTTGATTTTTTATAAAATCAACAATGACATTTTAAATTTGTTGAATACTATAAGAATTAAATAAATTAATTCCTATAATTTTAAGATATTATTTAATTTAATTAAGTGATTCATGATAATTAATAAAATACAATTAAATAACATTTTAACCCATAATTTATTATTGATATTTTAAATATTTATTTATAAAATTATACTCCCTTCATCTAAAATTGAATATCTCATATTGACTTACACGATATTTAAATAAAAACGTTTGACTTAATTCATTAACATATTACATTGTCAATTTTCTTAATAAAATTTCCACTAGTTTATAAAATGAGACATTTAATTTTGAATAATCCAAAATAGAATATGAGACATTCAGTTTCAAATGAAGGGAGTATTATTTTTTATTCATTTTCTTAAATACTTATTAAATTAGAAATATTATTGGGGGAAAAATCAGGTGCAGAGTTTTTTTTTTTTTTAAAAAAAAAATGTTGATGGGTGCACTAGAACGCCTTTGGTTAAAAGCTTCCCCAGTTCCCCAGCCCTTTCTCTCATTTTCTCTCTTCTCTAATTAATTTATTTGCCCTTTTTTTTATTCTTTTTTCTTTCTTCTATTTATTATTGCGTAACACTTGGCAGCTAAACACTTGAACTGCCTTTTTTTTAATATATAAATAAATTATATAATAAAAGATGTTCAGAGGTAAGACTTGCATATCTTGCATATCGCAAATCGTGAGTTCTACTCAATCTTGCTGAATACTATAATCTTGTTGAGTTCTCCTAATAGAAAAGTCAAGATACACACGAACTAACACGAATATCATTAAAAAGACTTTTAAAAAATAAGAATATAATAAAAAGATAATTAAGGTGAAACTTTTCAAAAAGACTCTTCATACTTTTACCCATTCAAAATCAATGTTTCTGAAAAGTAAGAAGAGTAAAATTATGAATATTTTTTGAAAAAAAAAAAGATTAATTACTCACCATAATCTTAAACTTTCCCGAATTATTCACAAATATCCTTAAACTAAAATTCGACCCATTCATCGCCTTCCATCAATTTACATCATTGATTCACTAACAAATCCACCCATGTGCAATCCACATGAGTTTCACAAGGACAATTTTGTCTTTTTATTCTTTTTAACTTTTGCTTACCTAGCTCTCCGTACTTTCATTCTTACCTGTAGTCAAGCCACCTCGTTTCCCCGGTTCCATTCAAGTTTCACTGATGAAGTGACTTCGACAATAAGAGTGATACTTTAACAAAAAAGGTCAAAAAATTCAAAGTTTAATGTTAAAAGACCCATTAAGTTATCAATGAAAGTCTTCGAATTGGTGGGTAGAGAAACAACGTTCCAAGAGCGGATTGACTATGTACTCAAACTCATGTGATGGAATCTTCTGCCTTTTTCCCAAGTTCTTCTTCCTCTTTTTTTTTCCTCTTTTCAAGCCTTCTACTCTTCTTCTCTCGAGTAGGCAGAGTTGCAAAACCCTCCTTACACAAATTTTATTGGAATTCATGCAGAGAAGAATGAAACATGCCTCGCACGATCCCCTGGGCATTTCCTATTGCTCCATTGGTGTTGAGTTTAATGTGATTGCTGCAAAAACTTAAGTTTAATGGACCGTCCAAATTTCCCTTATTTTTTTAATCCAAAAGTGTTCCAGCAAGGTCAAGGCCACCAGAAAACTTTTACAATGCGAATGTCCCAAGAAAACTTTTCAACTCAAATTCCGCAGAATGGACGTTCCATTCTATCGAAATCAGTATTCAACGGTTCATTTTCTACTCTTTAGACAACTCTTTTCTGCGTCTTTCCTACTATTTTTAAGATCATTTTTGACATCCAACTCTTTATTAGTTTGTTGGATTTTAAATTGTTTTTACGATACAAAATTCTTGGAAGTGAAGATTATGATATGATTTGTGTTTTACTAGATTGTCTTTTGATACAAAATTTTTGAAAAAGATTATCTTACTTTATACTTTATAGTAATCGAAAAACTTGGATTGTAATCCTTGATTTATTTGATTATTGAAGTTAGTCGACCCCACCCCTTCTTCCTTCTCACTGTTCTTTTTTTTTTTCCCTTCTTTTTCTCTCTCTTTTTTTCTTCCATTCTTTTACCTTTTATTTTCTTTATAATTCTTCGTTTCTTCTTTATTATTATTTTTTTAAATTTCTCCAATCACAATAGTTTAAAAATTCATACATGGGTAAATATTTATACTTTATGACAAATAAAAAATACAGACAAATTTTTCTCACAAGATTAAATTAAACACCAATTATTTATGAAATATATATTAAATTTTTGCATAACTTATACGATATAATTACTCTATTAAATTTTAAAAATTATAGTAAATTTTTTTAGAAAAAAAAGTGTTTTTTCATCCAAACAACTCTTTATTTTGAAAAACACTTATAATTTAATGCATCCAAACACAAAATAACTTACTTAAAAAAAGGAGTACTTTTATAAAAAACAATATTGAAAAAGTATTTATTTTATAAATTAACCCAAATGAACCATCCAGACGTTATAAATCATTTCTTAACATTAAAAGCTCGTGACAATTTTTGTTAGGGACACTTGGCAACATATTAGCCTAGTACTGGTTGCTTTAATAGATGTATAGATAGATTTTAAAAGAAAATGATCTATCTTTGCAACCCTAACATTAAAAAGATTATGCAGTGAGAGAAACTCAATTTAATGTTTAAATGTAGATAGTTTAAATTATCCTTTATCTTTCTTCATTAACGATAAATCCCTTATTGAGTATTAATTATCTAGTGAATTGTTTTATAAATAAAGTAAAGGGTAATATTAAAAAAATCTCAATTAATAAATATCATAAAAATAAAGTAAAGGGTAATATTAAAAAAATCTCAATTAATAAATATCATAAAATTGACTTCCCTCCTAAAATAAGTATTTATTTTGGAATGGAAAGAGTTTTCTATTGATGTTATTGCGTAAAGCTTCCATTTTTTTTTTTTTTTTGGAATCAAATACATGTTAGTATTGAAATGCATAAACGGATTATGATTTTATTAATACTCCCTCTTGTTTATTATAAAGTTTTTGTACGCATATTAAGGATACAAAAAAAAAAAAAAATGTATTGAGTCTATTCCCTTAATTAAAATATTCAAAAAATCCCTAACTAAACTATTTAGAAAAATGAACTAAGAAAAAGTCGTGAAATTTTGTAAAGCAATTTATAATATGAAATAAATTTGAAAATATAAAGCAATTACTATTATGAACGTGGAGGAAGGAGTATTATCATAAGTAGAGATCCTTAAATGTGGATTAAATATAAGAGTTTGGAATTTCTAATTTCTTTCATAATAGTTGACATTTCCCTTTTGATTTAGAAGGAAGTTGAGGAAAACTTTTAATATAATAAATAAATAAATTTGCATCAGTTACAAAATTTTAAATGAAAAATATATTGATTTTTCAAATAATTACATGCTCAATTTTTAAACATTAGAAATGAAAATTATGCATATTCAACATTAAACTAATTGTAATATTTTTTTATACAAACTTTCATGGTAAGTTCAAAAACTTCAAAATATTAGTTGCAGTAATACTATACTTATACAATCCCAAAAAATAAAGATTCATTAACTTATGAAAAATAACAAAATAGTACTAGTAGTAATTATTATCTCCGTCCAAAATTATATGTTTCATTTTCTATTTTGTTGCATTTAAAATTGAATAATTGTTCTATTTTTAAAAATTAATTAAAATTTCATTATATCTCGATGCTAGTATCCTTATACAAATTGAGATCATTTTCTGTGGTTTTTACTCTTAACTCCTTTATGTCAAAACAGTTTTACTTATAATTAAAATTTAAAAAATAAAAATAAAAATCCTTCCTATCAACCGAAGCTATATTTTCCTCAATCTTGTTATTCTATCATGCAAGTTAAAACCATTTAGTCTCGCACGCATTGCGTGCTAACATCCTCACACACATGTCTTTTTCGTCTAAATATAATAATAATAGTTAAGTAAATAAGAGCAAAAATTAATATATTTGGTAATTAGATGTTTTTCATTAAAAATAGTAATGAAACATTTCATTTTAAATGGACAAAATGAGATAAATTCTTTACACATAATTATTTTTCGAACAATATAAAGATTTTTTTTTTTTTTTTTGGATTGAAGGGGAAAGTCCCTTACGGGCGAAACTCCTCCCACTAGTCACGACAAGGCCCCTCGTGCCAGCGGATGTAAATTAGGGATGTGCACGAACTGGCAGATGACTGACGGAGAGGACGCTACGGGGGGCAATGACCGTTTGGAGTGAACCAACCGTTAAGAGCTTTCGTTCTACACCCGATAGGTTTTGAACCCCCGCCTGATATATATTTTTTTTTAATCAAATCAAAGGTAGAGGTGGCATTAGAGTACCTGAAAAATCACGAAATTCCCGGGCCAGTAGGCAATGGTACCAGTACTCAGCAGTCAGCACAGGACAAGATTCTAATACGACATAGGAACATAACCCGTGAATGGAGTCGTCGCCCAGATTCGATTCACTGACTCTCTATTCTTTTCTCGGAGGATTGACCATTCAAGAATTATTTACTCTGAAGGTGATAAAAGTAACAATCAGTAGTTCCAGAAAAGCGAGGACTGTTCTCATGCCTTGTGGTCAAGGAAAGAAAGCAAGGTGATCTTGTGCATTTCTTTCAAATCCATTTAGGTGCATTGGAATAAAATATTAAAATTTTAAATTAAGGGGGGGGGTCATCACATGTTCTTTTATTATTATTATTATTGATAATTGACGTAGTCGAAATATAGCAGATAGAAAAGAGTCAGATTTTGACTAGATCACACGGAGTATAAATTTTCTTCTAGGGACCTATATGGTCCAAGACTTAAGGAAATAAGTAACTCCTAATTACTAGATCTACTGTTTAAATCAGATAGAATATAACGGAATCCAATCTGAACATCAAAAATCCATACTTGGTATCTTGAATATCTTTTCCTTATAGGTAACTAGAAGAAATTCATATTCAATGATGTACTTGAAATCCGATCCTCCTCCATCCGTTATACTTCGACATCAGTAATCTTTTTATTATTTTTTGGTTGTGTCTCAAACTCAACACATTCTTATTCCAAGTTGACAACACTCTGTTACGATAGTTGAGAAGTTAATTTTCTAACGTTATAAGTTGTTTCTTTATTATGCATGTGTAAATTTAATTTGAATGCCATCAATATATAAAAAAATTACAAAATCAAAAAATATTATACATTTTAAATCTAAATTGACACAAATACCTATTTAAATCTCTTAAGATTTAATATAACCCAATAGAGGCTTTGGATTTTCTAAATTTTGGAAATTTTGATATTTAGGTAATTTCTTTTAGTGGCTTTTCATCTTTGGGTCAATTTAGTGTTCTCTCGCAATGAAATTTATGAATTTTTGCACGAAGTTGGAGATCATATTCAAGGAGAAAGTGAACAGCAAAAAAAAACACTGAAATGAAGGTATTGCATAGACAAATCGATACATCTATCTTCATCTCTTATGCTCCTCGAGGTCGGAATGAGCCATTTGTTCTCATAGTTTAGAGGATACAAGCAAAATTTGTACAAAAGCTTACAAATAGTGCCAATTGCATACTGAAATCCCCATGAACCACACAAATTTAATGCACCTTTAACTTGTTCTGCTACAAACCATTCTCATAAGGTACAGTGGAAGCAAGCCAAGAGTCAAATTTGAGAATGCATTTTCCATTGATTTGGAATTCAGTACTGGCATGTTGTTGGCATGAAGTATTTCCTGTCAAGTCCTACAGCTTTAGGTTCCTTACTGTGATCTGAATATTACCAATAGGTTGTGGGTTTTCTGGATGTTTTGGGTTTGTTACTGGGAAGCACGGAAAATATCATGCAATTTTCTTTTGTTTTTCATATTGACATATTAATTTTTTTTTCATTTTCCTAAACTAATGAAATTTTTGTAAAATTATTTTAATATTTAGTTTAAATAAATATTCTATAATAAAATAATATTTCACATCTTTAATCATATTGTTCATAGGAAAATTCACGTTTGTAAATAAGAGGCAAGAAAATTTGGAACAAAATTTATTTAATCAATTTAAAATAGTGGTTATAATTCGTGGAGAAATCCTCCGATTCTTTAGTTTGACGTGAGAAAGCGTCGAGGTGAGGGGATTGGGCTGGATTTTGGATTGAACGAGCTTTTCTCACAAATACTTATTTGTTGTTAAAGTTTTTTCAAATCGAAGAGCACTTCGAATATTTGAAAAAGACTTTTGGAGAAGATTTGAAAATTTCAATGGGTAAGACTTGATGACTTCTTTGTAGTGAGAACAGTTGAGGTGAGGGCACTAGGCTTAATCTTGAATCAAACAAATGTTTTCTCATGAATATTTGATTGATATTTGTAGAAAGCTTCTACTTCCTCCTCTTGATGAAGAAGACCTAGAAGAAATGAAGAACACTTAGAAGATTTGATGAAGATCTTCGAAGATGACTTGAGATCTCCAATATCCTAGACTCAAGCGACATCTTTGGGGTAATGATTTATGAATCTCTACGAAAAATCCTTTATATGGTTGTAGGATAAGTCTCATTTATGATAGTTGAATCAATCAATTTGATCCTCCAATCAAGTAACCAATTCTTGGCAATCAAGAAATCAAATATATGGGAAGGATATTTAGCAATTACCTTGAAAGGCTTTTTGAATAGGATTTTGGAAAGGACTTTTGTAAATATTTCCCATCTAAAATTTCATCTTTTTAATTTGAAAATTTTAAATTTCACCTTTTTTTTTATTGGTCAAAAATATTTTCTCCACTTTTTTTTTTTTAATTCCATATAATTTATTATGAAATATGAGATAAATTTTAATTATCTACATACATTCCACTCGTACACACAATTGCGCACCTGCGCGGTGTAATACTGGTGGATGTTAATTTATGAAACTTGCTTAGCTATGATGACGTGGAGATTTGCTCCCAGGTATAATTATTGAGAATAAAACTTGACCAAAGCTCTTTTAGAATAACTCTTCCCACGGAAGAGTCTAGAGTGATAACGCATTGCTTTCCCGGTTTCGTTTAATTTCACACTATTGGTGAAAATGAAAGACGGTTATCAAATCAATAGAATTGTTGAAGGATTTGGATTTGGGATCCATCAAAAGAAAGAGAGCCTTGATGGCTGGCACCGTAGAAGTGGAATCTGGAGTGAACAATTATGACTTCGAAGACAATGCTCTACAAATGGGTCTAGAAACCTACACTCCCTCACTAGCTATTTATAAGAATTTCAGTTTTTTTTTTCATTAAATATAAATCGTAATGGTCAGTTTATTAAATATTTTATTAATTTTATACTTTTGTATTAGTATCTTTTTCTTTTTCTTAATTAATTTGATTAAAATCATAAATAAGGATATTTTAAAGAAAAAATATTTTTTTAATTTTATCAAAATGATGATTAGTAACTTATAAATAGTGACAAAGAAAGTATATTTTTTCATTTTGAATTGAATGTTTTTACTTTGAATTTGGCAAAAATTAAGAAAAGTGATAAATTTGGTTTATTTAATCATTATAATATCATTTTTTAAAATAAAATTTAACTTATTTTAAAAATAAAATATTTATTTCTTCAAATACATTTCAGTGAATTGAGTTACGAACGAGCGGATCATAAATATTTAGATGAGTGTAAACTGATCTGAACTTTGCTAAAAAAAATTTAATTTCTAATATTTTGTACTCCATTCACCTGGAATTGATTATTCAAAATTGAATGTTCAAATTTCTAATTTAATTAAACTATTATTAAGAAAAATGATATTTCAATATTAAAATTAACTAAATTAAAATTTTTTCTTTGGATATGTGTAAATGAGACATTTAATTTGGCTCGATGAAGTAATAGAAATAAACATCTTCGATCGCTGAAGGAGAAAAAGAAGCATGAATAAGGAAGAGGAATGGCAAGCCCAGGTGGAGGGGATGGGTGGGTCTTCTAAAGTCTTAACATAGTCAAAAGCAATTTACCTGACCTCTTCGGCTGCGAAAGACAGTGTTCTCAAGTAGCAAAGTCACACAGTCTCCCAACCAAATGTTGAAAATTGTCTTTGCTGCTCTCACATTTCTTTCTCTCACTCTTCTTTTAATATTCTTTCACACTCTATTATAGTCTTTTTGGGTCCTCCTCTGCTCTGCTCTCTTCTTCCCTCATGGCACTGCGCTGGCTGGTTTGCTTTCTAGGTCTGCTGATGTTTCTTGAAATGCACTTTGCTTTAACAGGGTCTGCTTCTGGTAAGAGCTGACCATTTTACTATGTTAATGGTTTGGTTTAGTTATATTGCAGTACGTTGTGTTCATTGGGAGGGAATAAATTGGTGATTTTTGGTGATGAAATTTGTTACTCTTTCAGATTCTGTAATTTGACTTCTGGGTTTTTTTCTCTTTAATATGAACTTTCTGTTTTGTCATTGTGGCCGATTTCTGAATTAGTTTCTGGGTTAATTTCATAGAGTATTTATGTAGAGCTTCCATGGGAACTAGCTAGTTATTTCTAAATTTCATTCCAGCTTGCTGCGTTTTAATGTTTACTTAGTAGTTTCTGACTTTGGCGCTTGGTGCCAAGTGGGACTGACTTGTATCTTAAACATTTTACCATTGCTAAAGGAAGAGTGATTTAGCAGTGGAACATTGAAATGCATATGATGTTCGGTATGCATTTATCAGATGGCACTTCTTTCTGAATTTAGATGTCATCTCTCTATTTGTGCCAGAACCTCGCAGAAATATATATATTGGAAAGCACATTTTGTGGATTTGAATTGCTGCTATTTTTTGTTAATTGTTTTGTTTTTTCCCCTTCTTGCAGAGTTAAAATAAAGAGAACATTCTTAGTTACATATCAATTGTAATTGTGCCATGCAACCATATTAATAACCCTGGAAAATTGTGGTAATAACTTAGCATAAGTAGTAGTTTAGAAGTTAACGTCGTGGAATTTATGCAAGTTCATTTCAACTGGCAAATAATGGCCTAAAATTGGAGCTTAATAAGTAAGGAACTCCCAAAGAAATATGAATCAATGAGCATCCAAGTTATTGAAATGTTAAGCATCAGGCTTATTTGTGGAATAGTTGTAATTTAGTACCTTGCAAAGTCTCTTACTGGTCATAGAATAGAAAGGATCATGCTGAATAGGTAGTGTTTCATGATTAACTGGCTAAATGTTTTGGCCCCAATTAATTTTGTACTCTTGAAATTGTTTTCAATACAATGCCTCTTTGCTCTATAAAATTAGAAAACCTGGAATCAGTTGTTTAGTTTGACTTGAACCAAAGAATTTGCTTGATGATCATTTATGTATTGGTATGTCCTTGCTATTTCTGCAGATTGTCCCTTGGATCTAAGCAGGTCTAACTTTACACTTGTGGCATCCCTTTGCTCCAGCAAAGAAGACAGGGGAAAATGCTGTCGCTACATCAATGCCTTAGTTGCGGTTTCCATTGCTCAATATGCAAATTTAACAGGCAATCTAGGGGTTAGTTTAGATTCATCTGACATCTGCCTCCGTTCAATATCAGAAACACTGGCATTGTATGGAGTAACAAGAAATGCATCAGCTTTTTGTGGATTTGGGACAAAAATTCCAGTTAATTATGTGTGCCACAGTCGAACAACTGTTAATCAGATGCTGCAATCTCCAAAATTTGCAGATGTCAGAGAAAATTGCAAAGGACCCTTAGCAGCAGTTGTTGATTGTCAGAAGTGTTTAAATTCTGGTGTTTCATATCTTCGCAATCTAATTGGAGCAACGACTAACACAACGTTGAGTACTTGCAGAGATGCAACTTTTGCTGCACTTGCAAGCCAAGTTGATAATGCATCAACGATTGGTATTGCTGCCTGTTTTTTTGGTGTCCATGGGCTCCTTATTCCTCCAGGTTTGTGGGATTAATAATCTAAAAATTTGTAATACCATGTGAAATCAATTTTGGTGCCATCTTTCCATATTAGTTCATTTCATCAACTTTTGAAGATCTTTGTGTCATGCAGACACATCCTTGCTCAAGTACACCCAATTTCCTATGTGCTTACTTTTGGATGTTGAGGTGTTGATTATTATTATTTTTCATTTCAAATGCTAGTTTCAGGACCCTCCCCATCTTTACTTCCACCTCAAGCCCCACCAAGTCCAAATGTTGCTGCTGGCCCAAATCAGCTTTCCTTCAGATCACCCCTTAAAGAAAATCATCATCCCTACCACCTCACATTGGTCCCAGGTGTTGGTATAGCTATTTCAGTGATGGCTTTGATGATTCTGGCAGTGGTAATCATTCTCATACGTAGGAAAAGCAGAGAGCTGGAGGATTCTGATACAGTTGATAACATGTTCTCAAAAAACTTTCATCATGAGACGGGGAAACCTAATGAAGGTACATCACAGCTACCATAAACCCTGAAATGTGGAAGGTCATTTCAAGCTTCTTGGAAGCTTTTGTTTCTAAGCTGTTCCCATATGAACTTCATGCAGGTCTTTCATGCATCTTTAGAAAATTCAGCTACAAAGAGACAAAGAAGGCAACAAATAACTTTAGTACTGTCATTGGAGAAGGAGGATTTGGCACTGTGTACAAAGCTGAGTTTGATGGTGGCTTTGCGGCAGCAGTAAAAAAGATGAACAGAGTCTCAGAACAAGCGGAGAATGAGTTCTGCAGAGAAATAGAGCTTCTTGCTCGACTGCATCACCGTCATCTTGTTGCTTTAAGGGGATTCTGCATTGAAAAACAACAGAGGTTTAATAATTCACATGAATACAAATTCAGTTTGCTTCCCTATTATTATTTTGAATATTAGGATGGTAAGGTCATGTGTCGCGATTTGAGAATTTATTTGCCAACATAACTGACAGTTTACTTGTATCACACAGGTTTCTCGTGTATGAATATATGGCGAATGGAAGCCTGAAAGATCAACTTCACTGTATGAACTTTTATTGCTTCACTTATTTCATATCTTTTGTGTTAAATATGGGCTTGGCCTAACTCAACCCCAAAAGCTAGCTCAAGGGGGGAGGATTGCCTAAGGCCCTATATACTACAATTGGCCCTTATACATAAATCACACACAAACACAAACAAACCGGCTCTGATACCATGTTAAAACATGAATTTGGACCTAACTTAACCTCAAAAGCAAGCTCAAGGGGGGAGGATTGCCCAAGGCTCTATATACTACAATTGGTCCTTGTACAAACCCGATGTGGGATTCTCAACATTTTGAATGTGCCTCTTTATATAACCCTGTTTCTCCCTTAAATGCCAAAAAAAAAAAGGGTTAAAATTTTGTAAAAGAAGTAGAAAGAAATATAATTAGAACTCTCTAGCTGTGATTTTATCTGAAATTTGGATCTAGACAACTTACACCAGTGGTTGATTTTCGGCACTTTCTCATTGCTTTTGTAAATGGTTGAATCAGGTTCAGGTGCAACTCCTCTTAGTTGGAGTACAAGAATTCAAATTGCCATTGATGTGGCAAATGCTTTGGTAATCTCTAATTTATATAGAAAATTTATTGAGTTTGTAAACATATCAAATTCCTTTCATCTAACATTCTCTACCTGCAGGAATACCTCCATTTCTATTGTGACCCTCCTTTGTGCCATCGAGACATTAAGTCAAGCAATATATTACTTGATGAAAATTTTGTCGCAAAGGTAAATAAGACAATGTAGTAGTTTGGTACGTTTTTAGATGGTTCACAAATTCCTTTTAAGTTCTTGGTTGTGTTCCATTACTGTCTACACTTCATTCCTTTTGTGGGTATAAAATCCCCCTCCCTGAAATTCATCCCTATTAATCGTAATGATAAATTGCCATAAATACCTCCTAAAGAACATAAATCTAGTTTTGGCATTGGAATTATTCAGCACCTGATTCAGGATTCTGAGATTGGTTTGCAGAATTTTTGTACCTTCTCTTCTGTAAGGTTTAACGTCATGAGTTATGTAAAATGCTGATTTAGAACAAGAAGATAAGGATATCCAATAAATATAATATAATATGCTTTGAACAAAAATAGCTCCTTAATTCTTAATACATGGTGTTCCAGGTTGCAGATTTTGGTCTTGCACATGCTTCAAAAGATGGCTCTATCTGTTTTGAGCCTGTAAACACTGATATTAGGGGAACTCCAGGTTAGCAATCTTTCTAAATCCATAATGGAAAAACATCTTTTATATTGTAGCACATAGTCAGTTTGTCAGGACTTGTTTTTGAGATGCAAAATTATATCATGATTTTAGGTTATATGGATCCTGAGTATGCAGTCACTCGAGAGCTTTCTGAAAAAAGTGATATTTACAGTTATGGGGTTGTACTATTAGAGTTGGTGACTGGAAGACGAGCAATACAAGACAATAAAAACCTGGTAGAGTGGTCTCAAGTATACATGACATCAGAATCCATGGTAGCTGAGCTTGTCGACCCAAAGATTGACGACTGCTTTGATTTCGATCAACTCATGACAGTTGTGGCAATAGTTAGATCGTGTACTCAAAAGGAAGGGAGGGCAAGGCCTTCAATCAAACAGGTACTTAGGCTTTTGTATGAATGTGTTGATCCTGTGCATAGCGGATTTGTTGAAGGTACTGAAACTGAAGAATATGAGGATATAGAAGGGAGAGGAGGAAGAATGAGCAGAAGCAAAATGCATAGAGGTGATGGAATGTATCATAGCGGAGATGGAAGGTATTTGGCTTCTTCTTCAAGTACTTCTAGGTCCCATTGTAGCAGAAGCTTCCTACTCGAAAGTGGCTCTCCACCGTCTCCTCCGAATCTACCATCCTTTTGAGACCTGTTTTTTTGGCGGCTCGACTGGGAAGACTGAAGAGTTTTTTTTGGGTGGTCACTTAAATGCAGAATATTATGCTGCTGCTGCTGCTCCCTCTGGATGAGGTAATTATCCAAATATATAAACCTTTTTCTTGCTTGATTTATAGAAATGTAGGTCTTAGAGTAGTTTTGGTCTGGCTTTTACTGGTAAAATGATACCATGGCATGGGATTCCAGTTCACCATTCTTTTCTTGTTCCAATGAATAAGACCGTTTTGTGAATATTTCATTCTTGGATTCAGTTGCTACTCTTGGCTTTGTTTTGGTGTGGGTGAAACAATCCACCTTTGCAGTTTCTCATACTTGTAAATTTCATGTCCATTTTCAGCGTGTCCTTCAGTGTAACAAAGACCATTTACAACTAATTTGTCGCATTTAAGCTTTATTAAGACTGAACGATTATTGTAAAAGTAAATACAGACTTAAAGACCATAGTTATGACTCGGAATAATGCGGACAAGTGCACCATTGCCTAAATACAAGAATCTTAGCAAGTCAAGAAAATATGTCCCTTTCCCTTAGTAACTCAACAAAGAAAGTATACAACTTCCCAAAAATGTTGGTTATAACGATCATTAGATCCTTCCTATTGTACGGATTCATTACACCAATCCCTTGACAAGAATCCCATTGATCATAGCTCCATGTAGCAGAGCTTCTTCTACTATTTATAGACGGAAATTTCAGGGCACATTAGAGTACTCATTGAATGATTCTTTAGTAACAATGGAGAAAGTCCCTACTCTTCTGCTCTTCAGTATCTCTATCCTCTTGATTTTCCAGTCATCTTCCACATCGGATGATCGTCGAACCTACATCATCCACATGGACAGATCAAGAATGCCAGCACCATTTTCAACCCACCACGGTTGGTACAAGTCGACCTTGTCTTCCCTGTCATCATCATCTGACAAGATGCCCCCGACCCACCTTTACACTTACAATCATGCTATTAGTGGCTTCAGCGCCGTCCTATCTAGATCCCAGCTGTTGCAGCTGGAGAGAATGCCAGGTCATCTTGCCACCTATGAGGAAACATTAGGACAACTTCACACAACACACACTCCGGAATTTTTAGGACTAAACAAACAGAGAGGCTTGTGGCCAGTTTCTGACTTCGGCGATGATATGATCATTGGTATTGTGGACACTGGGATATGGCCAGAAAGCCAGAGTTTCAATGATGATGGAATGCCACCAGTTCCCGCCCGCTGGCGGGGCACTTGTGAAACTGGAACTAAGTTCAATTCTTCTAACTGCAACAGAAAACTCATCGGAGCTCGAAAATTTAGTGAAGGTATGAAGCAAGCCGGACTGAACATATCCACAATCGATGATTATGATTCTCCACGGGATTTTTATGGTCATGGAACCCATACATCATCAACTGCTGCCGGCAGCCAAGTGCCGTTTGCCAATCACTTTGGCTACGCAAATGGAACAGCAACCGGGATCGCACCTAAAGCTCGACTGGCTATGTACAAAGTTCTGTTCCTCAACGACACTTTTGATACAGCAGCTACCGATACGCTTGCCGGAATCGATCAAGCCATTGACGATGGAGTGGATCTCTTATCCTTGTCGCTCGGATTCTTTAAAACCCCATTTTATACTGATCCAATAGCAATTGGAACTTTTGCTGCTATGGAGAGAGGGATTTTTGTATCGGTTTCAGCCGGAAATGGTGGTCCTCATGCTTACACTGTCATCAATGGGGCTCCTTGGTTCACGAGCGTTGGCGCCGGAACCATAGACCGCAATTTATCTGCACGAATCACACTTGGTAATGGAAAAGTTTCAGTCACCGGGAAGTCGATTTATCCGGAGAACCTTCTCGTAGACAGGGTTCCTTTATACTTTGGCCATGGTAATAGAACCAAGGAAATCTGCAACTCCCTTGACCCAAAAGAAGTTCGGGGGATATACATCTTCTGTGATTACAGTCACCAGATAAATGTGTACTCTCAGTTGGATGCAATGTACAACAGTGGCGCTGCTGGAGCTATAATCAGTTCAGACATGGGGCAGTTTCTGAGACCTGATGACTTCGATACTCCATTTGTAACTGTAATCCCAAAGGATGGGAACTTGATTAAAAGATACTTAACGAAGTCCAGAAACCCAGTGGTGACTATAAATTTTCAGGTTACCGTTCTGGGAACCGGACCTGCTCCTCAAGTAGCATATTTTTCATCAAGGGGACCTGTCCTTCCAGCACCATGGATATTGAAACCTGATGTTCTGGCTCCTGGGATTGATGTATTGGCTGCTTGGACTCCCAATAGAGCGGCTGCAGCAATAGGAGACAATTTCTTACTTGGAGATTATAAGCTTGAATCTGGGACTTCCATGGCATCGCCTCATGTTGTAGGCCTAGCAGCACTGCTGAAAGCCACACATAAGGATTGGAGTCCGGCTGTGATCCGATCGGCAATGATGACTACTGCTGATATTTTTGACAATACAAATGGCACAATCATTGACATGACCACTGGAATAGCAGGGACCCCTCTTGATTATGGTGCAGGGCATGTTAATCCGAACAAGGCCATGGATCCTGGACTTGTCTATGATGTGCAAGCTGAAGACTATGTCAACTACTTGTGTGGGTTGAATTATAGCATGAATCAGATCCAGATAATCACACAAAGATCGAATTTTTCTTGCTCTGAAGCCAATCTTGATCTCAACTATCCTTCGTTCATCGTCATCTTGAACAACACAAATACAACCAGTTACACTTTCAAGAGGGTGTTGACCAATGTTATGGACAAAAACTGCACATATCATGCATCAGTGGACGCCCCATCAGGCATGAAGGTCCTCGTTCAACCAGCAACGGTCTACTTCTCGGGTAAATACGGCATGGCAGAATTCAACCTGACTGTAGAAATAGAATTGGGACACAGTCCGAACACTGATTACATTGGTAACTATGGCCATTTGAGCTGGTACGAGGAAAATGGTACCCATGTTGTTAGAAGTCCCATAGTCTCTACTTTTGCACCTTAACACCAATAATTGGTCGGCTTAATGTGTGGCACATGTATATTTTCGCCCATGAGAATAACAGACCAATTGATAAATTGGAATAATAAGTATGAAACACCGATGATTCTCAGAGTAGGGGGGTATAAATAGATAAAATAAAACCGGCGCAATGCCAATTAGAAAATTGTCATGGATCAACCCAAAGGAAAGTCTTCTGAAACAATATATAAAATTTTTACTAAATCAAAACATTGATTTATTGATAAATGAAAAACATAAGCACGTGGCTGCAAGAACACGTTCTAAAAACTAAGAGCATGAAGTTTTTCTTCATATCCCACTGCACCATCAGCTCAGTGTTAAGAACCAATCAAAAAAATCTTCAGGTTCCAGATTGCACCAACTCAAGAATCTATAGCAGCTAAAGTATTTTAAAAAAAATTAAAAACGGGAAAGAGAGAAAATTAAGTACATTGGGTTGAGATGACCAATGTCAGCACTGTAGATCTCTGATCAGCCAGAATGAATGAATTCCAACATGCAGCACTACCTGGAACACACTCATTGATCATCTCACCTTGTTATCCTTAACCAAACTATATGTAGCTTGTAGCAATTGCATGTCTCCAGAGAAATAGACAAAGAGTGATGGCATATTTTGCGGCCCTAGTCTCAGACTCGTGGCATTCCTCCACAAAGTTCAAGATCATGTCTCATTTTACCATTATCTGAAGGCTAGACAGTCGAGGATTACCTTCTTTGAGATGATGCACATATAGATTAGATGTATGCAGCTTCCTTTTAAAACCAGTTGCGCATCGACAGTGAACATTCAAGCAGATTTTGACCTGAATTGCAGCATGCAAAAATACTGCATGTCAAACATTTCAACCATGTCATTTACATATCTAAAAGGAACTGAAAAACTATAAAATTTGCCACATCTTCACATTTTGCGCTTGACGTCCTAAATCCAGATTCCAAAGGTTCTGAAGGATTGAATGCAACAGCAGATAAAAAGATCGAATTTAGTTTCTACAGTTTCTAAGCAGATTGCACAATAAATATTATCTCAAGTCAAATATTTTCTTTAAAATGAAATGAAACTCCAACCCCAATCATACGTAAACAGTCCTTCTGTTGCTAGATCAGGACATGGCAGTATGACGCAACAAATCAATTTCCACTAGACAATTTTTTTAAGGCAAACAGAATATGAAAAGGATCGAATTCAAAATTTACAGCACATGTAAATGAATGTAATGTTAATGATAGATAGCTAATAAGTCAGTTCAGTTTTATGTGAGCTTTGCAAGTGATCTACAAGACCAAGTTGCACAACAATGATAAACAGAATACCCTGCATCCTATGTGTTTGTGAAACTAGGGGTAAATATAAAGACACATAAAGAACAGGGTAGCTACATTACCTTTGCCATAAATCGGAAGTCAAATACAGCAATCCATGCCATGTCATGTAGGGCAATCTTCTAGCCACCAAAAGCAACCAGAAATTTCCTCTTGCTCACAGGTTCCTCTTGTAATACAACCACATCTTTCACCTTAACTAGAAGCTCCTCCAGCTGCTTCACACCAAAGCTTTGATAATCCAGTGGCCTCTTGTATCTTTGCTGATATATTTCTTCAAAACAACCAAGGACAATCCGACAAGAATAGCTTACCAGAATCTCTTGGAGTTCATACTTAAATTTCTCAAGGCTTAGGTCAATAAAGTTAGATTGATCTGTCAGCCCAAAATCTGACTTCTCATGCTGTTCTACAACTACCCTTTCATCATCCGAAAAATCATCAGAGGATCCAATACCAGTTATGACATCAACACTATCATCAGGGGCACCTTTTCCCATTTTTTCCTTCTTTGGTAAAACCAATGAAGTAGTATCTTGTACAACTTTACAGTTACGGAGATGGACAAACTTCTTCTGACCCTTCCCCTCCACAGCTAATGAATCAGCCATTTTCTTGAGAAGATTCACAAGCTTAACTGCCCCGTATTCTGAAATATAGAGAGGCCTTCCATATAGTTTCTGGTATTCTGCAGGAATACGAGTGAGAGGCAAACAGCCTCCAGATAATTCAAGTAACTTCATCAATTGGGTCTTCAAACCATTTAAATCTCCAGGCTGCACCCACATCAAGTCACCATAGTCACCGGAAGCATATGTTCCTCCTGAAACTGCATTTATGCTAGATGGTAGACTGTGTGATTTTGAAGATGTAGGATAACTAGGAAAGGTAATTGAACCATTATTGTACTCGGACAAAGATTGTGTGACCATTGAGAAATCTTTTGAATTGTAACATCTCTGTGAGACACCACTATAAACAATTGCTTCTTCTTCATTTTGACCATCTCCATTGTCACCAAAGTGGCAACCAACCAGAAAAGCAGTAGCATCTGATGGATTACCACGAGGAGCATGAGCCTTAGCAGAAGGTAAAAAGCCTTCACCACGAGCCACACTAGGCCAGTCCCACAAAAAGCTACCGGCATTAGAAAGAGCAGATGAAACACCAACACCAGAAGGAATGACAAGAATCACAGTGTATCCACGTTGGCCAAGGATATGGAGTGCGGGGGCAAAATCAACATCTCCTGAAATCAACATGATGGTAGAAGGAGGAGGATTATCAAGAGCAAATAGAAACATGTCAACCAAGATGGCCTTGTCAGCTGCATCCTTCCTCCCATTGGGGACATCTATTAGTTTGATGCCAGTCCTTTGGCATCCTTCCCTTACCCGCCTAGGGAAGGAATTAAAATCTCCATATGCAGAAAACATTCTGACAGCTCCTGTTATCACAGGATGGACACGCAAAGCCATTCTGATGTTTCCTGCCACATCTTCTGGGCGCACATCACTAGGAACAGGACAGTTTTCAATATCCCAGAGTATCGCCACAGGACCCTGGCATGGGTTTTGGTTTTGCTGTGAAGGAGGCTGGAGAGAGTTCATATTTGGAGTTACCACAGGCTTCGGAGTTTGTTCTGGTAATGCCGGACACAACATCAAAACTGTGGTACTTGGATTAGCCATCACATTTGCACAAAAGATTTTTGCTTCTAAAGTTCCCTGCAAAAGTTAAAGAAAAAGAATTATGTGATATAGCAGATATACATAATTTAACTAATAACATAAATAATATCCACATACATATACAGCCATATTTATGCAATGATCGGTTAATCAATCAGATAATTATAACATACAGAACTGTGGTCATGGATAATAACATAACCAACATCACACCACTATATGGCAACAGAGAATGACTACTGGCAAAGACATTTCATGAACAAGCTAGTATACATTACAACATAGCTTTCTTTTTCATTTACATCCTGCAAAGAGAGGTGCTTAGTCCTTAATAGGAGCATCTGTTCATTTGATGAAACTGTAAGAAACATCAAACTGAAGAAGGCCAACTGAAAAAATCTAGCTTGCTTGTAAGTTCCTTTATATTAATCCCCACTACACTTGGCACTAAGCTTGAACCCACCACCCAAATCCCCAAATGCAATGCCAAGAATATAAAGGGCATCGAACTCAAAACATTTGGGCAAAAAATTTGGGGAAGAAATATAATTAATTTATGTCTAATTTTATAAAAAAAATATAAGCCAAGGTATAATTGTTGGAATAGGAATTAGATTTATTAAAACGAAAGTCAACAATTTTAAACCACCTGATTCTACGAGGTTACAGGTATTGTTAAGAGAAAAGTCACTCAAAATAAATACAGTTTCAGTAAAAGCTAATAATAGATTGAAGATAAATGAAAAGAGAAGAACACAACTATTTACGTGGTTTGGCGTAGTGCCCACGTCCACAGGCAAAGACAGAAGAATCTTTATTCACTTTGTGGAAAATGATTACCCAAAAACGTTTGGTATTTGTATGTTGAGAGCCTCTCTTGTAATCGGTTTTTCATTTATACTCAAAACTGAATATTTATTTTGAGTGACGTCTCTCGAAATGGAATCTATTCCAAACATATATCCCATCGTGCCTTACTTCAATAGGGTACAAATACTTAAATTTGATATTTTAAGACACTTTTTCTAACCTATTGCCAATACTAAGTAGCAGTCAAAAATTTGTATCCATTCTTCATGTTCAACACATTGTTTTATGTCGAACAGACTGTAGCACCCCCCGGAGTACTTCTGTGAGTCCTCGAAATGGGATAATGCCGGAAAGGATTTTTATTCAAACATTAATTGGTCACGTATTAGCAGATGATATATATATAGGTCTGCGGCTTTTCACTTAACAGGTATAATTGCCCCCTCTCTGATCTACTCTATATAGAAAAAGGAAAAAGGAAAAGAAATCTGACATTTGAACCCTATACTCTTAGTGTCCTGCAATTCAAACTCTTTCATCACCACGAACAAAACCTAGGAATAAGATATCTGTGGAAATGTTAGCATCCCATGTCCATTTGAGCTGGAAGGAGTACATTGCATAAGCACTAAAGATACTGATCTCCAACCACTTTTGGCAGAAGGATTCAATTCTGCCGGATGTAGCATTTCAGTGCTATTGAAATGGAATAAAATCTGCCTACTCAAGTCTGTGGATGCCGTACACTACAACATCAACTGAAACCTTGCCATATTGAGCTGTAAAATTCAACATATAATTTATGGAGCAGATTTGCAAGTAAATAGGTTCACCAAACACAGACAGTGTAGATGAATCTACTATGAGAAGAAGGACGAGAGATAAAAGACACATAAACAAACCAGGTATGTCAAGGGATTGCCAAGTACAATCATGGATGTTGCATGCTCCTCTTCCTCGTTTATTTTGTCAATTTGCTAGCAGAGTTCTACCCTTGTTCTTTTTGAAACCAATTTCAAGTTCCATTCAGGAATAAAGCCTTAATTCATTCTAGTATCATGAATCCTTTGTCGATAACAATCAAGATGAAATTGGGAAGGGCCTCCAACAGGAGGAGGTCCTCCAAAACCCTATTAATAGCTTGGATCCAGGCAGAACGAATAAATGCATCCAGCAAAGGAAGTATCAATCACGCAGTCTCTAATACATCTCCATAAATTTTTTTGACTTCTAAATGACTAATTGACCCAATAGACTTTTTGGTTAAAGTTACAGCTATATAGATATTTTTATGATAGAAGCGGGGGAGGGGGGGGAAGAGATAAAAGAATTTATAAATGGAGCAGAAGTCACTCCCTCATTGGTTTTTGTTAATTTTATTAAATAGGTTAGCTAATTTGTTCTAGTATTGACTATTACCTATTTACGACTTTTCAACCAAGCTAGTAGGTTTTCCAGTTTCCTATTTAGATTGTTCTTGGATTAGAAGTACTAAGTAGCATTTCGATTCGATAAAAATTGTGCTCTCTATCGCAAAGAATCTTTGGAACATCATCTGATAAAATTTGTTTTAGGTGTGCGATTACTGTCCCTGGCCCTTGAAAGGGTATGGTTCTTTCTTGTGCTCCTGTTGTCTTGCATGACTTCACACTTCCATTCTTATCTTGGCCTTGCAAAGGCTCCAATATGACACAGAAGTAGAAACCATCCCATCCCTCAAAGAAAAAAGTCCTTTTTTTCTTTTTCTCCATTAGGAATTGGGAGTTATGGTAATCCAAATTACTTAATGACAGACTGGTATCTAGGACACTTAAGGCGTCGTAATTCATTACGACTGCTTACAATCATGCAGAACCAGAATTATGTCATTTTTAGTCAAGGCTAACTGCCACAACATTATGACATGCAAAGATTCTTTTTCAACATAACAGTGTCCCCATCCCAGACCTCAGCAAAAACCAATTAGTACAATAAGAGAAATTTAAATTCGAAGCACAAATGTTGTGCTGCCTTCAGGTAAACAGGTTTTGGCAATTAACCCGAAACAAAAACAAAAAGAGACAGTTTGTGACATCATCTAATCAAAGTTCAACGCAATGGCACTGTTAAGAAAGAAACAGCAAATCAAGTTCGGAATCATGATGACTGAATTAATCAACAGAGATTTCTCGTTCTGCAAGAGGACTGCACCTACCGGACTAAGGGGAAAGGAAAAACAAGAAGAATATCCAATTCATTGAAAACAAAGATTTTGCAGAGAGATAAATGGGCTAAAACCGCACCCTCAAATGCTATCTTTCTAATCAACTGTAGACATCCTATTCCTTTGTGTATAGAGAGTTCAGAATCACCGAAAAAGAAAAGAACTCATTTTTTCGCCTATATCAAACTAACGACTAACTTACCTGATTAAAGTACACAAATTGAAAGAATGATCAGGAAACCCCAAAACATAAAACATGATCTTGGTTCTTCTTGAATAAAAAAATTCAGAGCATGACTTGTCAGGAAACCAAGATTTTCAGTGACCATAGAAACCAACAATTCCAAAGTGAATCCCTGTCCCTCTTTGTCGAAAACCCCATATCTATGCCCATCCACAACCCGTATCTATTCATATCATACAAACACAAAAGAACATACACATATAGCAAGCAAAACAGATAGAGGACCATACCTAGCCGGAGAAGAAAGTTATGGAATTGAGCTTTTCGGAGTTCTCAAGTTAGGAATAATCAAGAAAGATCCATGTACAGCAGACCGGAGTCGATGGTACAGTTATATTATATAGTTACCGTGGCAAGCTACACGCCACATGGATCTTCTTTCTTGCCCCGAAACTGAAATAGAAGAATGGGCGACCACGACAAACCGGAAAGAGCAATTGGGCCGATGACTATTGGTTTTTATTTACTAGTACCAGTATCATTACTGTTTTTGTGCCGGCTGGTGCAAGTCTTAGCCGGCATTTAATTTAAAATGTTTACCTTTCTTGATTCAACCGCCGCGCTTTGTTACATTCTAGAAACATGTCTCCACCCTTACCTAATAACTTTTGTTATTACAGGTTTATTAAGGCATGTTCCGAACGTGCCTTAATATGCGTTCCAATTATTATTGTAACAGAATTGTTACTCTGCTTGTTTGGTTACATGAGCACTGGAGCAACAATTCCGTTACGGTAACGATGGAGCGCACCTTAGCAAAACCGTTTGTTATTATTTTTAAGTGATTCATTTTTATTTTGAAAAAAAAAATTCAAAAACACCTTTTATGTGAGATTTAAAAGAAGAAGAGAATCTTTTAAAAAAATTATATAACTCTAATATATAAATAGTGATGATAAAAGTATATATATATATATTTGCGCTCTCTCTCTCATTTTCCATTTTTGGTTAAATTCATAGAATATTTTAGTTTGAGTTGTTTATATATAAGAAAGTCATGTATATTATTATATGTTGTGGATGTGTTTTGTATTAATATTTTGAATTCGAGATCTTTAATCTTCACACTCATCACTCCGCCTATTGGATTGACCCAAATGGATCTACTAATCGTTCCATTAAAATTAAATGTTCATTTTTATTGGATTTCAAATGAGCACCAATCAAATCATCTATCTTTCTTAGTCTATTGTTTAATAAAGCCATGTCTTTAAACAATTTCATCATAAAGTTTCAAAAACAAATAATTTTAGTTGTGACCATTTATAGCTACAAGAGAATAAATTTTGAATTCAAATTCCAATCAAGATTAGCCAAAAAATCCTTGAAAGTGAGATATAAATTGAATTAGTAGAGAAGGAATGTGAATTAGGGTAGAGATGAGCGTAAATAATAATAATAATAAAGTCTTTGATCCAAAAAAATTACAACATAATTAAAACAAAAAATTAGCCTCTTCCCGACCTTGGACTTCTGTTGAAAAAAAAGAAAATGATTTTCATCATATCTTCAGCAATATCTCAAAATACCTCCTGCGTTATCTAAAGAATATTCTTACTTCTTCCAAAGACTTTTTCCCTATTCTTAATTCGTCCAATCAAAAGACCCAAAAGGGGAATATGGATAAATGTAGGATTCTTACAAGAAAATGGTAGCAGTAACCGCCATTGTCAATTCAAACTTAAAACTAACAGCAGAAAACACATTGTTGGGAGAATAAAACAGAAAATCCAGAGCCACGTTGACAAGGACTGGAATTTCAAAGTCACAGCTATACAAAATATGCAACCTCATAACTCCAACAAAGTGGCTGGAAAAATGAAGTAAGAAAATTTCTCACGTCCGGGTACAGGCATCCAGCTTGATTCATTGATACATTTCCTTCAGAGATTATAGGGCTGTAGAATGAAACAAAGAAGAATTTGAGCAACCTTTGTGAAAGTTCCAGTAAGGATCATTTCAAAAACTATGATGAAAGGACCCTTTCTATGGCAGCCACATAGAACTCCTTTGGCATGGTACCAATAACAGATTCACGTTTCTCACCATTCTTGAACAAGAAAACCATTGGCACAGCCTTAATATTATATTTCTCAGCTATATCCAAGTCATCATCAGTATTGAGTACAAAGCATTTCAATCTACCAGAATAATCTGCTGCAATTTCATCAATCACCCGGTGGACCATTCTGCAAGGCCCACACCAGCTGGCATAGAACTCAACCAGTACAGGGAGTTCACTTTGTAAGATCAATTTGTCAAATGATTTGGCTGTGACCGCTGCAGCTGCATGAAAAGAAACTCCCATGTTCAATAGATCAAGAGAAAGAAAACACCATCCAACATCGCTACAAAAGATAAACAATGCCAAGTGTAAATGTTTTGCTATCACTTTAGATGCACCTGCTACAAAAACATCTAACCTGAGTGATGGACTGATTTCAAAAAGAATAAGACTAAGCAATTAAGGATGACGTTTTCTATTACCAACATGATTCTGTTTCTCTCACTCTTAAAAGCATATGCAGGCCGAAGTATGATTTCGGCATCAGTAAGCTGAGAATTTCACTTTCAAGTCCCAGACCTCTCAGTACCTACATAGGCTACTTACCCGTACTCAAGACAGAATCAATACTATATGTCGCCTAACAATCACCACTTTACTTGAAATACCAGCAGAACTGCACTTAATTTTAATTTGTGCCAAAAGCCAAACCAAGCAATAGTTGTTTCACTCAAATGCAGTTTGACACCTAAGAAAATGAGGTAAATCTAAACTCTGTGTTTGGGTGGGATCTTTTTGAACAAGTCCTCTTTATTTTGGTAATGAAAATTAGAGATTGTATTTAGGATAAAGATTGATTTGAATGTTTCATTGATTTGAATGTTTCATGTGATATTTAGTGTGTCAAAAGTGTTAGATATTGTAACAATATCGCTTAAATATGGTAAGCTTTTTTTTTTTTTTTTTTGACATTAGCTGCCCCACTTCCACAAATTATGATGCAGGCTCCGCTACTTGGCCAGACGTTAGGCAGGTACCCCTCCTGCATGCAATGGAGGTCACCAACCTAGGCCATGGGCCTTCTTGATCACCCAGAGACCCGCCCAGGTAAGTATATGGTAAGCATATTATTTAAGCATATAACTTCTGTTGAAAAGTATAAAACAAAGCATTTATATTTGGAGTATGGGATTCATGGATGGGGTTGATAGAGAATTTGAAAATTTATTTTTGGAGGTAAAGAGTTTGTTGATAAATTTTTAAAATATTTCCAAAATGGAAACAAAGTACAGCCTTTCTTTTAACAAATGCATCTTAAATTTTAACTCCTAAAGAATCTTCTATGCAAAACAGCAAAAACCTGTGCAGCAACCAGCTTAGTGGAATAAGTCATCATGAGAAAGAAAATCAGCTTTAAACTAAAAATTATCCTCATATGGGATACCCACATTTGAAGAATTTCAGAACTTGAAGCTCTTGGCATTCTTCACATCATCTTATCTTGCATCAGTATCATCACTCTTATCATGCCCACTTCTGAGTGCTTGAAAAATCACCATCTCCCACCAACATTTTGATAACTCCCAGCCCCAGCTCAAACTTGCCTCCTCTCCCACACTCCCCTCACACAAGCACAGCAAGCAGATGCACACATTTGATCCTCAGAAGCATCCGAAGATAAATGGGCTCAAATTTGTTACCACAACCACCGACATTAATCTTCTAACCAACATTTTGGTTATTTTGAACGACTGCTTCTCAAAAACTATTTTTAATTTGAACTTGACAAATAGGAAATCTAGCAAAACCTAAAGAGAAACTGAGAAAGAACATGGGAAATTTAATGATCATACAAGGAAGCAGATTGGAAATTTTATATGGCATTGCCATTCCTGAAGATTTCTTGATTAACACCAAACCAGACATGAGGCAAGATAAGTCCTATGCACTTACGGTGCCAAATAGAATAGAAAACTCTAAGATGTTGAAATCTGGAGCATGCAAAAAAGTACCCTTCACAATTTAAGTTCAGTGGCAGCACTGCACCAAATATTTGACTATAGAAGCATCATTCAAGTAAATATATCATGGCTTCCAGCATATAAGCTTAGAGAAACATAGCTTTATCTTATCAAAAGTTTTGCTAAAATTGGAAACTTATTTGGTACAAGAAAACTTCAAATGAAGAAAAAGGGGTCTACTAAATGAGCCAAAATTGTCAATGAGGGTATTGAAAATTTTATTCAAGAGGCATTGCCCACTTATGTTTTATCATACACCATCGGCAGTTAATGAATATATCGATCATGAACTCAAATCAAACCTGAACAACCAAGATCTCCTATTCTATTTCTCTCTTAATGGGTAAATGAAAAATCTTATTATCAAATCATGATTCAACTACTCAACCAAAACAGTATTGAAAGCAGAATAAGAAAAATATTGAGTTTCAAAAGGACTGACAATTTAGCATTGATGGACCCTTTTATTTTTCATTTTTCTCTGACTTAACATAAGATGGATAAAACACTATAATACATGGGAACATTAGATCTAAAGTTGCAGAACAAACATCATTTGCATTACTAGCTAGATAGACCATTCAAACTATTCAATTGTTTGTTTGGAATATGGTAAGTAAATTGATTCAATTGTTTGTTTGGAATGTGGGAAGTAAATTGAACAATATAAGGGCTATTCCACCCATAACCAGAACCCAGAAAGTTCACTCAAATCGCAACATTTGCAATTAGAATTTAAGCACCGGATCCCAAAACCAGTAAATAAATGACCAATAACAATTATGATATTAATGAGATGAGAGATGAGATTAATATAACGGCAGCCCAAAAACAGACAGTCTTACGTTTAGGTTCGCGATGGCAGGAAACCTGCAAATTGGAAGCGGATTTTCGAAACCTAAAGCCCCTTTGAGAAGGAAATGAAATCCCACTTAGGTGATTCAGATGCAGTTTGTCATGTCTGAAAGAAACAAAACCTCGGCCTTGAAGAGGCGGAGAACGAGAAGGAGAGAAGGGAAGTTTGGGAAAACAGCCAGCAGAAGTAGAAGCCATTTGGGTGAATTCTAATTGAGGAAGAATCGGAAAGGTTTGCAGAGAGGTGTAGAAAAATTATGTTTGACGCATACGATAGATGACAAGAGTTCAATGAGAGGAAATGAAACGCGTGGTGAAATAGAGTGTCTGGGGAGAATGGTGACTCCTCGCCGATCAACCATCAATGTGCTTTTCCCCGGAGAAAAAACTTGATAATCAGAAAACACGTATTAAATTTTTGAACGGAAAAAAGATCCACGATATCAAATTTTCAATATCTACGTGTTTTGGCTTTAAAATTCTCAAATTGGATAACCCTAAATATTGGATCCCGATCTTCACTTACAAATGTGTCACCTTTGTAACACTACTAAAATATATAAAAATTTTATTAAAAAATATAACTAAAACCCCTAAAAAAGATATTAAAATAGAAAAATAGTATAAAAATTTATTGACCCTGAAAATTCCGAATTTCATTACGATAATGGCTCCAACCGTTATCGTAACGGAATTATTGCTCCGCTTGATTGGTTGCATGATCACTGTAATAAGAATTCCATTACGATAATGATTGAAACACACATTAAGGTGTGCTCTTAGCAAATCCGTTCCTCATATACCCTTTCGTCTAACCTCTTCTTGAATCTCAGTGGCACACCATAAAATACAAAAATTTATTTCAGTTTTTTCGTCAAAAATTTACACGCCCAGTGGGACTCGAACCCACAATCGCCTGATTAGAAGTCAGGCGCCTTATCCATTAGGCCATGGGCGCTAACGTCACTAATTTTGTCCGAGATTCAATATGATTTATCTACTTCTGCTTCTTTTCCTCCCTTCGGAGAACTTGGGGACCACAGAAAATGCCCGACCGACCGTGTCTTTTATTTATGCAACTGGTCGTTCAGTTGGAGTAGCATGCAAAGGTAGGTGCAGTGCAGAAGCTCCATCGGCGCACCATAGGGTGCCTTCCACTAAAGGTTATCCCACGGCTCAATCATAGGCAAAGGTAGACCAATTAGGACTTACCCTTTTAAGAAAATTAATTGTTTTAGTTCATTTTGTACTTAATAATATCAAATTCTTAATAAAATTTAGAAAAATAGAACATTTATTTATAAATAACTCAAAATAAAAATATGAATATTCAAGTTTGAACGGAAAAAGTATTTTTTAACTTAACATAGAACACAACTAAGTGAGAATCAAATCATGGCTCTTTAGAGAAAATTTGCATGATGGTGATATTATTATGTATTGATCTAAATTTGACCGGATAAATATAGATGCCGCAATTTGGTTTTACTACCTAATGGTATCCGGTTGGCATACCTAGGGCTACCAAGATAAAAGGTTAATGTCTTTAAGGAATAGGATAGTCCTGATATGTAAATACTTTTAAGTTTATTTGTTCAAAAGAAAATGATGATCCAGTTTTCCGACAAAGTTTAAGGCCCAGCAAAATCTTTGGAACCTTTCTCCAAGATATCTAATTAGATACTTGCAATTTGTGGCGTCTCTTTTCCGAAATCCCCACTGCATCGACTCTATTAACAATTAGGAATGGGAAAATCAATTAAGATGAAATCAAAATTCCATGAATCGGCTTAAGCCATTTGAATGT
Organism: Parsonsia alboflavescens; assembly: GCA_028571225.1. Classification (NCBI taxonomy): domain Eukaryota; kingdom Viridiplantae; phylum Streptophyta; class Magnoliopsida; order Gentianales; family Apocynaceae; genus Parsonsia; species Parsonsia alboflavescens. Next base: position 3,751,298 of record JAOXNR010000029.1, on the reverse strand, counting down.
ATGAAATTTCAGTGTCTTATTTGGGATAAATTCATGTTCCCATGGTGGTTCACTCTTTGGGATGCCTAGCAACAAGCCTGCGGATTTGGATTCTCCTTCTCTTATCACGGTAAGAGGAGATTCACATTCTAAAGACACCATATTTGGTTCTTTCAGGGCCACGATTCAGTGAAGCAGAGATGCAAAGGCCTAAGATCTTTCTTGTATCGGCTGGATCAATAATCCCATCATCCCAAAGTCTTGCAGTGGAATAATATGCACTACCTTCTCTTTCATATGCCTCCACAACTTCAGCCTTGAATCTTTCCTCTTCCTCCATTGTCCACTGTGGAATATGTGAGAACGCCCATGATCTATCAGGCAAATGTATCATATAAAAGATTTGAAATAGAAATGTTACCTGAATGCCAGATTTTTTCCTGTTGGCCTTTTCTATCTGAGCCAGCACACCGGCAGCCTATAACATGCCACAAAAAAAGGATATCTAATGTCACTTTCACGTGCACAACATCATTCTACACTTCGAACCACAATTCTTGAGAGATGGTTGCTGGATTTAGAGATGAATGTTAGTGCTCTTATGAGTTAAAACTTGATCATATTAATATATGAACAAATCAAATAATTCAATACCAAATGCAATATCAATCAATGTGTCATAATGCCATGTGGAACATAACTAACATAATGAGAATGAGAATCAATAAAATCTATCTCGCAGAAGGACTAGCAAACTAATCTGGTCCCTTGGGTAAATAAGATGTCTGCATCCACGGAGCTCAACAGCTAAGATGGAGCTTGCTCTAGCAAAGAAATAGTGGCCATGGTATTGTAAAGGTGTATTATATGTTAAGACCAATACGGAGTTAAGGAATCAATTAGATAAAGAATCCGATTGAGATGGATGAGAAAAGATTAAATTTTCTTCATGAGTGAAATAATTATAAGCTTTTAACCTACAGAAGAGACTTCAAAATCAAAAGCATACAATATCAGAAGTGATATGTAAAGTGAATTCCAATTGATAAATGCCTGGTGAATTGTTCGATGAATATGCAACAAGCTACCTGAGCTCCTCCCATCACAGATATTCTGGCATTCGGCCAAAAGAACATGAAGTTTGGACTATATGCACGTCCGCACATTGCATAATTTCCTGCTCCAAAGCTTCCACCAACAACGATAGTAATTTTTGGAACCTATTGGAACAAAATAGCAAGAAAAGCAGAACATGTCATTCTTTTGATACTTCTGTCTGCTGTAACTATCAAGGTGGAAAGGCTATATTGGCCACAGTGACTGGGAGTTTTTTACAATTTTTAAAAAAAAAGGGAAAAAGAAAAAAGAGTAGTAATTCAGTTTGAAACTTTGCAAGAATGACTTTCATCTAGAATATCTGAAAGCAACATGAAACTGACTTAACATCTACATTCTCTACATTTCCAATAAAGATGGAAGTACACCACAAAAAAAGTAATGCTAACATCTAACCTTTGCACAAGAAACGGCCATCACCATTTTGGCTCCAGATTTTGCAATACCATTTGCCTCTGATTTAGAGCCAACCTACAGAATGAAATAAAATCTCAGTCTGAAAAGAAGATTCTTAATCTAGAAATTATAATGAAAAAGCACAAGTCAAACTAACAAGGAATGTACTTTGAGCTAAAGTAGGTTGTCTAAGTCAAAGAATGATGCCATCAAGGATAATAAGTACGGAGTTAAACTAAATATGCAAGTCTTCACTGTGGGCTAAGTTGCTTAATCAGATTCAGAAGTTTTGAGTTGTCTAATTCAGTGAACACAAACATCCTTGACAATAGAATGATATTGAAAGACAATGGTTCAGGGCAGTCATGTTTGCTTCATATACTAATTTACTTTACACAAGTATTACTCCATACTGTAGGTTTCTCCAAAAGGACTGAACTCTAAGTTAGCCAGCAAATTACTGATATTTTCTTTCTTCAAAAGTAAACCTATATGTAGAAGAGATGCAGAAGGAAGAAGATTTATTTGTTTATTATTTTCTATGGGTGTTCAAAATAGAACAAAGAGTCATACCATAAAACCTGTGATATTCTGAAGAAAGATCAATGGTATGTTACGTTGAGTGCACAACTCAATGAAGTGTGCCCCTTTTAGAGCAGATTCATTGAATAATATCCCATTGTTTCCAATTATTCCCACCGGCTGTCCATAGATCCTTGCAAAACCTGTTACCAGTGTCTTTATAAAGAGAAGAGAATTATAAGCTGGAAATAAAAACAACATTTTAGTAAAGCAAAAATCCACAAAAATGAGATTTGAGAAGAAAAAGAGCCTCACAGGGCCATACAATTTCTTGAACTCATCAAATTCACTTCCATCCACAATACGAGCAATAACTGATCGAATATCAAAAGACTGCTTCAAGTCTACTGGTGCAATTGAACGAAGTTCCTTTTTATCATACAAAGGTTCCTCATAATCAGATATTCTATACTGAGATATTGCATGGTTTCCAACCATGTGCAAATTTTTTATAATATTTCTTCCTGTAGCAAGAGCATGCACCTCATCTACAAGGTAAACAAATGATTCAAATACCATCAGTTCAACAAGAAACAACACAAGTAGAGCAATGTCTCATTGTAAGTTCTATAAAGGAAATCATGATTTACTATCAAGCAGTTTCTTTCCTAAAAAGAAGTAGAAACCAAAAGAAACTATAAGCAATAAATATTCACCCTGGGCTAAATAATCTGAAACCCCTGATGTCATGCAATGCACAGTTGCACCCCCCAAGTCTTCTGCTGAGACTTCTTCACCAGTAGCAGCCTACTAAAAATTCTCGTTAGAAATCATACAACAATGTATAGGCTACACACTAGTCCAAACATACATAACATAGCCCAAACAAAGACTCCAAAAACCATACACAAGCATGTCTCACTCTAAAAATTCAAAAGGTAAAGATATTGCAACAAACCAGTACATGTCATGAAACTCGGACTTTAACTGACCTTAACGAGGGGAGGTCCAGCAAGAAATATGGTACCATTTCCTTTGACCATCACACTTTCATCTGCCATTGCAGGTATGTATGCCCCACCTGCAGTACAAGAACCTAAAACCAAAGCAATTTGAGCAATTCCTTCTGCAGACATCACGGCTTGATTGTAGAAAATTCTACCAAAGTTCTCCTTGTCAGGGAAAACCTCAGCCTGCTTCGGAAGGAAAGCGCCTCCACTATCAACAAGATATATACAAGGTAGCTTGCACTGAGTGGCAATCTCCTGTGCCCTGAGATGTTTCTTCACAGTGATGGGATAATAAGTACCACCCTTCACAGTGGGATCATTTGCCACAAACATGCAGAGCTTTCCATGTACGGGTCCAATTCCAGTAACAATTCCACCAGAAGGTAATGGTTCTTCGTATAATTCATGGCCCGCAAGCTGAACAAATTCAACATTGAAATCCAGGAAATTTGTAATAAAGTCAGAGGAACCAACAATAGATGCAGAAACATCTATATTGTCCAAAAACAAATATTATCCTAAGCAGAGTGATTACTTCACTACTCCTTTATGAATTGTGGGAAGAAAAGGTTGTTTGTCGGATTCAACTAAAAAGTAGATAAAAAACTAAGAGCTAGACACATATGTCAATTAATTCATCTACAAAGCACGCGGCTGTATATAGTCTTGGAAACCATCCCTACCAAAGTATCTGAGACTCAACTTCCCACAGTCCACGTTAATTTAAATCCTTTTTGAGTTTCATTTAATCTGCCAAAAACACCAAAATACACATTCTTTCATCTAGGGCAACTAATTATGAATTTAATGTACTAAGAACGACCACCGAAACAAAAATTTTTTACCTGAGAAAGCTCCAGAAACGAAGAGGCAGGGTCGATTAAGCGATCAATTCTCTCCCTTGGAAGAAGTTTATTCCTGCTCCGGTTCCTCTTCACAGCTTCGGGTCCTCCTCCCTCCACAACCTATCATTAAAAGACACTCAAAATAGATAAAACAAAAGTAAAATTAACCCCCCAAAAAAAAAAGGCAAAGAAAAGAAAACGGGGTAAACCTTGTTCACATGAGATTGAAGTTGGGAAATGAGGCCTTCCATCAGCTCGGAGTTGCGAGCGAAAGTTTCGGAGTTTCTGTCCAGAGCATCCGGTAAAACTCCGAGGCAGAAGGTCCGGGTTAAGGTGGTGGTCGTCGGATTTTCCATCCGTTGAATATTCCATGAATTCAATGACCTGGAAAATCTTCTCCGCAGCACTCTCAACATCTCCCCTCCCTCTTCTTCCTCCTCTTTGCAGAGTTCAGTTCAATATCACAGCTTAAGAACGGGATAACCAGCCACAGGTATTTACAGAAAAATAAATATTTATAGGAGATTGGGTTATTCAATGTATTGTAAAACAAAATGAAAAATATTTAATATAATAGATTCCTTTAATTTTATTTTCAAAAATTAGTTGACACGTGAATCGATAAAAATAACGGTGATGTGGAAACATAAATGTTTGTCGTTTTCATTTTTACCCAAATTAAAACAGTAATTTTTTATTTATCCAATTCTTCACAACATTTCATAATTACTCATATCTAAAACTAACTTTTCATTCTATA
>JAOXNR010000029.1:3727657-3738401 GCA_028571225.1 Parsonsia alboflavescens | reverse complement strand
CATAATTTCTCATTTCCAGAACAATTTTTATTACCCAAAAATGTTAAAAGGTCAATTTGGGTATAGGATGAAATTGGATCAACCCATTTGAGTAGAAATGAAATGTTTATAGAAAATAGGTAAAATTGAAATTGGATCAACCAATTTGGATATATTTGGAAATTAATTGCTTTAAAATATAGGTAATAAATTTGTGTATTCATTATTATTAAAGTAGTTGAAAAAAGTATTTATACTTGTCAATTTATTTCTTTTATTTTAGAAAAATCCTATGTCATACCTAGAATTCTAAGAGGAGAAAACTAATCATTTAAAAGCTAGCAAAGAGAAGGAAAAGAAATAAAGGGGAATAATTTACATTTGAATTTGTTTAAGAGTTTAATAAGAAAAAGAAAAGTAGTCTTAATAAGTAATGAAAAAAATAAAAAATAAAACTGTACATAATTGAATGTCTCATCATATGAATCAGTAAAAATGTTTATAAGAGAATTGGAATGACTAAATTAAAAATGAATTAAATCAAACTCTTCTAATGAATAAAATTTATTAAATGCAAATTAAAATATTCAATTGTAGATGGATGGATTTTATATTATACATGTTTATATTTTTTTTATTTAAGTTCTATTTATTTTATGGAAAATAGTTATTCGAAGAAATTATTGTCAAAGATCGTCCCTTTTTCTTTTCTTTTTTTATAAAGTAGAGATAAGTTATTTTATTTCCACTCAAAAGGAGAGGCTCCCTCTCTTTATCTTCCGTTCTACATAAGTTAGTGTGCCATAACCTTATTATCTGGAAAGACGGTCGTTCCATATATAAAGAGTCAAAATGACCTTATCTTAAAAAGCGCAGCCTCGGTCTGTAAAAAACAACTGACCATGGGCTTTAGATATTGGGCTGATTTTTTATTTTATAAGTTTTTCAGGAACTATGTTGATGGACTCAGCCCTAATTTTAAGGGCCTAAATGGGCTTCTCCGGGCCATTTTGACAGGTATGAGCAATGCGTTCCTTTGTACAACCAAATTATGTCAGGCACTGCTATCAGCGTCAGACACAGACAGATGAACATGAAATGAAACTGCAACAGAAAATGGAAGCCATATCTCCTGTTTACTCCTCCTTAGCTCATGCCATCTCCGAGCGTTCACCGCCGGTCTCCGCCTCCTTATTCCGATCATCTTCTGCTTTTGTATTCGCAGCCTCTCTAGAGGCAAAATCAACAAACCTTAAACGTTCTGTTAAACCCACTAAAACCCTTAGTCCGGCACCTACCACATTCACTCCTGACGCAGTAACCACCCCAAGTCCTCCCAAGAACAAGAAGGTTATCTCTTCTTTTCCAATTTATCACTAAAAATAGGAAAGTGTAAGGTTTGACTGTCTTCTGTTTTTATTTTATTTATGTGTGTGTGTGTTTTCTTTTCCTCTGGATTAAATACCTAAAGATTTTCTCAACCGTATTTGGTTCAGTCTTTAATTGGCTTCTGCAATTGTCTTCTGCTATACTAGTTCACAAATTGGGCATATCTAGCTGATTTTTGCAACCTAAAATTATCTTCAAGATGTTTAAATAAGTTGAAGGATTTGTATATATTGTTAATTATTCTGATTAGTTGCATTCTTCATCCATGGTTAACTTTTTAAATTTACAGGTTTTGGTGCCAATTGGGTTTGGCACAGAAGAAATGGAAGCAGTGGTGTTGATTGATGTTCTTCGACGGGCAGGTGCAGAGGTGACCGTAGCTTCTGTGGAGCAACAACTAGAGGTTGAGACCTTTGGAGGCACTACATTGGTTGCTGACACATCTATCTCAACATGTTCTGACAAAGTTTTTGATCTTATTGCTCTTCCAGTTAGTAGTTTTCTTCGGCTGCTTTGCTTTTATGAAGACCTAAGTTATTTCTGCCATGTGTATAAATTTCTGTAAAATTTGTGTTTGGCTGATCTTACAGCATTTCCCTAGGGAGGAATGCCAGGCTCTGCACGTTTGAGAGATTGTGAAATTCTCAAGAAAATCACAAGCAAGCAAGCAGAGAAAAAACGGATGTATAGTGCAATATGTGCTGCCCCAGCAGTTACACTTTTACCTTGGGGACTTCTGCGGAGGAAGAAGGTAACTTTTTCTGTTTTCTTATTGCGCTTTACAAACTTTGGCTTTTGCTTTTGCATTTTATAGAATTTTGTCCTAACTCCCCTTGTAACTTCTCCGGCAAGACTACTTGTCACCCTGCATTTATGGACAAGCTCCCCACTTTCTGGGCAGTCAAGTCAGATATTCAGGTTTCTGAAGAGCTCACAACAAGTCGTGGCCCGGGGACTGCTCTCAGGTTTGCTATAACATTAGTGGACCAACTCTTTGGTGAATCTGTTGCCAAGGAGATTGGAGATCTACTAGTAAGTGATGATGAGCTATTTATCTGGCAGGCTTGTATATTTCTCTGTGTAGGTAATCTTGCAAGGGAGATAAGGAGTATAGGATATGACCTTGTCAAACGTGTTCATTTTCTTGATTCAAGATTGAATATGCCTCATCTAATTGCAGGACATATAGAGTCCTCAATTTCTTAAAACTAGCTAATTGACTAGCTGCAAGTAGTGACCTAGTTTCAGTCTTGTGTTCGAAACTATGATCTACAAACAGAGCATTCCTCTTGCATATCATGAGCTTGGTCTATGGAGAAAAAGAGCATCCCAAAACTGGTATATTGCTTTTGTGAATTAAACCAACAGAGTCTATATATGACCATGTTACTTTTTGTTAGCTTTGCATATCAGAACTCCTCCTTTCAGGAACTCAATTCTGCATGGAAGTGTGCAATGTATATTTTGAATGTTTTGCTTTCTCCTTTATTCAATCAATTTTTTCATTTGTATTTCTTTAATTATTAATTCTTTTTGCATTTATTGGGCATAGCTAATGGGTGCTGCTGACGATCTTCCTAAGAAAGAAGAATTCAACGAAGTTCAGTGGTCTCTTGATCATACACCTAATGTAAGGCTGTTATTTTAAATTCTTTAAAATTAAAATTCTTCTGCTTAATCTTGTACCATTTACTCTCAATTTTGTTCAACCTAAACATTTATTTAGTAGTATCTCTAAATAATTCTACAATGCACCAATTTTTTGCTTAAATTTTATAGTCTTTCTTCTTTATTAACTGTTGTTAGCAATGTCGTAGCACATAGACACACTTGTTGGTCCGACAATGAAGACAAGTTGAGAACAGTTGTGCTTATATGCAACTTTTGGTGTTCTACATTATTGGAATTAATTGTCTCTTTTATTTGTTTTTCTCTTACATTTTTTCTTTGCCACCCTCTTTTCTCTCTCTCTTTCCTCCCTTGGGTTATTATAAAGTTTAAAAGATTATTCTTTGTTCTTTCTCATTCTGGCTTTCATGGTGTTAATAGTGATTTTTTTAAGAACTGCAACTATTTTATTTGAACTTTTCTTTGCATGATTCCTTTCATTGTAGATTTTACTAACTCATGTTTTACCTGGTCTGTGCTTTTTAGGGTAATCTCACAATCTTCCTTGTGGCCATTAACTATTTTCTGAATGAAATTTCATTGGACATTGCAAATAAAGTTTTTCCAAACTTTTATCACACAAGTTCCCTATTTTCTACTGCATATGTGGGCATATGGTCATTAATGTTTTTCTTCCTAATGCCATAGGTTCTCATTCCCATTGCAAATGGGTCTGAAGAAATTGAAGTTGTTACCGTCGTAGATATATTACGTCGAGCAAAGGCAAATGTCATGATTGCTTCAGTGGAAAAATCTCTGCAGATTTTGGCATCACAAGGCACAAAAATTGTTGCTGACAAATTACTCTCTGCAGCTGCGGAGACAATTTATGATCTGATTATTTTGCCAGTATGGTTCTGTTCTTTTTTCTTACATTTGTTGTTGTCATCTCTTTTGACCAAATTGATGAGGTTAGCTTCCTATCACTATCTTCCTTCAATCAGATGGGTAGCACTGCTCTTCTTCTGCTTGTGTATCCTACTCTGATGAAGTTGGAATCTTGAATTTCACACTGTCCTATACATTTAGGCGTTTCTTTTCAATGCCGTATCCTATTTTACAAGTTACCAATGGCATTTATGTTGCGATAGTATGTCTAAAATCAGTCTCCTTAACTGACTGCTGCTTCCTTGGTTTGTCCCCATAATGATGTCCATAACCCTGAATTTAGGCATACTTTCCAATTCTTGCCCCTCTTTTGAAAAGGAAACCACATGGAAGTCTTATCGGATTAAGACTGCTGTCAAATACTCTCCTAAGGGTTCATGCCAGGGCAAGTTGTTTGTTATGGGTCCTGATGTTTTTTATTTTTGGGGTTTGGGGAGGTGGGGTGTTGATGCTGGGTTTCATTTATATTGATGTATGACTTCCTTTTCTATTTCTACTTTTTTCTGTGTTCGCTCCTTCCTAAAGAGTTGGCTGTTTCTTAAACTTTTAGGGTGGTCATACTGGGGCTGAGAGGCTGCACAAATCCAAAGTTCTTAAGAAATTACTTAAAGAACAAGAAATAGGTGGCAGAATGGTTGGAGCCATGTGCTCTTCTCCTGAAATCATACAAAGACAAGGGTTAATGAAGGTATTGTTGAAAATCTCAATATCATAGTAGCTGAATCTTTCAACAGCTAGATAAAAAACTTATTTCCTCCTATGTGAACAGGATAAGAAAGCCACTGCTCATTCCTCAGTCATCGGCAAGATCCATGGTGCAGTGGATGGTGCTCAAGTGGTTATTGATGATAGATTGATCACAAGTAAAGGTCTTTCTACTACGCCAGATTTCGGGTTGGCTATTGTGCATAAGTTCTTTGGGCATGCAAGAGCAAGGAGTGTTGCTGAAGGTCTTGTTTTTGAGTACCCAAGGAGCTAGAGAGGATATCGCCACCTTTTCATTCTCTATACAGTGACTCCATCACTGAAAAGAAGTGAGTATTAAGAAAATTCTAATCCCAAGTTGGTTATGCAAGTATGTGGACAAGTAGTTGGGTCTTGGGAGGAATGTCTTGCAGATAGTATTGCACTCCAATGCTTTTTTGCAAGAAATTTTACTAATGTGAGCTGCAAATCTGCACAGAATGAGTCTCCATGTGAGGTATTACTGAGCTCATCAGATCTAAACAAACTTGTTTCAATTGTCAAGTTTTATGGCTCCCCCTTTTCCTTTCTTCCTTTGGTTACTTCCTACACAATTATTACAACATGATGCTCCTTTCCTTGTAAATATTTACATGTGTACTCTTTGGCATAGGTTGCTGCTGTACAACAGAATTGTGGAAACTTTTGTTCAGATATCACAGGACGACCAATTGATTTCTCCATAGGATCTCTAGAACTGTTCGTCAATGAAGATGACATGGAGTGGGATATCTTGGTATTGGACTCTGTTCCTCCCCTCTTTTGCACTCATTTGTCAATTTTCTTTTCAATATGCACAAGCCTATGCAATTTTAGAAAGAGATTTTGGGGATGTAAAATCTTTATTTGGTTTCAGAAAAACCAGGTAGTAGGTTAAGGTGACTCTTCATTGTTTTCATGTTACCCTCGTATCTGGTTATCTTTCCTCTGAAAAGAATTCAATGGATTTTACCATATCTTATACTTCCTCCGTCCAAAATTGAATATCCATATTTTTATTTTGAATTGTTTGGAAATAAATGTCTCATTTTCTAAATTAGGTAAAATTTTCTTAAGAAATTCATATGGTTAAGTGTAAAATGTATTAAGTCAATTTATTTTTCTAAAATCTGTGCAAGTCAGAATAAGATATTCAACGTGAGATTAAGGGAGTACATGAATGACAAATTGATTGCATAAGTTGTGTAGTTCTCATCCCATAGTTGTTTGCTTGTTAGAGAAACAAACTTCAATTATCCAAGCCTCCCCCCTCACTTTCTCCTAATTCTCAGTTGGGTAGGAGAAGAATGGATTCTAATTATCCATTCTGAAATTCCTTCATCTCCACACTGACTTTCCTTTGTTTGATTTTGCTTCCAATTCCTTATATCCAAACACGGCCATGCCTTTTCAGCATCTTTTGAGTTCGCAGTCTATCTATTTTCCTTTGTAACAGTCTCGAATCGATGAACCGTGTTATTCCATCATGCCGAAGCATAAACACCAAGAAAAGATTTCAGTACTGGAACGAAGTGCCCTTGTTCATTCAGTGCCCTTCCGTCCATTAATCTATTGACATCTTTTGCTCTCAGTATTGAATTGGCTTCCAATTTTTATCTTGTAATATTCAAAATTTGAATATTTACTTTTTTAAAAAATAAACATGTCAATTCAGACATTTTAATCTACTACTAATTATGCTAATTATAAGAATAAATTAAGATTAAAAAAAATACTCTCTAAGTTTCATATGAAGTTAGAAGTGAAGGTTTAGTCTGCAATTTATTATTATGAGCAATCAAGTGTAGGACGAAGAAAAGTACATAATAATTAAGTTCCTAAGATTTGAAAGCACTAACGCATCATTGATTCATCATCATATCCCTAGCCCATTATATGGTCAAGTAGAAGTCATGCAGAATCACAAAGAAGAATTGCAAACCTTATGTTATGCTACAAGAGACTGCGCCCACATTTACAGCATCACACTCTTCGCTTCTGTACATAAAAAGCTGCCTATCATGCGTACAGACAAGGTCGCAACGTAAGGGATCATAGATTTCATAAAAACTTAATTATTTAAGCCAAATACTACTACTCTACTGCTTCAGAAAACTATTTGCCTCAAATCGAATCTACCAAGGTCCAGTCAGTGTTCTTCTTAAGCATCTCCGTTTACCTCCCCATGGCATCTTAATAGTCTCCAACACCTGCAAAAAAATAAAAAGAGGATGAGTCACCACCACTCAGTAGCGTGCCAAAGCGATAACAGAAGCATTTACTGCATAATAATTTGATAAACCAGAGACAAGGAATAATCTGCCCCATTCGGTGATTATCTTCTTTCTTTTTAACAATAATATGACAACAAATTCACTAGTTGAATTATTTGGGGTTTTTTCCAATCGAAATTCTAGCTTCATGTTCATAATATCTTCAACTGAACCCTCTTGATCTTTTTATTTAAGTGTCTTTCTCAAGTAACTACCATGTATAAGAATAGAAGTTAAAATGGTAATACCTGATTTTTCTGCATTTCCACAAGTTCTTCCTGAAACAAATATCAGAGTAAAGCAAGTTATACATCACAGTTGGAATGTTTTTTAGGCAATTCAAAAAATTGTCTCTTCAGTACATCCCAATAACTGAAGCGACGATCGCATAAATTATAGGCCTCGAATTTGAATCCTACCAACCTACTTGAATTAGCAAATTATCGAAATACGTGCAAATTGATTTGAACACTATTAAAAAAAAATTCAAAAACCTGGAATACCTGTTTCTTCTGCAAATCTTCATTCATTTTTTTAAGTTTTGCTACTTCTGCTTCCAATTCCAAAGTGTAAGCCTGGACATTCAAGCATCAACAGTGAGGCTGAAACAATCATTTAATTTTTAATGAGAACAAAATAGAAAATTACAGTAATTTCTTAATCTCATTCCTAATGTTGCAAATTAACTGTAAAGCAGTGCAATTCTTCATGCACTATTTAGTAAAATGGAAAACAAATATGAGATCTGTCACTGTTAATCAAGGGATTTGCACGTTAAACCATTTGTTTGGGATAAATCTGTTTAGTGTAGAACATGCACGACTTCTAATGGGAAGTGGACCGGGAATTAGATATCTTCCAGGCTGTGATCCTATTACCACTTTCATCATCATGGCACACAGAGGTTCAGCTTTATTTTCTTGCACTTAGAACTACCTTCTCTTTGAAAACCATATATGAGTCGCAAAAAATTAGGATTCTAATCTTTGGCTCTACAAAGCAAACATCTGGTCTTTTAACTAGGAATAATAGCTTATCTGAAGAATTCACCTGCTTCCTGGCTCGTGATCTTGCAGCAGATTCTCTGTTTTTAATCATTCTCCTACGTCTTCGTTCCACTTGCTTCTCCAAAGAGCCACATGATCTCCTTCCTCGACCACCTTCATTAAAAGCATAAGGAGAAGGAGACAGTGAGGATGTGTCCAAACTGGTCTTAGAGACCGAGTCTGGTTGCAATTGACTCCCAGGAGATCCTGTAGCCATTGATGCTGTGACACCACGTAATCCTGCCATGCCCATCACTCCCGTCTGTGTAACACCACTTTGGTTGATGTTAGAATTCATAGAAGCATTACCCATTCCAACAACAGAAGCAGCTGCACCTGGACTAGCCAGCTGGGCACCATTTCCCATTTGCTGAACAGTAGCATTTCCTAATTGAGAAGAAGCAAATGGCAGATTTGATTTGGGGAAAAGAGGCTGCAGATGTTGTTGCTGAGAAGACCTTACTCCACTGCCATTAAGCAGCAAATTAGATGAATTAGAAAGTGCATGCTTGTTTCCCCCCATTTGATTTCCTAATAGCATTCCCTCATTACGAGAAGGTTGCTGAAATCCAATAATGTTATTGCCACTTGCTGGAGTCAGTCCGCCATAAAATTCAAGATTATTTGGTTTTCCACCTTGCTGAATTTCTTCTCTCACTACCCCTGCTCTAACTAGAAATTCCTCCAATGTCATCTCTCCCAGAGTGGGTTGCCTTGGACCTAAGTTTGAAGCCCCACTGCTACTATTCCTATCATTTAAGCTACCACTTTCTTTCACAAAATCTTTCCACACTTCATCAACTGTCCTCTGGCTAAGTGTCCGCGGCAATGTTAAAGAACCTTGTCTGGGCAAGTTTCCAACTGGAACAGTCCCAACTCCAACAGTAGTAGCATTGACTGGAGGTTCTTCAGCTGTCCAAATATTCTTCAAGAGATCTTCCATATTCATAGAACCGAAGTCTTTTCCCAGTCCACCCAGTGTTTGAAGCTCGTCGAAGGTCATTGAGTAAATAGAAGACTGTCGAGCTAATGGAAAATTGGCTGGTGTCTTTCCCGCGCTGCTTTCGGGCTGTGCCATGTTGCTTATGTTCTCGAAGTTCAAACAAGAACCAATCATGGTAAACCGCTAACTGCCAACAGTTGATCAAAATTTTAATCGGGAAGTAATTGAACAAGATCTCATATGCCCTGAAAAAAAAAACTGCATTCGTACACAAAATATCTCAATATTCTTCCATGGTAATCCTATCCTTTTTCTTAACTTCAAATAATCAAAAGTTTGACCAAATGAAGAAAAGGCACGAATAGACAGGACAAATACAACTTTGACACGAGATTGTTTTATGCAATTTGTACGATTTCTTCCCTATTTCAACAAACAAGGGAGAATATGACAAATAATAACCACGACGAGTGGTGCTTGTATCATCACACCACTACCTTTTTTTCACATCAAACTCTTGAAGTCAGCAGGCATAGTCCTCCATCGTTTAACTAGATCAAACTATAACTAAATAAACAAGATTGAATAAATAAATAAAAACCCTCGGCCTGCACAATCCTAAGTTCACAGCAACTCCGGACCAGCCTTGAAGGATTGGCAAATCAACGATTAATCAGACTTCACTTGAAACTCCATTTCCAATGGTCTCAATACCAAAAGACTCTAGCCACCCCCATTATCAGAACTAAATGTAAAAGGAAACAAAATTCTGCCCGGTAAATCACGTATTTCTGGGATTTGATTCATCAAATTCACACCTCAGATCCAAAATTAATCGAATACTAAAAAAAGAATTTTAAAAACATCAGTCACTCTGCGAATCCAACAAACTTAACTCTATCAATTGCTGGCGTAATCTTATGCACAATAAAGTGATCAAATTTCCTTTTCTTCTTTTTCCTTATTAAACCTCATTTGCCGCAATTCCATCGTTCCATCAAAATAAATGAAGAAGAATAAAAATTCCATCAAAGAACAGAATAAAAATAATCAATTCAATTAATCACGAGAAAAAAAAATTAACTCAAGATCATCAAAAGTTCATATCGAATTATAATTAATTGTTAAATTGATTTCAAGCAAATTAATTTTAGCTTAATTTACTACAGTATCTAGCACACCAGTAAAAACCAGAAGAATTAAGAGACAAAAATTTAAAGATATAGAGACGAATTTACCCTTGGGGGAAGAGAGAGAAAGAGCGCTGGCGTCGAGAGAGCGTGTCGTTTCCTTCTTCTTCGCCGGTTAAGGAGGCTATTGCTGCAGGCGACAAGTGTCTAGTGCTGCTTCGACACGAGTCCTTCATTTAAAGCTAAACCTTTCTGATTTATCCTCTTTTTTTATTTCTCCTGATTGAAGTTCTTAATTACGTGGATGTGTCCAGATTTTGCAACGTGGCCCAGTCGATGTGAGGATAGTTTCTCGATGTGATCTTCGGCCAATGGGACGAAGCAAAGTGGAGAAATATGAGTCGTTGATTAAAACTTTCCGACTATAAAATAGATGGCGATCTTTAATTTGTCCCCTTCCATTGGGGAAAAGCGTATAGTGCGGAGTGTTTATAAGAAACGTTGGGGTTTCGGATTTGCAGCCCTCTGATTCTCCACAGCCTTCGTATCATATATTAAAATAGTAATTTTTTATTTATCCAATTTTTCACAATATTTCACAATTACTCATATCTAAAACTAACTTTTTATTCTATACCCATTTTGACTTTTAATTTAAATAAAAAATCAAAACATAACATTTATTCTACTTTAACATGCATTTAC
>JAOXNR010000029.1:3667098-3727557 GCA_028571225.1 Parsonsia alboflavescens | reverse complement strand
GCCGTTACGGTAACGGCCGGAGCGCGCATTAAGGTGCGCTCCGGAGCGCTATATATATATAAAAGTTATAGAATGATTTATATTTAAAAGTTTATATTTGT
The DNA here is from genome assembly GCA_028571225.1 of Parsonsia alboflavescens. Lineage (NCBI taxonomy): Eukaryota > Viridiplantae > Streptophyta > Magnoliopsida > Gentianales > Apocynaceae > Parsonsia > Parsonsia alboflavescens. The sequence goes on along the minus strand of JAOXNR010000029.1, from coordinate 3,727,456 downwards.
TTTCAATAGCGTGCTACCTCCTTAATTTTATCAATGTTTTTAAAATTATTTCGGAAAAGAAATTTGGGCGGTTGGACAAACTAATTTTTTTATTTTTTAAAAAATTCTACTATCTCTTCTTCCATTTTAGTCCTTAATCACAATTATACATAAATTAAAAACTCATAAATGTAGTTATTTTAGGTTAAAAATGCTTCTTGTTTTCTTTTTTTTCTCTCTCATAAGTTTGGGAAATGGAGTATATCTTTGTTCAAAATTGATTTGATAAAAATTAAGAAGTGCTTATGACCTTTACAAAGTTAATACTAATCTATCGTCTTCATTGATGCAATTAGTGATGGGAATATTATGTAAATGGATGTAAATCAATAAGTATAAGAGGTTATTAATGAGATTTTATAGAACATTAAAAATTCATTTATTTTAAAAAATGAGACATTCAATTTCAAACAAATAAAAATAAAAATATTCAGTTCTATATAGACAAAGTATTTTTTTTCTCATAAAAAAAATTAATGCGCAATGTGTTGTATGGTTGTGACAATCAAAATTTTAAATCATGTGCATAATCATGAATGAATACTTTAAGCAAATGGTGACAAAGATTGTGCCTGTGTTTAGGGTAGTTTGAACAGTGCCAATCACAGCATGAACCTCATTGCTGGGCTGATATAAAACAATGTGAAATTAAATCGCATAATATTATTTGGTTAAAATTCTTACATCACTAACGCACGCAAAAAAAGGGCCAAGTTATTCACCCAAAGTATTTTAAATACTGAATTTAATTATTGAACTCTCTGTAGATATACATACAATAAAACCTTTGCTAAAACAATTGAAAAAGAATAGAATATAATTACAAACTCAAAGGTTTAATTTCCTGAAAAAATTTCTTTCAAAAGGGTCCACAAAGTACGAATATCACATACTTTTTCATGTTTCTCATCAACAGTAAATTTCCTGATCTTATTTTTCTATATATCTGTACAAATTTGTTCTCTTTTTTCTTTTCCGAAATGGGATAAAAAATAATTCGGCGACAAGAGTACTGTGTGCCAGTTCTTTGTAGAAGTATCAGTTCACTAAAGCATAAGATTTACATCTCTGCTGAAGGAAGTCTGGAAAGCATGTTTAGAGCACCCGATTCAACTTTGAAACTCCTCCTGATGAGATTTGAAGTGATTCTCCAACCCCAGAAGGTGGCAGCTCTGAAAGAAGGCTTAGGGATGCTTCATCTATAATTTCCTGAAGGTGTTGAGGAGTAACTGATTTTTCTTTAAGATCAGCAGCAGAAGACATGGATGCGGCATCTGTATAAGAATGTGCCCATTTTCGATCTTTTGCAAGAACTAAAGCAGGATATAAGAGAAATCCCAAAAGAATCACTGCACCACTCACTAGAAATGTCTTCAGAGAGGCAAGGCACATAACAAGAACAAATAACAAAGCAGGAGGCAACCAAAGCATTGCTGCACCAAGTGTTTGAAGGGGAACTTTGTAAGGCCTCGGAAGATCTGGCTCCTTTATTCTAAGCATTATTAATGCCGCAAACTCAAGTAGCGTTCCTAATGAATACAGAAAATTCAGGAACTCTAAGATTTCCTGGAAACTCATCCATGACAAGAAGATCACACCTGCTGCAGAACACAAGATGCTGACCGTTGGTGTTCCATACTTCGATCTATAAAGATAAGCAACTCGTTATATGCAACAGATTCTAAAACGGGAAACTATGTATCTTCCAAAGAAGTGGAAAAATACTTTTCTAGTATGATTAACTTTTTCCGAACATTTGAAGTATGACTAATCTTTTCCTTAGGCCATTTTTCTTCAAGGTTATTTCAGTAAAAAGAATTTCCACTTCTCAACTAGATGAACAGACTACAGTTAATTTTTCATATTGATGGATAAAGAATTTCCACTTCTCAACTATTTATTTGCATAATGAAACGCTTTAATTTGTCAATTAAAGAATATTTGATCCTAATGTGCAACTAATGACTGAATTTCATATCGCCTACCAATTTGTACGCATCTTTTTGCTTCAGAAAACATGAAAGGTATGGAATTTCCACAAGCTTCAAACAGTAAAATTACGACTAATCTTAAGGCAAATACAGATGGGAGTATTCCAGATTCACTCATGCCAAGAAGTTGAAAGGCATCACTACTCATTTCAGCTCCAAACAATCCCATGTTAGATATTGCAGCAGCTGCATGAATCCACCACTTCAGCCAAAATCCCCCTATTAGCAGTCCAACTTCTGCAAAATAACCATCGCTCCAGTCACTTGGATCTGATTTCAGGGCTCCAGTGCCTGCAAGAAGAGGAATCACATACAAAGAAACCACCAAAATCAAAGCCCCAAAGAGAGCTTTTGGGAAAGTCCTAGTAGGTTCTTCTATCTCTCCTGCAAGAGTACTGGCCTTATCCCAATAATTTAGATTCCAAAACATACCATTGAAGTATCCTCTCCAATTCACTTTCCCAAAATCCACAACAAGCCATCGTTTAGGCCTAATTCGAGGTATCGAAATTAATCCCATTAAGAGAAAAGGAAAAACACAGAAACAGGCAAGCATAACAGCAGAATGCCCAACAGTTTCCAGACCTCTGTAATTCAAATACGTTAATGAAACAGTAATTCCTAAAAGAGCTGGAATTCGAGCAAACAATCTATTAAAGATGGGAATGGAATGCTTCAAGTAATCCAGGAACAATACCGGATAAAGAGCAATATCCATAACACCACCAAACCATTTCCAAAATCCTTCTTGGAATCCCCAAAATGGACCAAAAGCTGATGATACCCAAATAACATAGCCACCATTATGAGGGAAGCTCGTGGCAAGTTCAGCTGTGACAAGTGCTTCTGGGATACTCCAAAATAAAGGGAAAATCAAGAATCCGAGCAAAGGTAAAAGAGGACCACCTCCTGCCTTGACTGAATCTTCTATACCAAATGGACCGCCGGAAATATAAAATATTAGAGCAATAAGAGGCAATAAAGTTAACTTGCGGGTTTCTCTTGCTGCTCCCTCCTTCTCAACGTTTACCATTCCCTCACCGCCCATCCACAAACAAGGAGGATGGAGGGTTGACCACGGAAACCCAGAGAATAAAACTCCCGGGCAGGCTCTGTAACAGAGATCTGCCAAAATCGAAGAAAAGTTAAATTGAAAAATTAGAATCTTGATGTCCTCAGAAAGAAGACCTCAGAAAGTTAGCTCTTTTCACTTCAAAACTTGAAAGAAGTCTTCCAGGTCAGGGATATTCATCCAATGAGCCTACCCAGGAACATGTTACCTGTATGTGATGACGTTTCTTATTAAACAAAAAAGACAGAATCTGGGAATCGGTTGACGTTTTAACTTTAAAAGAGTAACCGCTAGTGTGGGAGTTTTCAGGGGAGAGAAGAGAAAAAAGGTTCTAACGCCTAGCTTGGTTGGAATGATTTGGAGAGAAAGGATGAAAAAAATTATGTTTTGGAGTTTATGTAAGAAAGAAAGGGAGAGAAGGGAAGAGGAGGAAGATCCATCCCACGAGAGAAGTAGCATCCCCCAATTCATGTAAAATAGTTGTTCTGGGGTAGGATTAGTCCTACTGGCAATTAAAAAACCTGAAGCATTTACATGCCACCAACTCGAGTAATGCTTCCTGCTCTCACAGTCTCACTAGTATATCCACATCGCCTTACAAATATCTTCATGTCGAAAACTGCAAATGATCCATCCTTACATTTGCTAGGGCACCAGAAATGACCATAAAATTTGGTGTAATCAAACGTACTTATTCTGAAACTCCAATCAAAGATCTCGTTTACCGGAAGGATATGATAAATCATCGCCAGAATAGATGTGGATGGTCAGGGGATCGGGAAGACCATTAAATATCGATATGTTCCAAACCAGCGAATACAAATATATTTTGAGCAAAATAAAATAACTATTGGAAAGAGACTTCTCTTCATTTCACCTGAGAAAGAACAATGCTGCAGAACTCGGGTGTTGGCGTCTTTCTATATCTGGTGGTAAGAACTAATATGCAGCCACTCTCCCATCTTATTGGTGGAAATAGTGTAATGACGTTGGCACGGGTCTACCTTGAATGAATTTGGATCACCAATTCTTATGTCTTTCTAATTTTTATTTTGAATTATTTCAAATTGAATGTTTTATATTAAAAAAAAAAGATTTTTGATATGAGGTTCAATTAATCACTTTTTAAATTTAAGAATTATATATATCACACGTGCTTCAATTAAGTTTCTAATGGTCAAAGTTAACAGTTAATTATTAAGAAAAAATAAATTCTTCTATAAAAAGTTATTTTTTCAAATATTTTTTTAAACTAAACCTTAGGGGTAATTGATTAAATTTTAATTAATTGTTTTTAAAAAATAAGATAGTTGACCATTAACTTTGATAGTAAGAAACTTATATATATTGACATAAAAGTTATACTATATATTACTCCATCAATTAAGAATTGAATATCTCATATTCAATTTTGGAATGTCTGGAATTGAAAGTCTTATTGCTTAAACTAGTAGAAAATTTGTTAAGAAAATTAATAATGTAATGGGTTTATGAAATAAGTCCAACTTTTTTATTAAAATATGTGCAAGTTAAATTAGAACATTCAATTCCGGACGGTTAGAGTATTATAATAATGAGAAAAATAAATGATAATTTTATAAAAATCAAACACACTTTTAATTAAATATAGGCTTTTTGGGGAAGATTTTCTATATTAGATACTCCCTACATCCGGAATTGAATGTTCACATTTTTATTTTGAGTTATTCGAAAATGAATGTCTCATTTCCTAAATTAGTTAAAATTTTCTTAAAGAATTGGTATGGTTAAGTGTAAAATGAATTAAGTCAACTAATTTTGTTAAAATTTACACAAGTCAAAATGGAAAATTCAATTATGGATGGAGGGAATATTATATTTTTAAACTAAATTTAAACTTTTTTGAAAATTTATTTGTGTGTATTTTTTTTTTTTAAAAAATATAATTATGAGTTATCCATCATGCTTGAAAGGTTTTAAAAGTCAAACGGTTCTTCTTAACTTTTTATAGTTTTGAGCAAAAGTTAATTAATTTTAAATAATTTAGGATTAAATTTGGGATAAATATTCAAAAGTTGGAGTTTTGTATAATATTTTACTTCACCATTATTACAAAAATAAAGTAATATCCAACCAAATTTTTATGTCAGATTCCTATGATGAACTCGTGGTTTTGTAACTTTTGTTCTTCAATAGTATCCTACTGTGAACAATAATAATAATAATAACATGGCTAACAATATAACATAAATAATTGAAGTTAATTAATGATATATTAATAGAATAATGCTATATATAGAAGGTAGGTAGGGTGTTTAGCTCATTTAGTCCCACATTTTTTGACTAAACTATAGTATCATTACATAAGTTTTTTTCAGTCATTATGCTCACTTCACCTATTATGGGCAGTCCCTCAACATATTATAGATAGCCATTTTGATTTATTTTTTCTAGCAAAATACTCAGTTTTTCTTTATTTTAATGGTACGGGATAACTTTTTCGGGGCAAAATTGTTCATCTCATTCTTGCTATTCAAAATCCAACCAACCCAAGTGTCATGAATGAATTTTGGTTATCCAGTTAATTTATTTGTATGTGTAAATCCAAATACATCTGAATTTTTTTTTTTAAAAAAAAAGGATTAGTTAGATTTTGAACATGATGATATTGAAAATTTTTTCCTTGAAAATAGTAGTTGGGACCATAACGGTTGCCTCTAAAATATTGATGGACCATAATAACTGGAAAAAAAAAAAAAACTTGTGGAATCAAATAGGCTAAAAACTCTAGAATGAATTATTGCATTATATGTATTTTAAGGTCAACAAAAGTCAAATATTTATAAATACAAATAAAAATATTATTTTATAAATGACACATAAATATAAAAAAGAAATTATTTTAATCTAAGAATACTAAAAATCAAAATCGCTAATAACATCGTCGTCAAAGGAAAACAAAGATTGATAAAAGAGAATTCCTTGATTCTTGGAATCTTCATTGTTTAAAATCTCCTTGAATCTTAGCAATATTTATATGAACAGAAAAAGAATGAAAAAAAGGAAACAAAAATAAAGTTAAGAGTAAAGAAGCAGATTTAAATCTTGTGTTGATTTGTTTATAACTTTTTTCTTAAAAAGAAAATTTAAAAAAAAAAAAAAAAATCAAGAGCAATATTACAGGTAGGTTCACCCAAAGATGCGTGTACTTTTTAAAAATTATTACAATGTGATTCAATGAAAGTCACAATATTTACGTATGCAATATAAATCGGCCTCATATAAAAATTTACCATTTTAATAGTAGGAAATGTCTAATTTTACTACCGGCCTTTGCTCCCGCATCCCATGCATGCATGTATACACAGAGGTCGGTGAATGTGACAGTTCTTTGCACAAGAGAAGCATAAGAATAAGATGGTCATGGCCGGTAACAATATTGTTAGACAAAATCTCCTTGCAATACTTGTCTTTTCTTGTTTTGCTCAACAAATTTTCGTCTTTGCCGATCGTTCTTCTCAACTGGATGCTCTTTTCTTTCCAGATTACAGTGTATTCATCGTTAATGGCCTTCCTAACAACCAGAAGATTTTAAGGGCTCACTTGTTTTCAGGAAATGATGATTTGGGATTTCACAATCTCAAAGTAGGGGAGAAGTATTCGTTTGATTTTCAAATGGGTCTCCACGCTAAATTTTATGGCCATTTCTGGTGGGGCGACAAGGGAAGAGGGTTTGCAGTTTTTGATAGGCTTCTTTCTCCAAATTGCAGAAACTCTGAGCTTAACCCTATATTTGCTGGTGGTTGGTTAAAGATGATGGTTTTTACTTAGCCAATAGAGAGAATCCTGTCCCTGGTGATCTCAAAAAAATGAATTGGTGGCTAAATAAAACTTCCCACGCATGATTATTTTGTACTCAAATTCTCCAAGTAGCCACAAGTTCTTAATTCGAATATATTATTTCGGTTAAATTTATATATGAACTGTTCTTGGAGAATATTAATTATATACATATATAGGATTATAATATTTTTTGGAAAAATTAAATTTCTATTGGTGCAGACTCAAACAGATCCCGTTAATTTCATATATGGTGCCAAAATCCCGGTATCAATAGACTATAGTTCTTATTTATTAATTATTTTTCTAATTTAATCTCTGTTGCTTGTCTTGTGTTGTCAATTGTTCTTATTTATTAAATTATTTTTTTAATTCTTAATTTTTTTAATTTAGGTGAAAAGGCATGGTTGAGATTTGACGTTAGTAGAATTCTTAACGTATACGCACTCCCAAAAGGATTGTGGAAATATAAATTAAAATCAAAATTTGTAAATAATTAAAGATAGGTTTAGCAAATTTGCATCCTTTAATAATTTTGTGATGGGCTGTTGTTACTAATTTAAGAATATTTTGAGGGATTTACCTTGTAAGTAAATAAATTGTCGCCAAATAAATCTATTTATTTATGTATCTATAATTTATGGTTAACAATATTTTACTTTCAATATAAATATATATATATATATATATTTATATATAATTAAAGGTTAAGCATTAAATAAAATAAAATAAATCAATATGTATCAAAGTCATGAAAAACAGTTAAGGATCAATAAAACTTAAAAAAAAATTGGAAAAAAAATATGGGAGATAAAAAATACCAACCTTCCGAAAAAATAATTGAAAAACTAGAGGTTTAATATGTTTATATACACAAATTTACAGCTGTAAAGTCTAACTAATCTCAACAACTTGCTTCTAACGGCCTAACTGACCAATTCCTTTAGCTGCCTTGACTTGCCGAATTTCTTGACTCGTAACAATTTATGTATAGATTTAGCCGGTTAAAGCTACATATATTTAGCCTGTGAATGTCATAGTTCTCTTCACAATCGAAGCATAAGAATCAGATGATCATGGCCGGTAACATTGTTAGACAAAACCTCCTCGCAATTCTTGTTTTTCCATGTTTTGCTCAACAAATTCCCCTTCTCTTTGCCGATGGTTCTCGGACAGATGCTCTCTTTTTCCCAGATTACAGAGTATTCATCGTTAATGGCCTTCCTAGCAACCAGAAGATTTTAAGGGCTCACCTATTTTCCGGAGATGATGTGTTGGGATATCACAATCTCAGAGTAGGGGAGAGGTATTCTTTCGGTTTTCAAATGGGACTCAAGACTAAATTTTATGGCCACTTCTAGTGGGGCAACAAGGAAAGAGGGTTTGCTGTTTTTGATAGACTTCTTTCTCCAAAATGCAGAAAATTAGGGCTTAAACCTTATGTTTGCTGGTGGTTAGTGAAAGAAGATGGTTTTTACATGGCCGACAGAGAGAATCCTCCCGCTTCAGCTCTCGAAAGAATGAATGGGTGGCTAAATAAAGAAGAAATTTCCAAATATACCCAAATTGGGATGATGTATTTTAATTTTATTCACTTTCTGAAAACATTTCATTTCTACTCATTTGGGTTGCCCCAATTTCACTCTATACCCAAAAATTATCCCAGAAACGGGAAATTACGCCTTTCCCTTCGTGCCTCATTATCCAAATTGAGACAAAGGACACAAACTGTTCATTTTCTTCCCATTTCGAGACCCAACTCTTCACCTTCTCTTTCACCAAAACTTTCCACCTTCTTCTTAATTTCTTCATCAAATAACTCCCCCTTTTAACTTCCACTCTCATTTTCTTTCCTTTCTTTCCCTTCTTCCACTCTCATTTTCTTTCTTCTTCTTCTTCACTCCCTAACCGAAGCTTCCCTTCCTTCTTTACGACGCACTCATCAACGGTGCCAATCACGACGATTGCCGATACAACTTGACCTAACTCCGATCACCTCGTTGTCGTCAACACAACATTCCCGGTAGGTTTTCTTCACACTTGAAGCTTGATTTTGTATCGAATACGCTAAAATGTTTAAGCTTTGGTAGTTGGAAAAATGAGAAGCTTTGGTATTGACATTGTGTATTTTTATTTCTTGAAAGCATGATTTTGATTTAAAATCTTGAAATGCACCGAATGCCTATGTTATTTAATTTTGATTTTGTAGTTTGTTGAAAGCATGGATTAACTGTATTGGATTGTGCATGTCTATGAATTTGAATTGTGTGTCTCGAAATGTTTACTATGTCTCTCGAAATATTTACTCTGTGTCTCGAAATTCTGGTAAGGATTTAGAAATTGTAAGTCTTGAAAAAATTTGTGTGTGTTTGGAAATGTTTTTTATGTGTATCGATAATTTTTGTGTCTCGAAATAATATTGGTTGGGACTCAAAATACTATTGGATGAGTCTCGAAATATTTTGTTGTATCTCGAAATATTTTCTTTTGATTTTTTGAAATATTTATAGGTCGTGTGTTAAAATAATAATATTTGTTAATTAATATAATAATATTATTATTAATTAATTCGAAAGTGATAATTAATATTTACAATATTATAATTTAGAGTTAATGTTTTTGTGTAAATAAATGACATGGTACTATTAAATACATTATAATTAATTATATTTAAAATCCTTTTATTCGGTCATACCTTAATTTATTTAGATTAAGCAATACCCATTTTGGTAAAGATTTTTACAAATTTTTTGAAATAACAAATAAGAGATAGGTGTTCTCCTAACAATAAGACTTTTGTGTGTCTTGAAATGACTTTTGTGTGGCTCGAAATGTCTTTTGTGTGTCTCGCAATGGCTTTTTTGTATCTCGAATTTATATTGTATCTCAAAATGCATATGCTTATGTCTTGAAATCACCAATCCAAGTATCAAAATGGGTTTGCACATTTCTTTTCCTAATGTGCTTGTTATAATTTATTTTCTCAATTTCACAATTGCAGAAGAAGAATAAAAGATATAGTCGAGAATGGAGTTAAAAGAGATTGGACCAATCTTCCCACTGAATTGTTGGACTTGATTGTTTCAACTCTCTGGATTGTTGATGCAGAAAACTTCCAGTTAACATGTACTTCATGGAACAAAGCAAGGAAGACCTATAAAGCTGCCTATTCTACTCGTCGTTGTTGCGAATGACAGCTTTTGTATCTAGGTGGCCTGATGCAGTATACCTTCGGGATTAAGATATGGAGTAGAGACTTAAGATGTTATCATTGGTTCTCTTCAAAATTTAAAATGCTTTTGTTGGAATCATAATTGTTATTCTATTGGATTTTGTTGCAAATAGTGGTGGATGTGGCTACTATATTCATAGTGTTTGGATAAGTTAGACGATCGTGACCTTGATTCAACGACAAACATACAACTTAAATTAAATGACAAATTTACCTTTTGTTAAAATAATAACATTTACATGCCACGAACTGTGTAAACATTGATATTGCCGGCATAAAAATCCATACCCTCCACAGAGATATTGACATTAATGTTAATAAAATTTGTCCCGAAGTTTTAAATCGAGTACCCCCTTGGGGACTCCAGATTGAGGTGTTTATTTCGGATCAGATATGAGCACTTCATGATTTAAATCAGTCGATATTTGATCATTTTCTTCGAGATGTAGGGCTTCCGTGTCGTGAGCATTTGGACAGGTAAGATGATTTTGTAATTTTCTCTTGCATATTTTACACATTTTCCTTCGACGATATTATTTATTTTGAAAGAGGAAGCGGGCTTCTTGTGCTTCTCTAATAGACCTTCTGCCACTAACAGGATTGACGACCACGTCATCTATAAGTGCAATTGAATTCAAAGATGAACACAAGGGCACAAACGGTATCCAAAGTGCATATACTAACCTCAGTTTTTCCATGTCAAATGAATGATTATAACATAGAGTGTAATAATGAACCCCATTTTCCCTATAAAAAAAATTTATATTAATTCAAATAGAAAAAAAAAGTTTTTTTTTTTTCTTATTTGTTATCAATATTTAAAATAGTTTTAAGAAAATTATTTCTAAAAAATTTATAACAAAACGGAAAACCAACTTGAGTGTTATGCATATATACACACACTAAAATGCTATTGCAAACTGTATGGAGTGTATTGTTAAGTATTTAAACATCAAAGTTAATGGTTAGCTCTTTTTTTTTCAATTTTAAAAGAAATAATAAATTTGATCTAAGTACCATAAGGTTGGTTTTTCCTTTTTGGATACAATATATAGCATAAATTAAATAATTTTTTATTAAAAATTTTACTTTTTAAAAATAAAATTAGACATTAATCTTTAAAGACTTAAAGTTTGCATTTTATACGAAATGTACTAGTGCTTTCCATAACATTACCTCACATATATATAAAAATTAGAATGTACATTTTATTTTAATTTTATTTTCAAAATTATATTTATAACCAATATGGATAATAGTGAGACTTATGACTTATTCTTTAAAACGTTTAGATGAAATTCATATATCTATTTTAAAAGAGAGTATAATTAATTACTATAAATATTTTATATTAAGAATAAATATTTAGTTTCAACCTAAAAAGGTAACAAATATTCCCTCTATCACTACCTAAAAGTCATCAAAAGTATTTTGCAAAAATTAAAATAATTTTTTTTTCCTAAAATATCCTCTTATTACTCTTTCAAAAATTTAAATATCATTTTACTATACATTATTATAGGGATAATATAGCAAAAATAGAATTATTGACGTATAAGGACTCAAATTATATCCTTTTGGTTATTTTTATTCTTAAAGTATTTTTTATTATTATTAAAGACTCAAACTATTTACCGGTTGGTCATTTTAATCCTTTTGACCGGAATGTACAAAAAAGACATCGAAATTTTGAATCAACAATGGTTTGATCAAAATGGGAAGGATATTTCCATTATTACACGATACAGTTCCTATGAAAAAAAAAATGAAAAAAAGGAACTGCCAGAGGAACCACAACCGACGGTGAAAAAAAACTGGACCGAACGCCATTACTGCTCGTCTGAAGGCGCAAAAGAAGAAGAAGAGGTGACAGTGACATAAGTAAGACCCAGCTCACATTGAGAGAGAAGTTCCAAGCTTAGGAGTCCATAGCTAAGGTGACCGTTATGCCATTCACAGCGGCAATGGAAAGGCTTGAATCTATTCTTCTAAAAAAGAGAAAGTTAGGCATGCTGACCTTACTCCTTGGCTTCCTGAAGTATCCTGCGTGGTAATCCCTTTTTTTTTTCCCTCGTTGAATAGTATAATGACGGAAATATTCTTCTTATTTTTATCAAATCATTATTGACTTCAAATTCCTATAACTTTTTTTAATATTCCAATCACAAGAATCAAAATAACCAATCGATAAATAATTTAAAGATAAAATAGGTCAAAAAATATTTTAGGAATCAAAATGGTTAAAGAGTATAGTTTGAATCCTCGATTAGTCAATAATTCAGTAAAAATATCATCAAATGTTCAATTAATTAATTGTAATAATTTATAATTAATAATAAAATAAATTGGTTAAAATAATTTATATTAAATGAATTTAAATATGGACAAAATTACTATTAAATTCTAGACCAAAATAAAAACCGCTTCAAGGCCTGGCCCCAGCCCATCCAAAATCCAAAGCACAACTCAAACATACCATATATTCATCCCAGTGGCCTATCTGGTAAAGAACATTAGTCAAGACTCAATTCGGAACACCCGTCACTTCACTGCTAATTTCTCTCTCTCTAGATTCTAGTCCTAAAATATCTTTCAAAAAGTATGTGGGTTGTGCAAAAGGGAAAGGCCCACTCTGAGCTGCTATTGGAACTTTTAAGGAAAAAAATCAATGTATTTATTTATTTATTTATTTTTGCATCCGTCCCTTTCATTAAGCTCTTTTCGCTTCTTCTCTTAAAGATTGGGGTGATATTCCATCTATTCTCAATGAATAATAATCATATTTCATTTATTCTCAATATTTTTTAATTTTGAAATCTTTCAATTCCAATTATTATTAAAGCTTGACAAAATCAATGTATCCTTATTTATTGTTCAAAGTATTTAATCTCTTATATTCAAAAACATTATAAAGAGTATCGAAATTCAAAATTTAAAGAGTTTATATGAATATATATAAGACTATTTATATCCAAAGGGTATAACTTATATATTGTAGGTCATTGATTCAATTTGATCTTTCTACATACTCTAGGTTTGATGAATTGCAAATTCTAACAGAATAGATGTATACAAATATATCCAGATACGACTGATTATATATATAAAAAAGATTACTTTGTATTTTGAGGCTAATTATTATTATAATATTTTCTGATTTCAAAATATTTTATTACCTTTTTTCCGTCACACTTTCATCTCTCCTTTAATTCTTGAAGTTATTACAAAACTAACAAAATTTGACATAATATTATCCTTCTTATATTTAAAAAAAAATGACGATTCGTTATTATTTTTTTATTGTTCTCGTTCCACTATTATCCTCTAAGCCTTTTTAATCTAACTTTTTAAGTAATGTAACTAAGATATTTTTAACTAAATTAGTATGGTATTTTTTAAAATTCTTAAAAAGTAGTACCCTTTACAACTAATATTGTAAAAAGAATAATAGATAATTAAAATTTCAATATTTGATTTGGAAAATCTTTTTCTTTTTCTTTTTCGATGAAAAAGATCAAGTACTTTATGATGGTCAAAATCCGGTGCGACAAACAGTAGACACTTGTATAACTCGGTTGGGAGACCTCACGTTCCCTATGAGGGCGCGTGAAGCTCCGAGTCCAATGCGTCGCGCCTTCGGTTACACTGGACAGAGACGACAAAAAAGAGCAAAAGGAAAAACAAAAATACAACAAAGAAAGAGAGGAAAATATCTGGCTGACATTGATTAAGAAAATATCTGGCTGACATTGCCTAAGATATTATCTCTTCTGCTGACGTGGCCCCAAGTTGTCTTTACTGACACGTGTAAAAAGTGTCGCCAAGTGGAGCCTTCACTGGCCCCCACTTCCATACCATTCATCTCCTAAAACACCGCCGTCCCATTCTGATTCTCCCTCTTCCCAACTTCCCATCCCCACCCCCACCCCCTGTTCTGGAAGGGTTTCGTTTTTCCTTTATACACATATAAATTTTCCGTTTTCTCTGCGTTAAAATTTTGAATTTTTCCCAGTTGTGTGAAATCTGCATTGTTTCCAGAGAAGAATGGAAGAGGATAATCAATCTGAGGCAACTCTGGCTTCTGCAAATCTAGAGGATTCCTGCAGTTTCGAATTGACTCGCTCCGGCACGGATTTTTCGTCTTTGACCGCTGAGAATTCCACAGAGATTTTGCATCACTCTGTTAGTGTAAGTCCCTAGCTCTTTTGCCTCATGTTCAGTTGTAAATGTATACGTTTTGAGTATTGGCTTCTCTTTTTTCATTTTTCTGCCTTTCTTGGTGTTTGAGTTAATATAATTTTGACTATTTGTTGGGATCACGTGTTTCAGAATTTAAAGGTATAAATTTGGGATTTTTGCCCGTTATGTTTGTGTAATTTTATCCAAATTTCTTAAGATTTTTATCGATATTTGTAGTCATTGCGATTTGGAGCATTCAGAATGTCGCTTTAATAAATTGAAGATATGATCGTGAAAGGAACTGATGTGGATTTCTAGTTTGGGCTAAAAGGAGAAGAGGAAGTTCATTATCTGTTGGTTTTTATATGAAGATCTCATTGTGGTTTCCCTTTGTTGATCAATTTTTATTCTCATTCTTGATCGCCATTGTTTGCGGAATCATCTGAAAATGATCCAAATGTTTCCTGAAATGACATGAGCATAATTAAATGTATATAATCTCTCTGTAAGTTGGCAGCTTGCAATAACTGTGAAAGATGAATAGGAGAATGAGTCAATTTTGGGAGGTCAAAAACTCCTAGCTAGCCCCCCCATTCCTCAATATTTCATGACTGTGTTTAGTATGCAGGTCCTTTTCACTCGGTAGAGTAAGTTGATTTTTGAGAGCTTAAACTAAGTGCCAATTTGTAGCAGTTGGCAGGTGACTGTTAAAGCAAAAGCTTCCACATGAGATGCTTATTTATTTGACTTTGATCCTTTTATGAAGCTTGCATGATATTATGGTTAAATAAGGATATCTTTCTCTAACCCTGCTGTGTACTGACAAACGATGCACGCTGTGTGCTTTAACATAGTAAAGACTTAGCTACTATTGTTGCTTAACTAACTATAAGTAGGAGATTTGTCGCCTTCTTCTTTTCCGTTTTGGGGAAAACCCAGTTGGCTAGTTAGTGTCTTTAAAAGGACAGATGGTAGCTCATTGATTAATGTAGAATGAATAGCTGCAGTTTGTTAATAAATCATTTGTTGTGTATCATTAATATTTTCCTTCAATAACTGTTACTTCTTGTATGTACACTTGTTAGAACTTGAAGGTGTTTACTCTTTTCGCAACTGAGGAAAAGATTTTCATGATCTCTTGATTCTAAATATGTATTCGTGGCTATTTATGATTCTTTAATAATAAAAGGTTTCCAGAGTGCTGTGTTTCTATTTATGCTTATTTTTGGTTTGAATTCATATGACCCTCTCTCATGATAAGCCAAATTTCAACATATTCTGTGAGAGTAATTGCTTATGCCACTCCTCAATTCTCCTTCCTTCACCATCTCACCCAAAAAAAGAAGAAATAAAAATGCACAAGGATACATATGATTTTCACTTAATCCATGGAACTAAATCTTGCTCTGAAGGAATGGATCTAACATTTCTGGAATATTGGCTCAATTTTATTGTGGAAAACGTTTATCATGCCTATTGCACCCACTCCAATAAAACGTGTTGAGCCTTGAGTTTTTAAGTGCAAAATTCTCAGCTTTGTCATAGCTAATGCACATGGAGCATTCATCATCATAGCACACCAAAGTGTTAGAGGTCCAAGATGAAGCCAACATTCTTGAATCTGAAAAAAAAGAAGTAGCCTAAAGCATCTAGTTTACAATGAAATTGATCAGATAATTTCATGTCATACTTTTGGAAGTGTAAATATTGGAAAAGCTGTTCTACTCCTACATTGTTGATCCTGTTCTCCAGTTTGCGGCAATCTGCATCATGGTTCTGCTCTCTGGAGTCAACTGTGTCTTTGTGTCTCTTTGTCTATCTCAACCTTTCCCTAGAGTTTTTTTTTTTTTTTCTTCTTTTCTTCGAGGGACTATGAGATGCCAGGTTGTGGTGGAATGTGAATGGCATTAGTCTGTGATAGTATACAAATACAGATAGGGACTAGAATGATCTTTGCAGTCTTAATGCTTAAGTAGTGACCATCCATATTTTTCCATGGTGTTTTCCTTTTGTCTCTTTACTTTTATTATACTTATGTTTATATTAATTTAGTTATTGTGTGAGGACCTGGAGTTGGAAGTAGATGGAGATTTTTTTTTTATTTGAAAGGTTTTGTAGCATTCTACCCCTGCTGATGTTCAACTCATACAAAGCTTTTAATGTGCACTTGTCCATTGTTTCCTCACAGGATATTTTCATGAACTGGACAAATGAGAAGCATAACAGATATCTTAATTATCTGGAAATGTCATTTGTGAAACAATTGCACAGCTCAATGGATTTTGTTACCAGGTGCAGAGTTCAGTCGGACAGCAGGCCTTCTCAAAGGCAGTTAACTGATTTGGATAGAAGTTCTGAACAGGTTGAAGTCTACTGCTTCCATTCTTTTTCCTTCCAGCAGTCCTTTCCTATTTTGTCTCCCATATCTGGAAAAGAAAACTGGAAATTTTTATCATTGTGTTCTCTTTTTGGATTTCAGTTCACAGTCTCTGCTGAGTTCCATGAGTGCCATGAATTTTTGGGTCAGGAGGAACGCTTGAAAAGGGAGAGAACTTCTTGCAGACCAGCATCATGTTCATATAAGAAACACTTATGCTATTCATGCTGCCAGGATTCAGTTGGTAGTATTATTGGTAATCAGAACTCAAAAGTTTGGCTTTTTTTTCCCGCCTGTTTTGCTGCTCTTTCTTGCTTTGTTTCACTTAGAACAAGGATTTTCTGTAATTGCCTGATCTGTCAATTGCCATGTTTAGTAGATGGCCAAATCATTTATGCAACTTGGGCTGATTAATTGGTTATTACCGGAGTTTATCAAACTCTATGTTTGTATTTTTCAACTTCCTCCAATTCAGATGCAGATTCATAATTGATGTTGCCTCTCCTAAATTATGAGATATTGGGATATTTGATTCTATAATATGGCAAAAAATCTTTGTTTTAAAATTCAGTATTCATTAAGAGAGATTGTAAAAGGTTACACAGAAAAAGTATGTTGTCCATTCTTTTTGCAATAGTGCTATGTTTTTTTTTTTTTTCTTTCTATTTCTCTGAGAGATTTGCTGTCACCAGTTGATGATAATAAATGGAGCATAATTCAATTCTTTCTATCTTTCTTGGCTATTTTCTTGTGCAAGGCATGGGAAAAACCAAAAAAATAAAATAAAAGTAAGAATTGAAAAAATGAAAACAGAGTATTTCATTCTCTTTTGTAAAGGTTGCCAATTGAGCTTTCATTTTGAATTTAATAGTTTCTTTATACAGTTACAAGCTTGGTCAGTTAAGACTTCTTTTTGCACAGGGTATTTGGTATGTCTGATAATATGCTGATTCTTAAACTTTCTTTCCATCAAAATTGAATGCTTGGTTTTGACCGGGTGTCAGTTTTTGCACTATCATCATTAAAGTGGTTCTTGGTGGACATGTGTTATTGAGTGGAGAATCTTTTGGATTAAGGAGTTTTTTAATGGAATTTTATATAAAAGCATATTTACTTTAAAAAAGTAGACAATCAATTTTATACATCTTGAAATAATTGAAATGTGGATGTTCAATTCTTGTTGGTGTATATATAATGAAGTTACCTAAAGCACAGTGTAAAACAGTGTCCAAATACTTCACCA
The DNA here is from genome assembly GCA_028571225.1 of Parsonsia alboflavescens. Taxonomy (NCBI): domain Eukaryota; kingdom Viridiplantae; phylum Streptophyta; class Magnoliopsida; order Gentianales; family Apocynaceae; genus Parsonsia; species Parsonsia alboflavescens. The sequence continues at coordinate 3,709,504 of JAOXNR010000029.1, read as the reverse complement.
AATATTTGATACAGTCACCAGTTCTGTAACCCAATTGTAGATTTTACATTGTTTGCTTTATTCATTGATTTATTGTAGATCAAGATTCTTTTGCTATTAGTTTGGTTTCCTTTGCACCATCTTCTATTTAGTTTGGTCATATTGTTTCTCATGATAGGCATGGCTGCCATTTGCGTATTTATAGCATGTGAAGCCACTTATCTTTATCTTGCAACTTTTCAGCTTTTGTGTAATTTTAATTCTCACCCGGCAATCACCTATAGCAAGGTGGCCCAAAGTGTGAACAGTGATTTTGATTAGCATTTTACAATTTCTTGAAACTAGATTGAAAGTCTTATTTGCTGACAGAGTGAGATATGGTTTCAAGAATGCACATGACACACCATGAGCATTTAGATTTGGGAATGTGTGGATTATAGAAATTGATCTTCCTTTTGTTTTCTTTTCCTCCATTTCCCACAGATCCTGCTGTTTAACATAATTTTATTTTCAAATTTGTTTGCGATTCTTCCAATTAGTGCACCCGATCTTTTTCCCTCTTATTCAGGCATCTGGAGTCACTCGTCTATATAGTGCCACTCTTAGATCATACTGATATCCTCATGTGGTCAAAATGAAGAGGGTAAAGCCATATTCTTGTCAGTAGTGTCATGTGTAATCTTTGGATTCTGTAAAGATAGTTTTCAAAATCCACCTCTATGCTTATTGTCTGATGTGCTTCCTGTCTTGATTACTATTCATTTGACTATGACTGAATTTATTGCTCTTGAATAATTGTTTCTCTATATTGTTTTAGAGCACCTTGCTTTCCTCTTTACCTCATTTTCGGATTGTCCACTTGATGGATTTCTGCAGAAGGTACAGGCCAGAATTTTGTGGATGAGGAGGCTGATGAGAACCCAAGAATTGTTTCTCGAGCTAAGAGGCTGAAAACCGCTGAATTAGATGCTTTGGACAAAGAGCAAGTAATACTTTAGGTTATCATTTGTTGTGTAAAGCAGACATAATTTTCTACTAACTTTGTTTTCATTGAATCTGAACCTGCCATCTTTCGGTGTTGTTTCAGGGTGTACCTTGTTCTATGGCTTAGGAGGTTTCTTGCAAGTAAATCAACATTAGGAGGAAAACAGCAGCACATGGTGAAAAGTTTCTCAGAAAATTTTACCAGGTTTACCCAACATCTATCTGGGACATTTACATTACGAAAGAGCTCTGGGGATTTTGACTGGAAGACCATTATAAGAGTAGAGTTGATCTGCCGTTCTATGAAGTTCACAAGAAATAATGTATAAAGGATCAATTTTTTCATGTGCATTAACAGAAAAACGAAAAAAAAGAAGTGAATTTCTCTGCTAGTTGTAGATGGGTGAAGTTAAAGATTAGATACATGCAATCCCTAAGGCCGAGTTGGATGGTTCTGATGTTGATAAGTAGGATCAGTTACCAGATCCACTCCACAGTTTTTTTTTTTCTCAGGGTGGATTTCTGTGAAAATCTCGATTGTGGAGTGGTGCTGCCACCTTTTAGTGAATGTGTCTATGGTTATAGCAGAGCAGGTTTTTTCTTGAAAGTTTTTCTGCTGTATTTATTTTGAGTATCGTTATTCATGAGTTCATTACATATGTCCCTTCAGTGTTAATATCTTTAAGCCTTTATATTCCCAAAGTGGCCCTTTGGTGGTTCCCTTTTGTGAGCAGAAGAGACCGACTTTATTTTCTTAACCAGGAAGAAAAAAGAGACCTAACCCACTTTTGTACTGAGTTCTTTCCATTTTATTATTATAGACAGCAATGACGGATGGTTTATGGTTTGTGGAAAGAAACCTAATCCCTGCTATGATTAGGTCGAGGAGGGCTATGTTTGAAATTGCTGTTTTAGTTTAGGATACGTGTGAAAGGACAAAGCTGGTAATGGCAGAGAACAGCCGTTGCAACAACTTCCTTTTCGAAATTGAATTTTTTTTTATTATTTTATTTTAAATGTAATGATATTTAATTTTTTTAAAAGAATTTTAACTTTATTTAAAATTTTTTAAATATATTCAAAATAAAAAAAAAATTTAATCCTAATGTAGTGAGTATTTTAATTGTTTCTTTCCTTTAAAATAATGGTCAATTTTAATTTTAATAAAATATATTGTGTTTTTTCATATTTGAGAGTAATTCATTCAATTGAATAAATAAATTCTCTTAGTCAAAATAATTTAAAAAGGAATAAACCGATTATAAACATAATTTTAATTAATAAATTAATCTAAAAGTAAATGGATGGTGAGACTAGAATTGAACTCCACTCGTAAAAATGCGGGTATATTCTCCAACAAAGAAAGGCGAATTGGCCGCGAAAAGTGTAGCAGACTGGAGAAAACAAGGTGAACTTGCTGCCTTGTTCTGATGTACCATCATTTCCCCTTTCTATTTTTTCAGTTAGATCTTCGACAAAAGAATTTACTACAGTTTTTTTCCTCTTTATTTTTTAAAATTTCTCAATGCTTGTAACTTTCACATTCGTAAATGTGAACAGAATCAATTCATTTTGTCAGATCAAAACCCCCCTTTTCAGATTTAATTCAAATTCTATGAAAGTTAACTGTTGGATTTTTTAAAATAAAAATGTAATGAATTTTTATATTAATCATGAATAATTTAATTTAATACTCTGTCTATCCGAGTTAAAATATCTCATTTTGACTTACATGTATTTTAAGAAAACAATTTGATTTACTCCATTTTAAACTTGCAATATAACTTTTCTTAATAAAAATTTTATTAATTTAAAAAATAAGATATTTAATTTCAGACAATGCAAAATTAAAAATAAAATATGAAATATTCAATTATGAATGAAAAAGGTTTTTTTTTATCTAACTTTTTTTACTTTTAAATATGAATTGAAGGTAAAAATTATAATCAAAATCTTACGTCAATGTTAGACTCATAAAAAATTTAACTTACACATCATGAAAGTCACTTATTCTAAACTCACAAACAACCAACCACATCCATGATTATAAATAACATAAAGTGACTGAAAGCCATTAAGTTTGAATGAAATGTATATCCTTTTTTCAAAATAATATATATGAAAAAAAAAAAAAAAAGACCTGAATATATTTTTATTAGTTATATAAAAGATGACACCCGAGTAGGTAGAAATGCTAGTGGTCAATTCACGATCTCCAAGAAAAGAAAATAAATAAATAACGACAAGTACGACGGCTCTACTCCGCCAGGAACCCGAACGGGACCGTGGACTTGTCCCACATGTACATACAGCGTGCAGTGCCTGCATCTTCACTCCTAATTCTTAAACCCGTTCAAGATTTCCAGAAAACGGTGAAGATGATTACAATCTTCAAAGTTCCTGAAACATTTCTGCTTTTCTAAGTTGTCGTCTTTATTTTCTCAGAAATTGGAAATCATCTATTCTTATGGCTTCAACAATTCCGAATCAAAGGTATTCAAAAACAGATGACCCGTTTAAATCTATTGGATCATCCTCTTCCGCACTAAGCAGCGAGGTTAACAATTCGAAGAAGAAATGGTCGAGTTGGGTTCCCCTTTTCGTGGCTCTGGTGGTGATTGCGGAAATTGCTTTTCTGGGTAAGCTTGACATGGGCAAGAATGCAGACCTGGTCAACTCTTGGGCTGACTCGTTCTACCAGTTTACGACGTCGTCCCGGTTGCCCACCTCAACATATAGTCGTGTTGACGGCGGTGGCGATGAGGCTGGGTTAGGCGTTTTAGGCGGTGGTCTTGAGCGGGACAGCCCTAAACTCGATGACAGTTGCGAGAAGTGGTTGGAGAAAGAAGACTCTGTTCCTTACTCTAGGGATTTTGCGGCAGAACCCATTTTTGTAACTGGTGCTGAACAGGTTTGTTTTAATTCTGCCTCGTGTCTATTTTACGTTATTGCAAAATATGATAATCTCATGATTTTATTTTGCCTACTAATTGGATGGTAGGAACACATTAATCTCTAGAAGAAGCTATTCTCTGAGTATTTTGGGAATTGTTGCTTTGTGGGTTTTTTTCGTAGACGTCTTTACATGCCTCTGCAGAGATCTAGACTTGTTCCTGTTGTCCGGGCTTGCATGAGAGTAACTTGTTCAGGTGGGGATGAAATCAATGATATGCAACTGGCTGGGTGAAGAAAAAATACAGTTTCAAAAAGCTAGGAGTTTTGTTGATACTGTGTGGCACTATTCTTAAGCATTAGTATATGGGATCTGGAATAAATTCTTCTTCACACTTTAAGCTAGTACTGCACTGCTTATTTCTTAAAAGACGAAAGCTTTTGAACTATTACTTTGCATTTTCTTTTTTCCCGTTAGTGCAATGCTGTTGCGTGTGCAGCATTTCTTCTTGAACTTTTGCAAATGATATATAGGAGTGGAAGTCCTGTGCTGTGGGATGTAAGTTTGGATTTAATTCCAATAAGAAGCCTGATGCTGTATTTGGTTCACCTCAACAAGGTGTCTCCACTGTTCTTCGATCAATGGAGTCAGCCCAGTACTATGCTGAGAACAATATAGAAATGGCTCGACGGTGGGTAAGAACAATCTGAGGAATACTACTAAATTTATGTTTCATTGACATTGTTGGGGACCTTGTTAACAGTTAAGTCAAATTTTGCATTAAATCTGAAGTTGAAATATCCCCTGAAGAATGCATTAAAAGCCCATTGATTATGTGCATTAAATTTATTAGTCTTTTTTCCCGAACTGCAATAGGATCTGCTGTATATCAGTTGCATCTGTATTGGCCTCATTTCTAAGTCAAATGAAAGGCTATGGCTTGTTCTTGGAGCCCATCAAGTTTGTATCTCCATATATTTTAAGTGTTTTCAAAGTTGAACACCACTTAGATGTCAGCAATAAGCAGAATGCGCTTTCACTAATTGATAAGGTACTTACAGATATACATAGATATGGCGGCACTTCTCTGCTCAAGTTCAATAAATAATATTAAATTTGAACAAATTGTTGTTCCTTTCTGTGTTGTTCAAATTTCATAAAGTGGGTGGGATTTATGCTTGCTGATTTACTGGGAAAGATGTAAATAATCCAGTGGCAAGATGAGACTAAAATTTTAGATTTGCGAAATGATCATGTTTAATAAGTAGCTTTCTGGCATGACAAGGACTAGACTATTTATAACTCATTTATTTATTTTTAAAATGTTTCACAAATACTTAATTGAGGAGGATCTGTTGTATATACTTATTCTATTGCATACTCGATCTTACTGGTTTGATATTTTCTTTCTTTGGTTTTGGTTGGTACATTTAGTAGGCTAGTTTACTTTAATTCTTAGTAATGAATAAAGATGAAGCTACTAGTAAGGTGTTTGGTTGTAAAAGGTCAACCAGAAACACATGAGCCTTTGCCTTTGGTTCCAATAGATTTAGATACTGCTGGGTGTATGCAGCCTCACCTTGAGTAATGAGGAGGTGGCTTTTTGAGCTTACTACTAAAGTCTGCTACTGCAACATAGCTCGCTCACCTAATTTCTATCTGAGCCAGCAACTGAAGAAAAATGAAATGTAAAACAAGGCATTATCCAGAAAATTGACATGTACACTGAGTTACAATGATTTGCATTCATATACCAAATTTGTTTATGACTATCCAAATCTAATTGTATTTAATCTTTCAGATGGCCTGGTAATAAATGCGAATAAACTGACTTCACACTTTTTTTCCATTAAATGTATTAGGAGGGGATATAATATTGTCATGACAACTAGTCTCTCTTCGGATGTACCTGTTGGATATTTCTCCTGGGCTGAGTATGATATAATGGCTCCATTGAAACCCAAAACTGAGGGTGCGATAGCTGCTGCTTTCATTTCCAATTGTGGTGCTCGCAACTTCCGTTTGCAAGCCATTGAAGGACTTGAGAAGGCAAACATCAAGATTGATTCCTATGGAAGTTGCCATCGAAATCATGATGGCAGAGGTGAGTGTGCTTTTGGCACTAAGATCTGCTTATAGAGAAAATTTCAATAAACTAAACTAGTCTGAAATTTTTCTGCAAATGATACCTTTTAATATCTATTCTGGACTCTGCTACTGGTTCCATTTATTGATCTATTTTGGGTACTTTTATATGGTTTATGTGGTCATACTCCTCTTAAGTGTTTGCAGAGCACAGCTGATAGATTTTCTTTGTCCTTTTCAACGGTGCATTTTCTCATCTATATACAATTGACGAAAGTTTAATTATCCCTGATCTTTGAAAGAAGTGGAAGACAACCAGCAGTTTGTGTAAATAACCTTCCAAAACTCATTGCATTATGAAATGTTTTGGAACTCTCACTGTGCCAAGTATGAAAGCATGAAGAAACTCTGCAGTTCTTGTGTCTTGAATATGAGTTCATGATATGATATATAATATTTGTCTTGTTAGTGAACTAATCTTGATAAATTTATATTGCCACATTGTGCTGATGTTGTATGTTTCAATTTGATTATATCGCAGTGGACAAAGTGGAAACACTGAAGCGTTACAAATTCAGCTTGGCTTTTGAGAATTCGAATGAGGAGGATTATGTCACCGAGAAGTTCTTCCAGTCTCTTGTAGCTGGTACATGAATTATGTCCTTTCAAACACTTTTTTTTTCCCCTTCCCTTATGATGCTTAAGTACAGCATTTTCTGGTCTCTGGTTCTTAGGTGACCGATAAAAGAGCAGAACTCTTTTTTGTTGATGTATCCTTGTTTTCTGTGGTACAGTGGTAGACCTTACTTTGGTATTTTCATGTGGTGTTTTGGATGCTTATTGAAAAATAGCCCTACATGGGTTCCATGTGTCTTTTTTGCTAATGGAGGTAAACATTTCCTTGTAGGATCTGTTCCTGTGGTTGTTGGTGCCCCAAACATCCAAGACTTTGCTCCTTCAAATGGTTCTTTGTTACATATAAAAGAACTAAAAGATATCGACTCAGTTGCCAAGACAATTAAATACCTTGCTGCAAATCCTGGTGCATATAGTGAATCTTTAAAGTGAGCATCAGACTGATACTGGGTGTCAGAGCAATGAATTAACATTGTTTACTGCTCGTTTCTTTTATTTGGGCATCCCCCATGTTTCTCATGTTCAAAATCCACTAACTACACAGATTATGAACTGTTAATGCTCTTAGTTTCATGTCTAGTTTTTCTGTTAAAGTGACAATTTGATTTACTGGTGTAGGTGGAAGTTTGAGGGGCCATCAGATTCTTTTAAGGCTCTTGTTGACATGGCTGCAGTTCATTCATCTTGTCGCCTTTGCATTTTTCTAGCAACAAAGAGCCAGGAGGCAGAAGAAAAGAAGGCAGAGTTTAAGAAACGTCGCTGCAAGTGTAACAGAGGAATAGAAACTGTCTATCATTTATACGTGCGTGAAAGAGGGAGGTTCAAGATGGAGTCTGTTTTCTTAAGGTATTCTTATTGCATTCTCGATGCTGGATGTCGCATTTTATGCATGTGTATGCTACATGACTTGAAATAAGGATCCACATCCAAGGCTCAAGTATCATTGAACTCTGGGGCTTTCTTGGTAACTGTCTTCTCTCAAAATATATTGGCCAAGTATCTAAAATTTTACAATTGGCATGTGAAAATCTATAATTTTTCTCTGCCTCATATCAATAATCTTGTTCAAGATCCTCAATGAGGTGGTGTGTATTGATTCCACCTTCCTAATGTGTAATTATTTTGTATTTAATGATTCTTGCTCTTGATAATAAATTGGAAATCTTAACTTGCGTGATTAACTCTGGAGAAACAACTGATTCAAGGTGATCATTAGATCTTGTTGTCTTTTTTGTTTTTTGGGTTCTTTTTTAATGGTTTGTTTACCTGCATATTCATGATCCACTTTTCTTTAGAACTGCAATCATCATTCTGCTCTTTTTCGCTGCTTGAACTTTAACCATAGGACAATTCCAAGCTGCAACGAAATCCTTTGATTGTGCAATGCTGTTACTCATACTTTGAGTTGGCCTTCCAGCGTTAAAGAATCCCTCCTCTCTTTGATGTGCAGGAGGGTTTTGTTGGCTGATTTTAATTGATGAAGTTTTATTCAATTATACTAGCTATGCACAAGCTTCATTTTTGTTTAGTTATGATCTTCCCACCCCATGAATGCTTATACCTTTTCCTGATTGTGTGTGCAGATCAGGTAATTTGACCTTCGAGGCCTTTGAATCTGCTATCTTCTCAAAGTTCAAGTCTATTAACCACGTACCAATTTGGAAAAATGAAAGACCCGAAAAGATTAGAGGAGGGGATGAACTAAAAGTATACAGAATATATCCTGTTGGCTTGACTCAGAGGCAGGCGTTATATACCTTCAGATTTAATAGGGATGCCGAGTTCAGAAACCATATAGAAAGTAATCCTTGTGCGAAGTTTGAAGTCATATTCGTATAAACCGACCTCAGATTTTCTTGTAGCACCAGTTTATGAAAGATAAGCTTTGAAGGGGAGAGCAACATTGTACCTTCCTTGGATCTGCTCATTCTTTTTCATAATTGTTCGTCAATGGTTGCCGGGAAAGAGAAGGGGAGGATTGGGGAGGCGAGTATATTGAAGGAGAGGAGATTTGTAACTGTAACTTAAAAGTGAGCCAGTCTTCTTATGCAGCTGAAATCTGATCCACACTATACCTAACCATGGACATGAAAAGGAAAGAGAAAATACAAGAAAAGAATTAGGGTCCTCTTGTTTGCATACACTTGATCTTTCTTGACTTCAAGTTTAATGTAGGAGTAAAGTAAACCATTTGTAATAGATCTTTAGGCATTGGAAACACAGATTATTGGCCTGCTTGCTAGACTTGTTTCTGCTAGAATGCCTTTAATTAAAGGATGCAGACACTTCTGGTCCACCTCGCAATATTATGAATTATTTCCTCCACTCTTCATGCATTTTTTTTTTTTTCTATATTTGAAATTGAAATTTTCACTTTTCAAAAATAGATATATTTTTAATGGAAGATTGATATTTTTCATTCATGATTGCGACTTTTCATCAATGAACTTTTTTTCTTTTAGTGTTTTTGATCTTTCAACAATTTTTTTTTATGTAATCAATCATTATGATTGGACGTTGAATTTTATGGCTTTTTTTTATCATTGGTTAGAGATATTTTTGTCAAAATATGTTATATTTTACTTTATTCATTTGATGATCCACCAACGGCCCGCTTATAATTCACCTAATTTGTTTTAACAATCAAGTTAAATTAAAAAAGAAATGAAACAATCCAGTCCAACACATCTTGTCATCTTCCTCCAAATTACCCTTCTGGGTATCTGATATTATGTATTGGGATACCTCACTGCAATAGGAAGAGTCGCCCGTAGTGCAGAGAAGATCATCTGATGGCACCTTACGTTGAAATGGAACACAGGGATGATCACAGAGAAAGAAATCGGGGAGAACCTTCTGACACGTTATTGAGGGTCAAGATGGTAGAACTACATAAGCTTCAGGAGAAACTAAAGAAAGCTAAAGATGATGCAGCACAATCATGGTTAGACTCCAAGCCTCTCATCAATGAGCTTGAGAAGCTGCAGTCGGAACTTGTAAGTATAAAGAATCAAATTACCATATCCGCCACAATCGTCTCCCAGCCGGAGTGTCAAGTTAAGGACATAAGTGTCACTATAAGGTCTAAAAAGGAGGAAGAATTGAAGATCCAAAAAACGATCAACGAGATAAATCTGATTTAGATAACACAAGGGACGAGATGGAACAACTGAAGTTAGAAAGAGATCAAAAGCACAAAACAAGCTTCCAATTGAAACAGGTTTTGAGACTTAGGAAGCAGTCTCTTCGAGCACTGCAACTCAGTCTAACAGCAATACAAAAGGAATCAGAAGCATAAGGTGAGTCTGAGGCCGAAGCACATCACTACATCAATTGTTTTATTTCTTTTTTAATTCAACCCGATTGTTAAACAAATCGGTTGGGTTATAAGTGAGTTGTGGATGGATCATAGAAATGGATAAAGTTAAATATAATGTATTTTGACAAAAACATCCCTTTCCAGTGATTAGAAAAATCATAAAACACAATTTTCGATCATAATAATTGATTGCATGTGGAAAAAAAAATGTTGAAGGATCAAAACACGAAAAAAAAGAGTTTATAGATGAAAGTCGCAGTCCATAAAAAGTTAGATGGATAAAAAATGTCAATCTTCCTATTTTTAATTTAAAATTTCACTAGTAATCTCTTTAAAAATCTCATCAATTTTTATAATTTCACAATTAATTTCAATAATTGCATAATAATTAAGTTAAAGTAGATAAATTTCTCAAAATTAAAATTACCTAAGTTAAAAGTGGATAGAATTTGAAGAAATACTGGTTTGTATTCTTGAAAAGGAACATCATTTCAGATGAGATAGTAGCATTGAACAGTACTGTGTCATTATTTATTTGAAGTCATTTATTTGTCATTAAATATAGTCATTTATTTGTCATTAAATATAGTTATGTTATTGGCTTGGCAAATTGGTGAGTTTGATCCCTAAAATTTTAGGTTTTGGTGGTTATGGTCCCCAAAGGACCTTTTTCTTTTTTTTTTTTGTTCCCAAAATATTTTCAAATTATGATTATTATCCTTTTAATCATTTTCGGCATAAATTCCAGCCAACCTCCAGCCAGATTTAAGGTTTTGGATTTTAAAAAATTTGAAGGATAAAGGGTAACTAGGTCAATACATGTAAAAGATCTATAATAGCCTATTTGCCTTTCGTCCTTCAAAAGTCTAATAAAAAGGATCAACAGGGATGTTACATTTGATGAAACTGCTACATTGGACGGACAAAAGGAAAAGATAATAGTGGAAATGAATCACGATGTTTGAAACCCAATGGAGCTAGAGATTGATGTTCCACTAGCTCAACACTGTAGAGTGGAAGCGGAGGAGGTGCAAAATCTTGATCCAAATGTTGAGGATATTGCACTGGCACAACAACAACAACAATAACAATCGTATAGCATTGCAACAAGCGGGGCAAGAAGACAGATAAGATTGGCACAACGGTATGCCCATCTAGTTGATGGGATTCTTCTTGGATATGCAAGTTTTATACGATTTGCATTGTCGATTGCAGATACCATGAATATGCAGGGATCTTATAGCGACAAGGAAGTAATGTCTAGTTCAAGTTCAAATCGGTTGGTTGATGTTATGGATGAAGAGATGAAGTCATTTCACAATTTGCAGTTGAAAATGTTGTGGGTAAGGCAGAATGGTGACTCTCTTGATGATAGAGAGAGAATACAATCCAAAAAAAAAGATTGTTAGGTTGTATTGTATTTTTAATTAAATTAGGAAATATAATTGGAATCCTAATTAGATAAGGACAATATAGTTGGATTTGGATAAGGAGTTATTATATTTTTGGTATATTTAGATTAGAAAAACTATATTCTAATTAAGTTAGAATTTGTAAAGATATAAGAGATTAGCTCCTATAAATAGGTGTTCTTAGAGATCTCTAATAAAATTCTCTACCCTATCTTAAGATGTAGGCCTTTGGGGCTGAACATCTTATCTTGTCTATTTCTCTTAAACTTTGTTTATTTTATTGTGACTTTGATTTCTGTGCAATTCTTCCCAAACAATTTTGGTTAATTGCTTACATGCGTGTGATCATTTTCGGTTCCTAAGTCAGGCAAATTTCTTTCCAAGCATAAAAAGCAATTCGACTTGTCAAGGCGATTCAATTTCTTGCTCTTAAATAAATACTGTTTTGATAAAAATTTTAAAGAGTTCAAAAGAGAATTTTTAAAGAGTTTAGAGGATATTAACCAAGGAGAAGAACATAAGAAATGATGATATATATATAGGGGTATCAACTCAGTATTATGCACAAGAAGCACAAAGCCCGCCATTTTTACGAATCTAATCAACGATTAGGATGAGTCAAAGTAATAATTGCCATTTTGAGATATTTTGAATGATTGCTAAGTAATTTATGGTTAGTACTTTTAGATTCGTAGTGGAGTTTCACTTTTATATATTTGGATTTATCTGAATCAATTAAGAGTGAGTACACTCATCTCTCTCTAGCTATATTCCTTTAATAATTGATCTTTATTGGGACAATGTTTAATGGAAATATATTTAAAATTATATTTATGAAGTTTTCAAACATTGAGGTAGAATCTTCTTAAGGAAATTTGAAAATATAGAGAATGATCGGAAAGAGATAATAATACTTCTTCCATTCATAATTTTTATCTCCGAACCAATCGATTATATTTTTGGATGTAATATTTTATTTTTTAAATTAATAAAAAAAAATTATTAAAAAAATTAAGATTGTAATATTTAATTAAATTAAATCAAACTTTTTTTTTTTTTATTGAAATGTATATAAGTGAGAGAGTAATAAATATAAGAAGAGTCAAAACCGGCGACCAAAAGTGAACCAATGCGCCGCGAGTTTTTGGCCTTTCGAGATAATAGAGACATGAATTTGGTCCAATCATGTGATGGAGGCGGCTTGGTTTTGGTTTTCGGTGCTGGTAGTAGAGTCGCTCGTTGCTGTTTTTGGCTCTTGACTCTGCTTGGAAGCCAGAGAACTCCTTTTTTTATTTATTTTAAATAATAATCAAATAAATAAAATCTCTCCCAAGCGATTAGGTTATTCACTGTTCACATGGAGATTTTTTTATGCCTTTTTCTTTGCCCCGAAGTTTCAATGTCTGCGCTTTCGGTCAGTAGAGAGGTATTTTAATTTTTAAGGAATCATTTTAATTTTTATTTTTTGCTACTTGTTTCGTTTAAGAGCAAAGCAAACGAATATATATACTGAAGTGGATACTGAATTCCCTTTTAAGGATCAAATTTAGCGATTTTATTTTAAAAAATAATATTAAATTTGGTTCAATATCAACAAAATTTAGTTTATCATTTTTAGATATAATATACGAAATATATTTACAAAAGGTTATTTTTTAAAAATAAAATTAGATATTGATCGTTAAAGATTTAATATTACACTTCATACGAAATATACTGATACACTCTATTACATTACCCTTTATATATTTTTAAATTAAAATTTATAATTAATATTCTTTCCACATTAAATATAAATTATCAATCATCATTTTGCAATTTTTTTTCCCTTTCCTAAAATGTCCTCTAATCAATATTAAAAAATTTGAATACCATTTCAGTATATCACTAGAGGGATAATAGGAAGAAAAAAAAAACACATTTAAATACCTAATGACTTATAATTAGTGAGATGAATAGTTAGTTAGAATGACTTAGATTAGCGACAACGGAAGTATTACTAATTGTGAGACATGATAGTTCCTTTAATTAAAGAGGAAAAATACGAGTGAATTTTATATTAAAATATGCTTATTTTAGTAAAATAAAAAAAATTTCTCACAAAAGAAATAGATATAAACAGTTTTAGATGGAATGAATGTATTATGACATCTTTTTTATTTTGCAGTGTCAATTTTGACGTGAAAATTTGGGCATGTCTTGATGATCGACTAAGCGAGAGAGATGAGACCATTTCGCTGCCTAAGCAGATTGCTTATAGCTGCAACTCATTTAAATTAGAGTTTAAAACATATAAAAAGATCGAATTAAATTCACAATCTGAATTATTCATGTTTGACCTTCAAATAATTCAATCATGCCCTTGAATACTAAAATAGTGCATCTTGTCATATCACGAATATAATTATCATTTCCAAACAATCAAAAATTTTAAAGTCAAACGTAATGAATAAATTCAAAATTACAATTTCTATTTACCTTATACGATTTTGCTAAGGCCCGCTCCAGAGCGTGTCTTAATATGCCCTCCAACCGTTACCGTAACGGAATTCTCGCTACAGTGCTCATGCAGCCAACCAAACGGAGTAAGAATTCCGTTACGGTAACAGTTGGAACGCGCATTAAGACACGCTCCGCAACGCACCTTAGCAAATCCGTTACCTTATATATTATACCTTTATAGATGTACGAAGCACATTTCTTTTACCGTGTAGAAATCCTGTGGTTTTCTCAACTTGAAACCATTTGACCATACACATTACAAGCTACTTGTACATTGTTTCTCAACTCACAAAACATGCCGTGTTGCTAATGCCTTTTGCCACCTCTTATAAATATATATATAAATATATATATATATATATATATATATAACTCAAATATTTCTTTTGAGCACTGTAATCTAAATTAAATAAGGATAAAATAGGTACATTTGATAAATTAAATATTTTATTAGAATTAACTTAAATCAAAATAGAACCCTTAATTTTAAAGGGAAGAAGTATAAAAAGATATGGAAAAACATATATAAAAGAGTTTCGAAAATACTTCATTTATTGAAGAAAACGTTTATAGGTGATAAAAAAATAGAAAATAACACGACTTTGGCATGAAATAAAAAGTTTCTGTGCATATTAAACTTTTTCAAACTGCATTACTATTGCCTCGATCAATAATTTTTTTTTACTAATTTCTTAACTGATTCGATTAAGAATTTTTTAATTCTTTGACTAAACAAATGTATTATTCTTTAGTAATTGATAGTTATAATTTTAAATCACTTAATATATATATATATATATATATATATATATATATATTATTATTTTTAATGTATCCAGATCATTTTTCACGTACCTCAACATTCTGACCTGTGGTCTGCAAGCTCTTCACTCCACCCACTGGAATGTATCTAAAGAGACAAATCACTTGTATATATTAAAAAGAAAGGAATAACCTTTTTATAAAGAGTATTATTTCCTCTATCCAAAATTAAATATCTACATTTATATTTTGAATTGTCTAAAAATGAATATATCCTTTGTTAAATTAATTTTCTTATAAAAATTTTATTATTAAATGTAAATAAACTAAATCAATTAATTTTCTTAAAATTTGTATAAATTAAAATGAGATATTCAACACTGATTCCGGATGAAGGAGTATTATATTCACTAAGAACAAAATTATTTAAGAAATTTAAAAAAGAAGAAAACGACATTCTTGTCACTCATAGAATGGACAGGAGCAGGACTTTTCCATACAAGCTGCAAAACGACGCCCGACCCATATCGTAAATTTTAACCCGCGAAAACTGAGCCTAACATTCTTGGTCCCACCCAGTCGATAAAATAACCATAGGCAGGGATATTTTCGTAAAATCATACTAACGGTCTCATCTCCGGCACGCTGCTTCGTTTTCTTTCTGGATGACCCTTAGCTATCACCAAGAGCCCCTCGCCTCCACCTCTGTTCTACCCCTAGGCCCCCCGTTCCCTACAAAATGGTCTCACCTCCATCTCTCCTCTCTCCGTCTCTTCTGAATATCTCCACCAGCAGGATTGGCCTAAGATTTATTATAGTTCTGAAGATATGGCTTCGCTTTCTGTTAAGTTCTTGGCACCTTCATGGCCAACTTCTAGTAACAGGTTCTCCAAGACTAGTAGGCTTCAAGCTACTCCGGCACAAACAGTTGCACCACCAGTATCAGGAGGAGGAACAAGCGTTGATGTTGACAGGGTAGAGCCTAGAGTGGAGGAAAGAGATGGTTTTTTTGTTCTCAAGGAGAAGTACAGGCAAGGTATAAATCCACAGGAAAAAGTCAAGATTGAAAAGGAGCCCATGAAGTTGTTTATGGAAAATGGAATCGAGGAGCTTTCCAAGATCCCCGTCGAAGAGATTGATAAGACCAAACTTACTAAGGATGATATTGATGTTAGACTCAAGTGGCTTGGTCTCTTCCACAGGAGAAAACACCATTGTAAGTAAATTGATTTCTCTTATTATGTTCATTTCTACTGAAGTCTAAGTTCTTTACCACTTTGTATAATAGCATATACTTTCTCTAATTTGTCTTCCATTAGACTGAGGAAAAGACTGAAAGGTCAAGTCTGCTACCTCCGAACTGGTTTTGTCCTTCAGGGTTGCCAATTTACTTGATATCAGTGAAATATGAACATTGAAAATCTGTTTGATCAGCTTCAATTCAGTGGATGTATTTCTTAACCGCAATATGATTAATTTTTCATTTGCTAATTACTTGACATTTTCGATGTCTAGATGGCCGATTTATGATGAGATTGAAGCTGCCAAATGGTGTAACAACCAGTGCCCAGACTCGATATCTCGCTAGCGTGATAAGGAAATATGGAAAGGAAGGATGTGCGGATGTGACCACAAGACAAAACTGGCAAATACGTGGCGTTGTCCTCCCTGATGTGCCTGAGATTCTGAAAGGACTCGAGGAAGTTGGCCTGACAAGCCTACAGAGTGGAATGGACAATGTGAGGAATCCAGTTGGGAATCCTCTTGCCGGGGTTGATCCTCAGGAAATTGTCGATACAAGGCCTTATACAAACCTGCTCTCACAGTTTATCACTGCTAATTCCCTTGGAAATCCTGCCTTTACTAACTTGTAAGTTTCTTGTTCTGCTTTCTTCATTTGTGAAAAAGATAATAAGAATTGAATGTAACCCTTGATCAAGATTTAAAACAGTAGGTTCTTATGGCCAATTTTCGCCTAGAGAATAAAGATGCTGAATTTAGATCGACTTAAAAAGTTTGAATGTCTTTATAAGTAAACTAGAGTTTTTAAATTTTAGGAACTGTAATTTAAATTTTACAGTATAAAGGAAAAAAATTAAAATGACTGTATTCAGCAGGATAATAAGAACCTTATCCAACCTAATGTTATCTGTGCAGGCCCAGGAAGTGGAATGTGTGTGTAATAGGTTCTCATGACCTTTATGAGCATCCTCACATAAATGATCTTGCATACATGCCGGCCACGAAGGACGGACGGTTAGGATTTAATCTGCTCGTGGGTGGTTTTTTTAGCCCCAAAAGGTGTGCAGAAGCAGTTCCTCTTGATGCATGGGTTCCGGCAGATGATATTCTTTCTGTGTGTAAAGCAATACTGGAAGCTTTCAGAGATCTTGGAACAAGAGGGAACAGGCAGAGAACAAGAATGATGTGGCTGATTGATGAACTTGTTAGTATAACTTCACCATGTTGTACAAGTGTTTGATAAAGATTGTATTCCAGATCAATGAATGTCCATTTTATTGAACGATTTTTCATTTTCACTCTGCAGGGGATTGAAGGTTTCAGGGAAGAGGTTGTTAAGAGAATGCCTGAACAAGAGTTGGAGAGAGAATCTTCTGAAGACCTTGTTCAGAATCAATGGGAGAGGAGAGACTATCTCGGCATCTATCCACAGAAACAGGAAGGCTATAGTTTTATTGGTCTTCACATTCCTGTTGGTCGTGTCCAAGCGGATGACATGGATAACCTTGCCAGTATATCTGATGAGTATGGTTCAGGTGAACTCCGACTAACAGTGGAACAAAACATCATAATTCCCAACATTGAGAACTCAAAGATTGAGGCATTGCTTAAAGAGCCTCTTCTGGACAAGTTTTCACCTGAGCCACCTATTCTCATGAGAGGTTTGGTAGCATGTACTGGGAATCAGTTCTGTGGGCAGGCTATAATAGAGACCAAAGCTCGAGCACTCAAAGTCACGGAGGAAGTTCAAAGGCAGGTTTCCTTGACTCAGCCAGTGAGGATGCATTGGACAGGTTGCCCTAATTCATGTGGACAAGTTCAAGTTGCAGATATTGGATTCATGGGGTGCATGACTAGGAATAAAAATGGAAAGACAGTTGAAGGGGTGGATGTGTTCTTGGGTGGCAGAATTGGGAGTGACTCACATTTTGGAGATGTTTACAAGAAAGGTGTCCCCTGTGAAGATTTAGTACCCGTGGTTGTAGACCTCATGGTTGAACGTTTTGGTGCTGTTAGGCGGGAGACTGAAGAGGCAGATGAATGGTTCTGATTGATAATCAATCACTTGGTTTCTCATTACTTCATTTGCTGGATGAAATGTATGGAGAGGGATCATTTGCTGGATGAAATGTATGGAGAGGAAGCAGGAAACATATTCTTTTTTGGACCAGAAGTCCTCAATGAATGTGCAGGGATAAAAAATACATAATATTCTTTCTGCAGTTTTATGGGTTCTAACACGTTCGAGAAGATGATGGATGATTAATCAAGGGAGATAAGAAGAGCTTTGTTCTGCGTACTAGGGTGACTGCAAGAATTCCTAAAGTATTTTCCTCTTATATGAATTTGAAATAATAAAGGAATCATTATTATTTTTTGGTACTGAATTAAAATAACTCTCAAGTCCTAGGAATAATGTATTACATTTTAAGCAGTTTGGGTTATCAAAGGCACCGTCAATGTATTCTATAGAATTTTTATTTTTATTTTTAAACCGAACGATATTTTGGTTCCAATGAGTTTTTTTATGCTAGACAAATAAAGAACGATCCATTTTGTGAGTAATATATTAGGCATTTTCATAAAAATGTTATTTGATTTACAAGACTACCATTAGACCTCACTCTTGTTACCGTTCTCCTGGGCTTTAACTTTTAACATTTTTGTTCTTGCATGAACATAAATTTGAAAAATGAATGAGATATCTAATTTTAAATTTTGTTTGATATTGATCTACTTTTCTTCCGTCCTCGTAGAGTTATTGATCAATCCAATTTTCAAATTATATCATTTTGATCGCTTTGATCTTTGAAGTTTTTTCAATACACAAATCTCTTTTAAAATTTTTGAATACCCGATGGCTGTTCCAGTCGCATACGTTTCTTCCAAATCAGTTCACATTTCATGTGAAGTTTTGTAATAGATGACACTTTGTGCAATAGAAGGACTAACAGCATTCAAAATCCAAGAGATCGTCATTTTGTCACACTGCTTCCACTGTAAAGCACGAGGATCACCAGCATTAGGTTTAGGAATTGTTCCTTCAACAAAACCGATTTTGTTCTTGGTAACTAAGGCAACCTTTATGGAAGTATTCCAAGAGGTATAATTCACTCCACTAAGAGGAATTTTAATCAAAACCTGATTGCCACTTTCACTTGGATGAAGTAAGTATTTACCAACATTCAATTCTTGATTGCACATTTTGGAAGTCAGAAACGTGTCTCGGAAACAATTTGAAGTAGGAGAAAACTTCAGAAAATCAATAACATCGAACGAAGAAATTCAGAAGAAAGATTATGAAAAACTAAAACAAAAGCAAGATTGCTAAATCAATCTGTAAAAAGAATCGTAAACTTTGATCCTTCTGCAACTAAGCTCTAATAACATGAAAATAATATAAAAAACCGTTGCAGAAGAAGAAAGATAGAGAGAACAATATGGAATTCTCATTAATTAACTTATGTACATTAGAGAACCTTTTATATACAAAGGAAGGAAAGAATAAAAAGTTACGTAGCTACAAAGCTACCAATTAATTCATCACTCCAGCTCATCTCCTCTGTTTTCTTTAATCAGTTTAACACAAATCACAAGATCGTAACATTGTCGAATAATGAGTTATGACAGTCACATAAGGACAATAATATAAACCGAATTATGAGTTATCATATTCACATAAGGTCGAATCATGCTTTATCACATTTACACTAGAACGCAATATAAGCGTAAAGGCTACAATGACCACAAGGCACAACACATGATTGCACAAACCATGTAACCACAAAATACATTACTTTTTTTCACATCACCTCATGTTCCGCGCTCTATACGCCTTCAAATCATACACTCAGATATTTAATGTTTTGTTCAAATTTTTTATATGTTTATAATGTATAAATACAGTAAATGCTTTTATTTATTTATTTTGAAGAGATGCTTATGGAATATAAATACATTAAATCTTTTTTGTTTATTTATTCTGTAGAGATGCTTATAGTGTATAAATAATCTAAATCTCTTTTATTTTATTTATTTAGTTTTTAAAAATGCTTGTAATACATAAATACACAAATCCTATTCAATTTATATTTATCACTACAATATTTAATAGAATAAGGATTTACTAATTACAACATAACAATGAACTCTATAATTGATCCTATATGGGATTTAATACGTACAACTTGATAATTTATATAGGGATTCACAATTAGATAAACAGGTAACTTCTCTCTCTTTCTCTCTTCTGCAATTTACAACAATTTGCATTCTTTCTCTCAATATTTGATTTTAGCATTAGAGCGGGATATTGGAACATATCCCTTCCCGTGAAGATTTCGATCCTTGTAAGTTTCATAGGCGACTCACATGGTGATCTAATCGAATTCCAACCCAACTCCCATCGGTAAAAGTTCCGACTACATCCCCGGGCCTTGACAGGAAATTACAAGCATTTGTATAAAATTACAAATGATAAAATTGCACAGCACAAAAAGAGATTAAAAATTAAGTAACATTTACAATCAATCTTCAACATGATCAACGGAGATAAAATTGGTCACGTAAAACGGAAACGGTAGGCTGAGGAACAAGACAACATCTCTTTGGTGGGTCAACAGGCATTCGGCTGAGGTTGTGTCTGAACCAACTGGACTCAGATGACATCCCAGGGCCTAAATGACCAGACTCCGATGTACTATCTCCAGAGCTAAATGAAGGAAAATATGAAAGGATCAAATTATCCTTCGTCCTTTATAAATATATAAATATATATATATATATATAAATATTTATATATAAAAATAACTCCTTAATTTTGTCGAATGATGATTGGATTTAAGCTTAAAAATATAAAAAGTATTATAATTACAACTTGAAAATATTTTGAAAACTTAAAAAAAAAAACCCTTTGGAAACCATAACCACTAAAACTTGAAATTTTAGAGACTGAACTTATCAATTTTCCCAAATAAAGAAAGGATAATCAATAAATCTAAAGTTTCACCCATTTTAAATTGGTAGAAGAAGAATATAAATCTCTCCCTTTTTTATTTTAATTATGAAAAAGAGATAATTGTATCAAAGATATTACTATTAAGAAAAACAAAGAGAATGAATGAAGTTTAGTTCATGCGAATTTTTATGAGTTTCGTTTTTTTTTTTTTTTGATTTTGTTTTATCCCTTTAAATTTGTTTTATAATTAAAATGCTCCATTGTGTAATTTGTTTTCAATGATTACTTTGGAGTGCGGCTAATTTGAGAATCACCTAAATGACTTATAAATAAAATATACAAATTAAACTTTATTTAATACAAAATTCATGGAAATATATATATAGAAAAATTGTAATATTGATGACAAATGGCTTAATAAATTCAAAAAAATTTCAATTTATTTATTCAAATTGTTTCTAAGAAAAAAATCGAGTTTTACATAATTTATAGTGAATTATTATGAAATGAACGAAAGAACTACATAGCAATTTAATAATATATGAAATTTTAAGACATATCGATCTCAAATGCTATCACTTACCATCAAACTAAGCAAAATTTGACTATAATATAGTCAAGTTATATTTGCTTACTCCAATTTTTTCCCATATTTCTCCAATAATATGGTGGAAACTTTGTCTACAATGCATGGTCTTTGGTGGTGTATATAAAAGGGTTATCGTGCATTCGGATGCTTACAGAGTTAGTGGTGCCTGTGGAGATGATTGTTAGGTATGTTTCAATTCCATCACAATTTGAATCTTATATGAAGAAGATTCAAAGATTGGCTTCAATGGTGGATGTATAGTTCTATCACATCTACGAAGAGGGTTTTTTTATCCTTGTTTTTTTTGAGAATCTTCCTTCTCCCGTGAGGGGTGACTTGCATTCAGATATATGATACATTGTCCTTCTATTTGTTGAAAATGATCTTTCTTTTTTAATAAATGTTTTGGTTTCTTTTCCATGAATAAAATAGTAGGAGTCTGCCTATCTCGTCATCTTGATAGTTTATGGGGTGGGGGGAGATCTCCTAAATTCATTCAGAAATATATTTGTTATCATGTACTCCATTCGGTCTGAATTGAATATCTCATTTTTCATTTTTAATTATTCGGAATTTGAATGCCTTATTTTCTAATTTAGTTAAGTTTTTATTAAGAAAAGTAACATTGTAACGATAAAATTAATTAAGTTCAAACCTTTTTTTTCTTAAAATACATACAAATCAAACTCAGACATTTAATTCTATATGGAGAGAATATTACAAAAAATATATATATACGGTTTTACTAAGGTGCGCTCGCCCTCCAAACGTTACCGTAACGGAATTTTTGCTACAGTGCTCATGCAACCAACCAAGCGGAGCAAAAATTTCGTTACGGTAACGTTTGGAGCGCGCCTTAGCAAATTCGTATATATATATATATATATATACGAATTTGCTAAGGCGCGGTCCAACCGTTACAGTAACGGAATTGTTGCTTCGCTTGTTTGGCTGCATGAGCGCTGGAGCAACAATTCCATTACGGTAACGGTCAGAGCGCGCCTTAGCAAAACCATATAAATATATTTATTTATTTATACCATTGGTCACTAGTTGGAGTTATCTTTCAGATTATTCGCAAAAGTTTTGTTCCTTTTTATCTTTCAAAAAAGGAAAAATAAAAAACATTATTCACGGCCTCAATCTTAAGAAACAAGTTGTTTTAATGATTAATCATTACTTGATTTATAAAAACAAGTTATTTTGTAATACTTGATATTGAGAGGTTTCAAATTTTAAATACGACAAGTGTAGATGCGATACTACTATTAACCTCCTGGGGAGGGATGGGTTAAAGAAAAAGAAAAAAATAAAAATAAAAAGGTTATCTTGTCACGTATGTTCCAAGTTAAAATAACTAAACAAAATGTGAACATATGAGACAAAATAACAAACTAAAAGAGTTTTATTCAGTGCATGAAGAAGCCCGATGGAAGATGGGCTGGGCTTTTTAAGGTTAATAAAATTGAGAAGCCCAACAATAAAATACTTGTTGGTAGGATTCCTCAGGTGGACTATAGTGCAAGAGTCATCTGGGCCTGCCGTACTTAGCCATTCAGAAAAAGAAGAATTAGGGGGCAATGATTGTTATTTTTATTTCACGCATGCAAGTTGATTATGGAGTATTTTTTTAATTTCAAAAATTCAGAGAATTATTAATGTATAATTATGATATATTTTCAATTTCATCTTTCTTTTGATATTTTTCTTTTATTCACTGTGAAGAAAAAGAAAGGGAATTAATGTTAAACTATAAAATTTTAAAGGTATTTTCAGATAGAATATAATTCCATTTCACTTAATTTGGATCAAATGATGATTAAAAACTTATATTTTAATATAGGAATGAGTAAGAAGTAGACCAATTATTCTCAGCCGGGCAAAATCAAAATGAAAGTTTCAAATCCAACTGTAACCTAAATGGTGAGATTAAAAAAAACTTGAAACTTAAGTAATATTACTCTTTATGTTTAAAGTTGAATGATCATCTGGAATAGTATAAATTTCAAGAAAAAGGGTTGGACTTAATTTATTCTAAATATTTCAGAGTCTGTTTATTATTAAAATATTTAATTAATATAATTAGAAAAATTTAAATTTATGAGTATTCAAAATAAAGATATATTTAAATTTATTGTGAAGGAGTTACTGGAAAAATCCTCTATTAAATGGGCTTTCATGGTGCCTTCCATTAGGTATATAAATTCGCATGACGTATGTGTTAGAGCATAATTATTAAAATCATTGGACATGACAGCTAGATTTTATAATATTAAATGAGACAGAGACCCATTAGGCAAAAAATCAGAAGAAATCAATCCGTGAAGCCAAGCAGCTGCCCAGCCCAGGTGGTCGGAGACAAGAAAAATTCAATACAGAAGAAATTTATATGAATTATTTTGTATGGTTTTTCTATTTCTAAGTGAATTAATTAAAATTATTTTGTAACAAAAAATAAATTTTTATTTTTAAATATATAGTATTTTAATAAAAAAATTATATTTTAAAATAGAAGAAGTAATATCCCTCTATTTGCAATTTAATGTTTCATTTTTAATTTAATTAAAGATTAAGAAGTATACTTAACTTTTTTTTTAAAGTTACCATTCTATCATTATCCGCAATATAATTATTAGTGAGACCTTTGGTTGTTGAGTGTAATCCTTAGACTAATGGGGTGGTTAATAGAATTTCATGTAAAAAATTTACTTATTTTTAAAAATGAGGCGTTCGTTTTCACACATCTAAAATGAAAATAAGATATTTAATTATAGACAATGAAAATATATTAGTTCCTTTGTCACTAATTATAAGTCACTATCCATCACTTTGGCAAAATTAAAGTAGTTTTTTTCTCCCTCTAAAATATTCCTATTCATGATTTTAATCAAACTAATAATATTAATTAGAGAAAAGAAAGTGATAAGGATAATATAGTAGTAAAAAAAATCAGTAAAATACCTAATAAATTAATAATGAAGACTTATACTCCCCCATCATCAAATATAAGTCATCCGTTATTATTTTGTAAAAATTAAGGTAAAAATAACACTATTTCACTATATATCATTAGAGGTGTAATATTGGAAAAAAATACTTTTAAATACCTAATTAAATAATCATAATGACTTATAATTAGTAATCAGAGAAAAATTAATTAAAATGACTTATATTTAATAATAATAAAAATTAATTTAAATGATTTATAAATAATAATGGAGGGAGTATTTTGCAAGTCGGGCAAAATGGATTGGCAGGCAGTGGGACTGCCCCAAATTATCCCAGTGCCACCGGCAACACTGCAGAGATCTTGAGCCACAAACAAAAGGCGTCATAATAATATAATTATTATAATGATTAATATCCAGCCTGCGGAGAAGGTTTGTTTAGTTTACAAAACTAACGGATAACCATACTGAAAGGGAAGAAACGAGGGAGTGATTGACTTTATTTCGGACAGCGCTTTTATTGAAGATTTTGATGTTGTTTAGGTTAATACTAATATTGTTGTCGTTAGCTACCTAGAGATGACATCGTGGAAATTTTTGACGATGATAACAGTGACAAGTGACGACGACTCCTTCCGGCATTAGATATAAATAACACCTCTGTAACCAATATTCTTTTGAATAAATAAAATATTGAGATACGTGTAAATTGATTTTTATTCCATTAACAAAAATATTATCTCTGTATTATTAACTTCTTATAGTCGTTTCATGGACACTTCAGTGGATAAGTTGGTAAGCCCTTAGATCATAGATCTAGATTTATAATCTCATCAACATTCTCCTAAATTAACAGAATATTGAGATGTGTACAAATTAATCCAGACAAGATTAAAAAAATTTCTTGTGAAAAACCATTTTATCCATGCCTCTTTCTTCCGGAGAGAAAGATTAAATTTTTTTAAAAAAAACATTTTTAATATAAATGGAAAATTTAATCATGCCCTCTAAATATAAAATACTTTATTCGTTTAAAATTAAATGTATATTTTTTTCATATTAATTGAAATTTTATCAAAAAAATAATAATAATAATGTAAATTTATTTATTTATTTTAAATCAAAATCAATAAAATACTCCAACTCCATGTCGGAGAGAATAATAAAATTTCTATTCTGCCACTAGATAAACAAGGAGCTAGAAGGAGGGAAGAGAGAGTACGTGATAATGAAGTTCCTCCATGGACCATATAATGGGCAGAAGGAAATGCGACCGCGTGTGAAGTTCTTGGCTTTTTAATGAAGGACCCTTAGGGTAGTGCGAATGAATTCCCAAATTAGCTTGGGGCCTGTGTAGATCAGGGATGCCATCATATTGGGAATACGAATCTGTGCCACTCAGTTACGGATCAAAGAAAATGTTCCCCACTTTCAAATTACGTTCGCTTGCGAGTAATCTATGCGTATCACGAAATATATATATATATATATATATTTATACAATTTTGGCAATGCACGCTTTGGAGCAAGCGGAATTTTTGCTACAGTGCTCATGCAGCTAACCAAGCGGATTATTAGTGGTTCTCTTAAACACCAAATTAACAAGACTTAATAAATATATATATACGGATTTACTAAGGTGCGCTCCGAAGCATGTCTTAATACGCACTCCAACCATTACCATAATGGAATTCTTGCTACAGTGCTCATGCAACCAACCAAGCGGAGCAAGAATTTCGTTACGGTAACGATTGGAGTGCGCATTAAGATATGCTCCAGATACACTTTAACAAATCTGTATATATATATTTATTAAGTATTGTTAATTTGGTGTTTAAGGAAACCACTAATAATCCTCAATAGTGGACTAGAGTTGAGTGGGGGTCAAAAATAAATTTATTTATTTATATTTTATGTCTACATCCAAATTAAAAGGTAAAATCTTAGTTCTAAAAGAAGAAGGAAACGAAAAAAAAAAAGAAAAGAAAAATTTATAGATGAGCTCTCGTGATTCTCTCGTTGCTCTGTCCAATCCAACTTCATCCAAAAGAAGAAAAGAAAATCCATCCAAAAGGATAAAAAATCATAATAATAATAATAACTGATAATAATATATTATTATTAATATGAAATTAATTGTAGTATGTGTAATAGGAAAAGATATGGATAACTTAACTTTATGTTGTAAAATTTAGAATAAAACTAGGTTGAATAAAGTGGAGGCAGTAATACAATTTTTTTTTCCTAAAAGAAATTAATCCCTCCGTCTCTAAATATAAATTATTCTAAATAACTTTTCTTGTCATTAATTATAAGTCATTGTTAGTAGTTAAGTAAATATTTAAAGGGTTTTTTTATATATATTATCCCTCTAGTGTTATATAGTGAAATAATGTTCAAGTTTTGAAAATGATGATTAAAAGGAATTTTAAGAAAGAAAAAAAAGATTATATTCATTTTTATAAAATGACGTTTAGTAGCTTATATTTATCCAAAAACAGGCCCGACATTTCACACAGGAATTCCATGCAAAAGTATTTCAGATCATGAATCGACACACTTTACAGTTTGACTAAGTGTGATTTTGGATCTTTAATTGATTGCAATCTTGTTCTATGATGTTTCTGTTTTAAAAACAAGTTAAATTGGAGGTTTGGAATATCCTATTACACATTTACGTATCACACTTCTTTTTATATCAATAAAAATTTAATAAGTTTTTCTTGGGATTTAATATATAAAATATATCAAAATTAATAATTGAAGTTTACAAATAAAATTTTTATTAATATAATAGGGAATGACAGATAAATACGTAATAAGATATCCGAAGATCAAATTTAATCACTTAATTAAAGTTGGGTTATGAATAATCTGTATGGAGGACAGAACTTAGAAATACTATGTAATTCCATGTGGAAGAATCGATTTTTCTCTAGATTCCAACCATCAATTACTCCATTTGTTTATTTTTAAAAATCATTTTAGCTAATAAATTTTATTTCAAAATAGAAGTCACTTTATATTTTTTAAGGAGCATATTTGTTTTCCGATGAGCATTTAATGAAAAAATTTCAATCATATCCTTCTAATCAATGTAAATATTAAGATTGAATTAATATAAATAATATAAATAGTGTTTTAATCTAAGAAAAATATTAATTACTAAACAATCATTATCTTGGTTTGTGTTCTCAAACCTTAAACGACTTCTTAAAAGAAATGGAGAAAGTATATAAATACTTAGTCTATTAATCTTGCTGATGAGATTAGTCATGACTTCAACTTTTATATAGTACTTCCTTCGTTACTATTTATAAATTAAGGAAATTATTTTTTTTTTTGAAATATCTCCATTTATAATATCAATCAAACTAACAACATTAATTAGGGAAAAGAAAAAGACAAGGGTAATATAGTAAAAAAAAAGTAAAATACCTAATAAACTAACAATAATAACTTATATTTAACAATAAAGAAAATTTTAGTTCAAATAACTTATAAATAATGACGGAGAAAGTATTAAATGTACTTTAAGCCATGGGGAGGTTCAGAAATTCATAGTGAAAAGGATTTCCATAAGTATCTTGAAAAGGATTTCCATAATGGTCTTTGGTGTTTATTATTTATATATCTATTTAAAACTTGGGAGGGGGTTTACGTTGTCGAATCTAAAACATTAACCAAGGGCATAATTCACTTTTTTTTTTTTTTTAACTAATTTATATTTTGGGTCGAAGTTAATATATGCTTTAGAACTTTAAAAACCTCCAACTTGTTGAAAAATTGACAGTAATATTAAAAGAAGTGAATGTGAATGAGAAAATTATTTCTCAACGTATCACTTTTAAAATACTTGTTAGATTCATTATCAAGTTTCGATAATGCTTGAAAATTAATTTAAAAGTTTTATGGGGAATTTAAATGATTATTTAAAAATTCGAAATGAATTCCTCGAGAATTTAAATGGTTGCATAGAAATTTCAAATTACTTCATTGAATCCATCGTATTCTGGGAGTAGATTTCCATTTTAATCTTGAGCACATGTATTAGAGGAGGTGAATTTGTTTTAAGGAGACTGCATTGTAAACAAGCCTCGGATATTTATTCTTGTCTTTTTATTTTAAATATCTTTTATTTATCTTTTGTTGATTTGCCTATTGAATACATATTTCTCATATTGTTTATAACATAATTTAAAAAACACACCAACTCATTGATCAAACATTTAGCTCAGGTATTCAAGTACCCAATAGTTGAGATGTAAGACTTGAAACATATAAATCGATAATAATAGTTAAAGTGTGTGCATAAACCTGTTACGAATACTACTTGTAAATAAATAAAATGTAACTTATGGGACATTTTTATCCCTATGTTTGAATCAAAATATCACCTATTCTTCTAGATACCTTGTTAAAGCTGTGATTCTACATAATTTGCTGATCATGTAGTAGGGACTAGTATTTGGGAATCTTTATATGGTTAAGGATTTGGGAATCTAAATATCACCTATCCTTCTAGGTACCTTGTTAAAGTTGTCCTACATAATTAATGAATTTAATATACTTTTAATAAGCAATGAATTTACGTCGAAGGAACTTTTCTAGCAATCGGCAACAGTGATTTCTGTTAGGTAGCAGTTTGGAAAATCTATAAAATATCGCTCGGCAGGGATGGTTCTAATACCCTAAAAAGTAAAGTCAACGGAAATGTAGGATGAGTATTTGTTACTCCCTCCTTTTAAAAATATGTCATTTAATGAAGAAAGTCTTATTTTAAAATGATTGTTATTTACACAATTCAAGATAAAATATAGGATTGAATTACTTATTTTACCTTTTCTTTATCAAATTTCCTTTTAATATTTTTCAATGCAATTAAATACTTCATACATCCCAATTTTTAAACTGACAAATCAAATAAAGGAGAGAGAAGGAATGAGAAAATAAAGGAGGAAAGAGGATTTTGAAATGCAATTCAAATTAAATTAAAGAGGGACAAATTTATCTCAAATGGATAATATTATGATTATTTTAATTCTGGTGAAAAATCCTTAAACGGCATTATTTTTTAAACCGAGGGAGCATATGCAACACTATACTATTAATAATAACTTCACCCTACTCTAATTAAAAGTCATTTCACATCTCATCTTTTATTCATTACTATAAATCATTATTGGTAATTTAATGAATATTTTACTTATTGTTTCCCTACATTATCCATGCTCTCTTGCCATAAAATATTTTTATATTTTTCATTCCTTAGTTCTTCTCTCTAAAGACATTTCGGAAAATTTTTTTTTTCCTTATTAATAAAATGAATATAAATAACTTATAACCAGATGATGAAGCAACACAATGCCCGGTAGCTAAATATTTTTTATATTTATATTTTTTTATTAGTGATAATTATTAATTTTTTTTAAAAAAAATATAGAGTGAGAGGATTATATGAAGTTTCAATCTAAAAGCTTTGTCTTATAAATTTCAATTAACAAAGTAATTAGATAATAAAAATCTTTTTTTTATTATTATTAGTGATAATTGGCATAAAAATCTAAATCTAAATTCTTGGCTCATTTAAATAAGGGTAATCACCAAAAATATGCTAACCAAAATCCTTAACACATTCACACTATAAAAAAAAATTACTTATACTAATTAAAAGTTAAAACAAATCACATCACATGTTATCTTATCTTGTATCATTAAAAATAAATTAAAATCTTAACAAACTTTTAATTGGTAACCTTTCTCAATCCATCTTACCCTATTGTAAAAAATAAACCTTTATAGACATGATTTAACGTGTCATCAAAATCAAAACTTACGGCTACTGGATCATGTGTTGAAAGATTATTTTGTTGTTTATGCTATTATCTTATTTTCTATTTTTTTATTATATTATTTGAAATTATTAATTATTTTGAAATATTTAAATCATGGACATGTTTTATATAAACTTTTTATATCATTGAGTTTTATTTAGAATAGAGTTTAAATATAACAACACGTCTTAATATTTATATCAAAAGTGATTTGACACAATGGTTGAGGAAGTAAGTTTGTAATAAATGGTTGCAAAATCGAATCTATCTAATTATTATATTTAATTTCAAACTAACGGGTATTAGAGATGGGTTGGGATCAATTTAGGATACATCTAAAAATAAGATCTAAGAAAAACTTATTTTATTTTATTTTTTTAATTAGAATATCAACTCATTGGGTTGAATAGTATATCACGATTTAGGCACGTATTGTCACAATGTTGTGAGTCGTAATATACTGATTTTTATTTATTACTTTTGTAGTGATGTATTCATTACCATTTGACTAGTAGTTTAAGGAGCATTGAAACTTGAAATTTAACCGTTTAGATACGTATCCAGAGAAATAGGAAAAAGAATTATTACTCCTTCCAGGTTTTTTTATAAAAATTTTTTATAAATCATTTTAACTAATTAATTTTATTTCAAAATAGAAGTCATTTTATATTTTTTTTAAAGAGCATTTTTATTATTCAATAAGCATTTAATGAAAAATTTTTAATCATACCCTTATAATCATATTAAATATTAACTTGAATTCATATCCTTTAATATAAAAAAAATATTAATTATTAAAATAATCATTATCTTTAATTTATGTTTTAAAACCTTAAATAACTTCTAAAAAAGAAACGGTGGGTGTATGATGTATTGGAACTAAATCTATTTTGGATATAATTTTTTGTCAAAAGACATTTCTCTTTTAGTCTTTAAGATTTATTTACACATGAATTCATATTAGTTCTACAATTAACCATGGGCACTGACGTAATCCTATCATCATAATCCAGAAGTTAACATAAGCGGTTCGGAAGCTTCCGTCGATGGAGATTGGAGTGCACGGGTGCATTTTTATACTTTTTAAAGGGCATTCCACTTTCTTCTTCTTTTAAGTTCCACGAGAAGCATAACTGTACCTGGACAAGAGTGCTTTAAGAGTTGATAACAGGTTATTTTATCTTTTTAATAACATATATTAACATGTATAATAATTTATTATTATTATTGGTATATCGGGATTAATGTAAATAAATTTGTAATAAAATATTTGAAATTTTTTAAACAATTATTCTGAGAAAAAAGAAAAACAAAAAAGGAGGTGGTGAGGGATCATGGGTTTTCTTCAGCTCTTGACATCGGCGAAGAAGAAGAATGGTTCCTACTTCTCAGATTGTTTTAAGAAAATTTTGTTCGAAAGGAAGTTTTTTTTCTTTTCTTAAATAATTATTTTCAAAATTACTTGCTATTCTAATATAAAATTTTAAAATATAACAGGAGAAAAGAATAACATTTTTATTATTTTTAATAATTATTTGGTTTCGTTTAAGATCTGAGATATTCTCTCGTATCTTCTATATCATCAATATGACAGAATATCCGGAGTCATTTTGGCACCTATAAGTTGTTCTTGGCCACCAAGAAAAGGGCAAAGAATTTTTGAGATATGTACTTATTAACAATAATGGATAGATAGGTGGATGCATGACAGTCAATCTTCACCCATATATGGATATTCACTTGGGAGTAAAGTCAACATGCTTTATCATGATGATGAGTCTTTTATCTTTATAGGCAGCAATGGGTAGAAAACAAATGGAAGACCTCATAGCCTAACACCTGCACATTTTATTGTAGTCCCTTCTTTCTTTGACAATATTCTCTCATCCCGTGTGAATATTTCTTAATTTCTTGGTTTGTATTACTTAGTCCATCATTATTCATGACTCTTTAGTGATATTTCTTTCGTCCAAAATTAAATATTTCAATTTGAGTTGAATATATTTTTTAAAAAATATTTAATTTAATTAATTTTAATATTGTAACATCGTATTTGTTAATAGAAGTCTAAATAAATTAGCTATACACTGAGTAGAGCTTGCCTTAGTAATAAACTTGTTTGGTATTCGCTGCGAAAGGTTTCGTGTTGGAATCCTGCAGAACTTTCCCTCCCCAAAAAAAGAAATTAGCTATATAATTCCAAACAACTTAAAATAGAAAACGAAACATTTAATTTCAAATTAATGAAATTTTTTTTCTTCTAAAATATTACCATTTGTAAGTTATATCAGTCTCATCACAATGATTAAAGAAAAGCAAGAAATAAAAATTAATTTAAATAATTTATAAATAATGACGAATATAATATTCTTTTGCAACCGTTCCAACGGAGGAAAATGTACACGTAACTGCTTGATGTGAATTTAAGAATCGTGAGAATACATAAAGCAAGTTATTATGAGTAACTGTCGGACTCGGACAAGCATTATTATAAACCTCTCAGTTTCCTCTTTATTGACATTACAATCAAATCAAAGCAACTGTATTCCAACGACACCGTGACAGAATCCAATTTGGCGATTCTAGTGGGTACAAGTTCAAAATTGTAAAAATACTACTCTCCATCCATAATTATAAATTAAAATTATTGGTCAAATCAAAATTCTAATTATATTCTTTTAGTCATTTTGATCTTTAAAATATTTTTTTTATTAAATAAGGACTTAAACTAATACAAGTTTGGTCATTTTAGTCCATAAAGTATTTTTTGATCAAATAAGGACTCAAACTATAAATATTTTGATCATTTTGATTCTTAAAGTATTTTTTTGACCAAATAAAGACTCAAACTATTTACCGATTAATCATTTTGATCCTTTCGATTGAAATCTTCAAAAAAATTATCGGCATTGTCAATGATGAGTTGATTAAAATATTGAAGGTATTTTCATCATTTTACTATTTACTTTTTAAAAAATAAAAAAAAAAGGGAACAGTTCTGGTACTATTCATCTTCTCCTGGTGAACTGTTCTGATAATGAAATCGATTGTAACAAGTTCATCACTCAGCCACATCATTCTTGTTTTCTGCTTGTTCCCTCTTGTTCTAAGATCTCTGAAAGCTTCCAGTGTTTCTTTACACGCAGGAAGAATATCATTTACCGGAACCCATGCATCAAGAGGAGCTGCTTCTGCACACCTTTCGGGGCTAAAAGGACCACCCACGAGCAGATTAAATCCTAACCTTCTGTCCTTTGTGGCCGGCATGTATGCAAGATCCTTCCTCCGTCGACCGGAGAAAATGAAAGGTACTAGAACTGTTCGGTTTTTATTTATTTATTTTCCCTTCGGTGAACAGTAAAAATAACTTAAATAACCTTCACATTTTAGTCAACTCAATGTTGACTCAAAATTTGGGTGACTTTTTTGAAAATTTATGTCAAAAGAATCAAAATGACCAACTAATAAATAGTTTAAGTTCTTATTTGATCAAAAAAATACTTTGGGGACCAAAAAGGCCAAAATTGTATTAGTTTGAGTTCTTATTTGGCCAAAAAAATACTCTAGGTATCAAAATGACTAAAAGGATATAGTTTGGGTCCTGATTTGATCAATAATTCTTATAAATTATTCATAATTATTTTATCATAAACCTTAAAGTGAAAAAAGAAAAATATTTTAGTGAAAAAAATTGAGAACATAACTAATAATTAGATACAAAAGAAATAATATTTTTTATTTATATGATTAAAAAAGATTTATATTGAAAAATAAAATTTTCTTTTAGAAAAAATTATCTATGCGTTACAAAATAAAAGAGCTAACTTTCCTTCTTCCTCTTAGATTACATTCATTTGAAAGCAATCCCCACGTACCACCCCAATCAAGAGAACACAAAAATAGAGATGAAGGGACGTGCATCACTAGAAATAGTTTAAGGTGAAAATATTGATCTTATTCAAGGTATTTTAACTTATCTCAACTAAAAGTCACCACATTTATCTTTCTATTTTTTGCCGGTTGATTTATGACAGGGACTCTTTTCCTTCCCTACCCTCCCAGTGAACCAAAAAAATGGCTCGGAATAATATCCTTTTAGAGTTTTATTAATATAAAATATATCCAAAAAACCTATGTAGATATTTATTATTAATGATTTAGAAAATGATATACAAAATGTGATAGTAAGTCTGGAGCAAAAAAATAGATCTAATAATTCAATCCAATAAATTGAATAAATGAAAATTTCCTTTATGTAATTGTAATTAGGGATGGCAATGGTGCAAGTTTTTTGAAGTCCAGATCTAACCTACCTGTTTTGGAGGGAGGCCTAACCTAACCTGTTACTTGCCATAGGTCTGCCAGTCGAGGTCCATGACATGACCTGTTATAGGGCGGTGTTGGTTTTGGTCAAGTTATCCCATGTGGCTTAATAACTTGATCAAAACCCATTTCGCCAATAAGACTCACCTTGACCTGATTTTAAAAATAACAAAAATTATGTAAACAACAAGAATTGAACTTGTTCATGTGCATAAATTTTCATTTTAAGATATATAATAATATTTCACTCAAAAGCATACTTATTCTAATTATGAACATAAATATAATAATTCAACTCATTATTTTCATGATACATACACTTAGCACGTAGCTTAAACCACTAAAAAAAAAAAAAATCATAGGCCATATTTTGAAGTAAATTTAATCTAATAACATGCACTACCATTTCCTTATATTTTTAAATATCTTGAATCTGTAGTTTTAATTTTCATATTTTCAAACTAATCCTATATAATAACATATTTAAAAATTTAATAAAGCATTGGCATTTATTTGAATACAAGTGGATGGAGAAATTGAACATATGACTTTATACATAAGTTTAAAAAATATAAAACATTTTCATATAAAAAGGATCAAAATATATATTAACCATTTAAAGAGAGTGAAAACAAAAATCTCTACATTTAATTCCAAAAGATAAAGTGCTAGTGTTTTTCGGTAATATTACACCATTTGGTTTTTATTTGACAAAAATATATTACATTAATCCACTCTATTATATTATTAAATGATATTTAAAAGGAATAATTTCATTAAAGGATAAATAGAATTAATTTGAATAATATAATATAATATCAATTATTTAAATAATATATACATATATCTTTGTTCATAATATATATACGTTAATTATTATTTTTTGGATAAAATAACATATTACAATGTATTAATAAATTTTCTTTAATAATATTGACAAGAATCACTTTGGTAAAGATAAATAGAAGTATTTGAATAATAATAATTAGAATAATATACTCTTAACTTTTAAATAATTTATATGTAATTTATCTTATGTTTCCAATTTACATAATTTATTAGTTTTTGAGAGAAAGAAAAAAAAGCATATAACATGATATTAAAATTTAGTTAACTAATATTTATAATAACTACTTTACCAAACTAGGGGAATAATCTATAACAATATGCTATTAATGTTTTCAAAAAAAATAAATCATATTTTCTTTTTAAATTATATCATGTTATTGGTGTTGAAAAAAATATGTATATTAAATATCACTCGTTAAACAATAAAGAAGTAAAATAATATAAAATACATAATAAGAATTTAAACGATACTATTTAGTGTAAGTATGATTATATGACTAAGATTTTTTCTTTTGGAAAAAAAAAAAAGAATATTACATTTCATTAAATGAACTAGTTAAACTAATTTTATAGAACCACTTCCACTAAAGGATAAAAATAATTAGTTTGTATAGCACAAAAGTAATACATAAAATATAATATAATATTTTATTGAACCACTATTTTATTCATTATTCATATAAATTAATATTTTTTAATATATCTTTTTAAAATATCCTACTATATATTAATTATATTTTATATTATTTTTTTTAAAACTATTAATATTTAATATACATAATATATTATGCCCTCGTAATATATTAATTAATAGGATAGTTTTGGACAGATCAAGCCGAGCCAAGTCAGAAAGGATAGGATAGGTCTCTAGATAGATCCAAACCCAACCTGTCTCGCAAACGGGTATTTAAAATTGAAATCCATACTGATTTCATTCTTAAATAGATAGGGTAAAATCCATTCCTAAACGGATCAGGACAGGTTGGATATCCATTGATCAGGTCATTCATCCCTAATTGTAATACAACAGATAGGGAAGGTGCGTGTTGTATTGAAAGATGTGCTACCGAAAGGTATCCTACGGAAAGAATGAATGAGTGAGAAGAGAAAAACAGTCAAAGAGTCAAGATCCAGAAGATCTGGAATTTTCAACTGAAGAACCAAAAAACTGAGAAAAGTTATTCCAAGCTCCAGAAATGATATCCTCCTCCAGATCGTCCTCAAAATGGCCAAACAAAGCAAAAAAATCATAAGATTCCCAATTTGGAACATACGGCTGAAAGTGATCGTATCCTAACCCGAATCCTGATATCTGACCCATATCTTTTATCTTCTCTTCTCCTCTCTAACCTCTCATGAATGACATCAATGATTGAGATGAAGAACCTCTGCAACTGCTCACCCGTGGTTTACCTGGGCGACTGCCATTCGACAGAACTCGGATTTTCCTTTTTGTGGTGGAATTAAGATTTACCTCCATGTGTATCCATCCATCCATTAGAAGGGAAAAAGAAAAAGGGGTAAAAAATATGATGCCTTTGTATTACGGGATATAAATAATTTGAAATTCCTCATCTGACTTATATTTTAAAGTGCGAGTACGA
The DNA here is from genome assembly GCA_028571225.1 of Parsonsia alboflavescens. Classification (NCBI taxonomy): domain Eukaryota; kingdom Viridiplantae; phylum Streptophyta; class Magnoliopsida; order Gentianales; family Apocynaceae; genus Parsonsia; species Parsonsia alboflavescens. The sequence continues at coordinate 3,672,586 of JAOXNR010000029.1, read as the reverse complement.
TTGCTATTTTGTTAACACGAGAGCTACAGTGTAAACGCATTAGAGTAAGAAGCATGATGACGATCTCTGTGGTTTGATGCCGAATCCTTAAAAGTTCTTTGTCACTGACTGAGCTCAGAATCCAAGTAGGATCACTCCAGTCCCCGCTGTTTTAGACCAGTTGGGTAAAAATTAAAGACGTTGGATTCTAACTCTTTGGTTGGTACCCGTTTGATCAAACTTTACTTTGTATTTTCTATGTGATTTTATAAAAATTAAAATAATTTTTTTTAAATACTCTTTAATAATCTTTTAAAAAATCTGAATATTATTTTATAATATATCATTAGAAGGGTAGTATTGAAAAAGTACTTTCAAATACTTAATTAACTAACAATAATGATTTATAATTGATGATAAGAAAAGTTAGTTAAAATAACTCATATTTAATCATTGAGAGAGCAATAAATCACTACCTCCACTTTATTAGGAAGTGGCAAGCATTTTCACCAATGTTAAATTTTGGCAAAATCAGTAATGTGGTCACAGAAATCATCACTTTTTTTTTTTCAGTTTGACTATTAAATTACAAAACTAGTCAATTATAATATTCGTGACTATTATTTAACCTAACAACCACAAAGTGGCTAAATTTTTCAAAAATGCAAAGTATAATAACTAAATTGTTTGAAAATCTAAAGTATATTGGTTAAATTGACTAATTTTGTAGTCAACTGATCAAATTGAAAAAAAAGTAACCATTTAAATGGCCACATTATTAATTAAACCGTTAAACTTTTACCAATAAACCCACCATATGTAGATCAAATATAATATTAGAGAGGGAGGTCCAGAGTTTGTTGTTAAAAATTTATATTCAGTCCACACTTGAAGAGGTATGTTAGATATTTAAATTCAATCTCCCTCTATTAATTTAATTTTTTTGAGTAAGTGAAAATTTAACACTTCTAAACATATGTCTATTTTCTTAGATTCTAACCATGTGATGCACATGACACCATAAATATATATATATATATATATATACCAAGGGGACGGGAAGTGATTTCATGTGGTTTGAAAAGAGGAATGGAAGAAGTACTAGACTCAGGAAGTTTGTGAGTAGAGGAAGTACTTTGTTTTGAAATTAAATGTTCACCAATAACTTGTAAATACTTATTGGCATAATTGTTTTGCTCAAAAATATTTTTGATATCTTTTGGTGAAATCATATCATCATCTTTTCTTTTGAAGGGAGATGCATCAAGCATCTCGGATCCAAAAAGTACTTTATATTTTTTAGAAGGGGGAAATTCAAAAGAAATGTTGGTTCCTTGGGCAGTTTGCCAAATCGGATTTAAGGATTGTGAAAATGGATAATCAATTTTATGAATTAAAGCATAAGCTTCAAATCATAAGAAAAAATCAATATTTTGTTCAATAGAATTTAAAAATGCATAAAATTCTTCTTGGACCTGTGTTCTAGCCGGTCCTTGAAATTGAGAAAAAAACCAATTTTTCTTTTCCACATTTTCTGGAGAATAAAATGCTTCTCTAAGTTGTTTTTTGTTTATTACAAATTTTTCTTCAAAATCAGTTTGTAACATATTGAGTTCTCATATCATAGCAGAATGCGTTGGAGATGTAGGAATGGTTGGATCAATCTCAGTCGGAAGACTTGCTGAATGATCAGTTTGAATTGTATACCTAGGTTGAGGAATCCTAGGTTCTAGATTGATATTCTGTAGATGTGTTGCTACAGAAGAAACAGAATGCCTAGCAGATTGGCTAGATGAGGGGTCTAAAACAGGAGGATTGAAAGATCTATGACTAAGAGATCTGTGGAGGGTTCTTTGGCTTAAGGACCGCTGGAATGAGACTTCTACAGATCCATTAGTGAATTGTCTAATATTTGAAATTTGTGTATTTTCTGCTTTTTTAGAAGCAGTTACTTCTTGTAAATCCCAAGTTATAGGGAGATTAACTTGATTCCATGAAATTCTTTTGGGGATTGAAAGATTGGATTTTTTCAAATCAGTTTGAAAAAGGATAGTTTCTCCTTTAGAGGATCTTTGAAAGGCTTGGGTACAAAAAGCAGAATTCATAACCTTATATTGAATTCTGTAGATAATTGTTACTGGGGAGGATCCAGTTTTCAATTTGAAGTTGGAGAATTTAACATTTAAAGTTAAAGTATCCAAAATGTTTTGATCTCTTAATGAGACTGTAAAATTTGGAAAAAAATCAAAATAAACTAGGTCATCACAAAGGCTAGTTTCAACCATGCCTAGTATTGAGTCCTGGAAATCTAGGAATCTGGCATCCCTAAGACAGAGAAGAAGGGCTGTATCAAGTCCTTCAGTTGAAAGAGGTTTAGCAGCAATTTGAACAAGGCCAAAATGCAAATAGTTGTACTTTTGTTGAAATCTTTTAATGGATTTTTGAGAAAGAAGTTTGATTTCTACTGTATTAGAATTCATTTTTACTGTTAGTTCAACAGTCTTGATTGAATAATCAATAGAAAATGACCATTTTGGAGAATTGTAAATAGAGTTGGAAGGATGAACTGGAATTTTCCAATTATCTATTGATTGTTGGAGATCAGAAAAACTGATCTCTTTTTTTATTTTGACTCCAGAGTTGGAGGATGAAGAAGAAGATGTAGAGAATTTGGAAAAGGAACGGAAAAGAGAAGACATAATGATATTAAAAGACAATAGTAGGGATAAAAGATGTAGTAATTGAAAAACAAAATATAGAGCACAATAGTAGGTATGAAATATCAGGTGTAAAAACTTCCCTTAACCAAGGTAATCATCACCTTCAAGTTCCATAAAATAGGGCATAAGTTATATAACAAATATTATAAAGGATAAATAGACTCTAGCAGTAAAACTTCAAGACATGAGTAATCAATAATGTTTAAAGCATAGATCTATAATAAGGCAATAATAATCTTAATTAAATCAGGCCATTGAGATAAATCTCTTCTCTTAAGTCGACTGGGAAAACAACGCCATCACACTGCGCAGAAAACATCTCTTCCTAATTTAATTAAAGTTACAAAGATATATCATAGATCTATGCAGAAAACATTATCAGATAAACAGGTCAGGAAATTAATATCATGAATGTACGTGAAGTTTGTAGGCTGCTAGAGAAACCAGTAGCTTCTAGCATTTCAAGAAGACATAGATCCCGTAGATCTTACTCTTCAAGGTCCTACTTTCGATATACATCCAAGTTTTGAGTATACTTAACCATCATAATATAAGTTATATAACTTAAGCCACTACCTTACTTCCCCATTTGGCTCTGATACCAAGGGGACGGGAAGTCAACCTACCTTACTTCCCCATCTGGCTCTGTTTCTACCTTAGGCGAAACCGATTCTGAATCAGAAAGTCAACCTGATTCTCCCAACGATGCAACTCAAGAATATAGTCAACCTATTCCTCTAGAAATAGATCCAATTAAGTTATCCAGACCCAATAATTGGAAACAGCCCCAAAAGCTGTATTATTCTAGAGCCACTCATCCGGATGTAGGATTAGAAGAAAGTCCTAACATTCTTCAAAATGCTTATAATGCCAATAACAATTATGAATGGAACATAGATGGTCAAACTGAATACAACATTCTGTCCAAACTTCAACAGATGACTATGGTAGCCACTGCTTATAGAACTACCCATACCAACTTTCAACTCATATTTTAGTTGCCGGATTTACTGGCCAACTCAAAGGTTGGTGGGATGAACATCTCACTGAATTCGATAAACAAAATATTTTTCAGGCTCTTAGAACCAGTCAAGATGGTACTCCAATTATTCAGGATGGACATACCATCCCTGATGTTGTTTCAACTCTTATATTTACCATAGCCAAAACATTCATAGGTAATCCTGGAATTTTTAGAGAAAAATCCTCTGAAATTCTTAATAATCTCAAATGCAAGACCCTCTCTAATTTTAGATGGTACAAAGACTCCTTCTTAACTAGGATTTATTCTAGACCAGATGGCAATAACCAATATTGGAAAGAAAAATTCCTAGATGGATTACCCAAATCTCTTCGTGACCTTGTTCGTGAAGAACTCCAAACCCAGTATAATGGCATCGTCCCTTATGAACAAATTACATTTGGCCAACTTACCAGCCAGATCCAACAAGTAGCTTTAAAAATCTGTAAGCAAGATAAAATGCTTCGCCAACTCGCTAAAGATAGAACCCAAAGAAGAAAAGATTTAGGATCTTTCTGTGAACAATTTGGTCTTCCTTCTTGTAGCACTAAAAATTACAAAAAACCCAAGCCCAAACATACTTCTGCGATCTACAAATCTCATAAGTCCTAAACAACCTTTTCCCAGCCCACAAAATCTCCAAACCAGCACAAACCCAAATTTAGACCCAGGAAAAACACTCAAACCTTAAAATCCGTAATTTGTTTTAATTGCAAAAAACCAGGGCATATGGCTAAATATTGCAAATTGTCCAAAAAGATTCAAAACCTTTCTTTAGACTCTGAGACCCTTAGTCTACTCCAAAATCTACTCATCCAATCAGACTCTGAATCAGATTATGCTGATGATGAGCAACTCAATCAAATCCAAGATGATGACATTCCTTTATCCTCTTCCCATTCTGATTCTGATTCTGCTTCCAACATTAATGTATTAACAAAAGAACAAGATCTCTTATTAGAATTAATAGGAAAACTTCCTGATAATCAAGATAAAAGACAATATCTTGACAAATTTAAAGAAACTTTTGATCCTGCTTCATCATCCAAAAGTAATCCTTTACACTCCCATCCTAAGATTGCTAATACTTACAATATCACAGAAATCCTCAACAGGTTCCCCACTAAACCATCCACTAGCATTACCATTAGTGATTTTCAATCAGAAATTGCTTTTATTAAAAATGAAATTAGAGAAATTAAAGCTTCCCAGGAACTAGATCGCCTAGTTCTTCAAAATCTTTCAACTCAAAGCTCTCACAAAGAAATTTTCCTTGAATCAACTCTAGAAAAACCTGATAATTTCTTAAATTATCTTTCAAAAATTTCTATTCAAAGATGGCATATTAAGGTCACTTTGATTATTCAAAATTCTTTTGTTCTCGAAATCCCAGTATTAGTAGATACAGATGCTGACCTTAATTGTATCCAAGAAGGCCTTATTCCTACCAAATTCTTCGAAAAAACCAAGGAAAGACTTAGGTCTGCCAATGGAGAAAAATTAGGTATTAATTTCAAACTTTCTGATGTAGAAGTAAAATATGCTTCTTTATCTGTTCAAACATCCTTTCTTCTAGCCAAAGATTGAAGGGGAATCGGATCCGAATCCATGAGGAAACGGATCTGGAGTCCCAGGATTTTCAAAAAATTTTCACATTGAAGTTCGAGAACGATACCTGATTTGAAGATTTGCGGAGATCTGTCCTGCGGAATGGATCTGGACGTCTTGATCTACTATGCAAAAGATCTTCTAATCTATTCCCTATCTG
>JAOXNR010000029.1:3641749-3659038 GCA_028571225.1 Parsonsia alboflavescens | reverse complement strand
ATATATATATATATATATACGGATTTGCTAAGGTGCGCTTCGAAGCGCACCTTAATACGCGCTCCGACCGTTATCGTAACGGCAAATTGCTACGGTGTTGCTTGGCTGCATGTGCACTGTAGCAATTTGCCGTTACAGTAACGGCCGGAGCGCACATTAAAGTACGCTCCGGAGCGCACCTTAGCAAAACCGTATATATATATATATCAAGAAACCAACTTAATCATGAGGCAATATTGATATAAATTAATTTAGAGCTGTCTTTCATTTCCCGTATCAATCACAAGTTAATTAATGAATAATTAGGTTGGTACTGAGATCATACTTTTAAAGACTATATTATATTAATAGATATCTTGGCTTCCATCTTTGTTGCAGATGGGAGGTGGTTGGTCCGCAGGGTGAGGTAGAATATAGCCCATTTCCAGTCCCTCAAGGTGGCCTCCCAGCCAAGTTTCAGGAAGAATCTACCAGCAAGTAGGCATCATCCCAATTGTGTCAAAGGAAAGAGATCTCTCTAGAAACTATGCGAAGAAAAGAAAACAAAAAAGAAGAACCAGAGGCATAGCGGGACAAGGGGAAAGATGCCTCTAATGTCAATTTTCTAGCCCAGAACAACCCTCAAATTTTTTCTACTAGGGTCTATGTATCTCAACAATTATGTAAAATGTATAAAGAGTATTTCCTATTATGTTTATCCATGTTCAATAATGGATCGATCCCCTTTAAGTAAAGCAATGCAAGGGATGTACTGATTCTAAATCAACAATGCCAAATTTCTACCAGAGTACTGTATTTCAATGCAATTATCAAGTAGTACTACTTTAATCTCAAAATATTCTATGGTTTTCAAATTACGTTTTATTAATCTTATCCTTAAATAATAATTGCTTTTATACAAATAGAATTATAGTGTTATAAATATGAGAGGCAATTAAGCTTTAAGGGTATTTTACATATAATGAAGGTACACTTAATATACATACAAAGGCTAAAGATTTCTCTTTTAACTGTCACTTAATTTTTTCACAACTATTAAAATAAATTTTACCTCTTTGTTACTAAGTTACCCCTTCTAATAAGGGCATTGGAAAAATAAACTTATCTTATTCTCTTCCCTCATTTTTCTTTTTCTCTTTTCAATGGGCAATAGTTGACTATTTTAAGGATAATATCAAGAATTCATTCACCTTTTTTGCATTAGTGGCAATTAAAAAACAATAAATGAAATCTTCCTAAGTTACAATTAAAAGAGAACAGAAGGAATACAGAGGGAGTATACTTTAGGACAGAGAGTATATGTAAACAGCTACAGCCAAACTTTACTGGATAGTATCAAAGAGACAGCTTTTCATTCAATGAGTAATCTCTTTTGGGTGCCCTGAAACTTCGATTTAATTCACGTGGAAGTCGGCATCAATGGACACAGTTGCTCCACGTGTTGTTCAATGGTTGGGTGAAAAATAAATGCACTGCCCTCAGCTCAAGGGCATGCAGTTGGAGAGCACAATGGTTTGCTAGCTAGTAGCATGCTCCAACCCCAGTGGTATTTTAAAGAGGGTCCCATATTACAGCAGCCCATAGTTAACCTAAGGAATTCTGAAGCTAATATGGTTTGGCCGGCGGCCATTTATGTTGTGTTTTCATAATATTTCATACTGTACTGACCTAATAATGAAGAACATATATGGGGAGGTGATGAAGATATCCTCTACAACAAATTGCACCTTTTCGCTAACCTTATTTCATCTAGATGGTTCCTACCGAGAAAGTACCTCATTACTGTCTAAGACTCTTAATCTTCTCATCTGTAATTCGCCGCCTATTTTTAAATGGGAAAGGTTGTGATTGGAAAAAGAAACCCAAACCAAATGGCGAACAAGAACATACAGAGAAACTCATAGTTGTAAAATGCAATGCATAATACTGGAACAATATACATAGTATAAAGTAGCAAAGAATTTTGGTAGTCAAGATATATTACGTGGTCATTAATAACAACAAAATCTTACTTGAAGTTTTGACTTTCCAGCAAAGGTTGGTGTAGGCTTTACAATTTAAAGGAGTATACTTCTTGCATTTCATCAGCTTCCTGAGACAGACTTTTTGGTATTCACAAATTTCAAGTCACTTCTTCAATTCCAAAGAACAAAGAGACAAGGGTAAATCAAAATTCTTGAGTTCAACATTTCAAGTGTGAATCCTCCAGTCAAAAATGATCACTGGAAAGAGAAAAATCAGTTCATTAATCCATCAACATGGCAGCATTATAACACATGAAGTTGTTCTCCTGCTAGTTTGCTTCTTCGCTTTTCTTTCTTTTCCCAAAATAACTAACTTACTATTTAGTACGCTTGTTGCCTAACAACTTGTTTTTGCCTTCAATTTGCTCTTACGGAAACATTGGCAGGCCTGAGATAATCACTAAATTCACACCAACAGACTTCTGAAACACTCAGTAGATATAAAATCAACTTAAGGACCATGTTCACCCAGTCATTTCAAAATTAAAACTGAAGTTACAGACTCCGAGAAAACTGCAAAGAAGAAACCTAGCATCAAAAATGACATTGCATATATTGACATCAATTTTGGACATCGGACACTCCTTCCAAAAATGTTACAGCGAAGCATGATATTTTTCCCTTGGTAAAGTTTGTGACATGATAATGTCACATACCTGATAATTATTGTCCTGTCTACTATCAAATGCCCTCAAATATGAAATTAATTCAGCAAGCTAAGAAAGGCATGTGCCGGGAAAGAAGTAAAGAAACTTACTTTTCTTTGCAGAGATAAATAAAACCTATTTAAATCAGTATAATAATTTTGAAAAGAGCATGAAGATAAACATGTCTTAAAATTAGCAAGGCAAGGTGTACTGGCCAGATCATGACATTACAAGACATCAAAAAGATCAGGACACTAGCAGCATTGGATGGGCCATTAGAGTGAGTAAATTACCTATTTCCATTTTCTCTAAATTACCATATTCAGCTCATTACCAAAGAAACCAATTACTGTATTCAGACAATCATTCAATCAAGCCATACGCACAAGAATTACCAATAGGCTTAATATTCAATTGGACATGAAACTTCGAGAAGTAAAAAGACTTCCCATTAACTCCAAATGAGTCATGGTTCCTTAAATGATATAACAAATATTTCCAATCAACTAACTCATGAGTCCTGTTCATTTCATCATCTCACTTCAACATAGTCTTTAGATCATTTTATATATCACTTCCTTTTAAATTTAACAGCAGATGTCGAAATAGAATCTCAAAACTTCTATAACATCATGGAAGGCATGAAATTCTATTAGTTGCTCAGAGGATACACACACAATGATGCAACTAATCAAAATCAGTTTTCATATTTTGACCTACACCAACCATGACTGGGAGTGGGACCAAAGCTTCAGCAATTTCAAGAGAACAAGACAAACAGAGATTCGAAACACTGATAGAGAGTTGAAATAGTGTTGCAATAATCTAAAAGCAAGTTGGTAGCCTATTTCCACACAGAGTAGGAGGAAATTTTGCCTGAATCTTGAGGAATGCTTTAAAGACAAGGTAGAGACATCCGGAGAATTAAGAGATACGCTCACCTAGAAAATTGACAGAAAAATCATTTTGGTTTTTCATCGGCCAGTTATTGGCTGAGCATAAGGATGTAGAAGTGATGCTTCACCAAACTCTAAAGGGGTCAAGTATTAGGACTATATAAACATGAAATTTCACATGAATAAAGTTGAAATTCAGATTTCTCTCACATTCAAGCAAATCCAGCACCACATCTGACAAACTCAAGGCTAATATACCATTCATACTAGCACAGATAAACATTGATAAGCATATAGATAATCAATCTTGCAGCTTCTTGTCTTTTTTATTATTTTTACTCATGATTGGCCTCCATAAGATTTCCAGATTCCTCTTCTGACCTATATAATCCATGTTTACTTCGAGACTTGTGCCGATGATGAAATTGGCAATCTCCCTCCAAACCTCTTAGAAAGAAGATTATTTAAAAAGAGAGGGGAGAAAAAGGTCGGCAAGTCCAGGAGCTGGACCCATAACTAATTATGTGATCATGTTTTTTTCTGTGTGTGTTGAGAATATGTCCAAAATTTCAGTAGAAGAAACTATAGATTTTCATATTGAAGGAAACTAATATATGTGATAAAAATCCAATCTGAAGGCTTCATCTTGCAACTCAAGAAAAGTTTCCATCCAAATATGTAGCTTGTAAATTACAGAAAATTATAATAATCTTCCATAACCACCGGGAAAAAGGAATGACTAGCTGCTAGAAAGTCTCAAATGATGAATGAATAATGGAAAAGGGGGTAATTTGTTCATCCTTGGTATAGATAGAAATGCTTCTACATAGCCAGGAATCTTTCTGTATGACTTAGTTGTTCACATAACACATTCATTAGTTCTGTTACTCATAACATATGATTTAATGGCCCATCAGAGATGCTTTGTTAGGATATTTTTTGGCAATTTATTTGGATTTCTTCATCTTACACACACATCACTTGATACTAACTTGCATTTTTCAAGCATAGAGTTATATAATTATCTTCAAAGGAGATCTTACAAGCTTTTCAGCTAACATCTTAAAACCATAAATCTGAAAGCTACAGAGGTTTAATAAGTTACATGCACAAAAAATGTGGAGAAGAAAGGAACAGAAAGGAAGAAAGAAAAAATGGGTAACAGAAGGTCCCAACTGTTGTATGTCAATTGTATGAATAATGTTCGTTCATTTCCCGGTATGCATGGAAATAGTTCTACAGAAATGAAGAAATGATATTTTTGTTAATAGAAGAAGTATTCAATTTTTATGATAACCAAAGAGAAGTGTGCAAAATAAAATCATGAAATCAAGATGGCCTCTTATCTTTTAAGGATGGCTGTCAATATATGGTTGTCTTTTCATAGCCATGTCAATTAACCTGATCATTGTTAGCAAGATCTAACAACAAAACTTATATTAATACTCTAAGTCAAATCTCCTAAAAGTTAGACCTTTTCCAAGAATTAGAATGTCATATAAGGTAACAGAATTTTGATCAAATATTGCAAGAGATCCATTGATCGCCAAGGATGATCAATTGCAGCATTGTTAAGATGCCTGACTCTGAGATAGTAACCTGTTAACTTGTGTATTCTAGACTACTAGCATTTTAGTGCCAAAACAGCATTTATCCTGGATGTCAAGAGTTTGTGAATCAGTGAACTCTAGATCTTCATTTGGAAACTGTTCTTCTTATTCATAAGAACCAAGAATGGAGCTGTGCCAAGTGAGAGTTCTAGCTTTAGGAAAGTTAATGTATAGAGCCTGTAGGAAAGACACATGCTATATGAACAAATATGCCTCACTTTTTGATTTACACAATTCCTTCCTTCCTCATTGCATCCATGGATTCTTGTTATACATCTTTCAATTATGATATCCACCTTTTGTTCACTCTTCCCTCAAAACCTTGGCCATTGTCCCTGGTAGCATGGACTTTTCCAAGAAATCTATAGAACCTATTCCAAGAGCAAATATCCTGCTTTGCTTAGTGACCATTTGGACCATATCCCTTTTACGAGCTATGAACTATCAAATACACCAAAGAATCTGTATGCAGATCCCAACAGGAACAGAAATATCCAACAACCAGTGAAATTCCTAACAAAGCTCATCTTTGCCTCACTCACGAACTTCTAAATCCCAGTCTGCTAGAACAAAGATAATTTAGATAAGAAATCAACATTTATATAAAAATGAAATCAATCCTAGAACTACTTTCAGAGTTGCTAGAGTATACTATTTCTCCTATTATATTTGACAATTAACACACTCGTAGAACAGGTGATGGTAATTGATAACTATCCATTCCAGAGACAGCATGATAACGGGTAAAAGAACACAAAAGAGCAGAGACCTAATATTCTGCTCCTCCAAATTGTGTTTATTTCACTATCAAAATAAATCCAACAAGTAGATATAATCTGCCCTTTTCGTAATTCCCAGAATTTCATTCTTTCTCCCCAGCTGAACACATGCTCTTTAGAGTTGTCAACACACCATACAATCCATCAATAAATCTAAATCCAACAAAAGTATAGATTAACAAAGCTCATTATGCCTCAAAACAGTAAATATTCAATTGAGCAGGGAAGAATTTTGATTTATTACAGTAACTATTCGATTGTAATAATATTGTAAAATAATTACAATAGTAAATGCGTTGAAAAACTTTTTAAGAGGAATGAAAGACAAAATAATTATTTTAAAAAATGAAAATATAACTGAAATGAGAGGAAAAAAAAAGGGAGCGGCCGCCACCCTGTTCCCATTTTCATCCCTGCAATTATCAAGTGCATTCCTGTATTACTCCACATTCAAAAATCCTAGTGATATCAACGTTAAATATCCCGCACAATAGTACGCTTAACTTCCAATAATTTCATGCAATTCTACCAAAAAGAGAATTTAGCTTCTTCTTCTTTTTCGAGAAAAAAGCGAATTTTCCTTGCGGAGAAGAATTTCGTTAAGCCTTTCTGAAAGAGATGACGGATGAACGGCCATTGAAGTAGCTCAGGAACTTCTCTTTCCGAAAAGAGACAGAGATTGGAAAGTATGCGTAATGAAAATGATGCATTTACTCTGAACATTAACGTGGCCCAATTGGGAGATCCCCATTCAACCGTATCACTGTCAAATATTTAAGTTAGAGAACCTCCTCCATTCCAATTTGTTCGTCGCTCAAGATTTAAAAGTAATCACAACCTTACTTTTAGACGATTTTACCCTTCTTTAAATTTTACCTCAACTCCCGTCTCCTCTTTATTCCTTTAGTTGAGAATCTTAATAAGGTTGGTAGTTTTTAAAATGAAAAGTACGAATATAATAAAACGATGGAGAAAGACTATAAAAAGTTTGACCTTGAAGAAATTTAATTACAATTTTTTACCTTTGAGATAAGTAAGTAAAAAATATTTTAAAACAAATATTTCCTCAAGTGATAAATGAATTGAAATGGAGGGAGTATATCTCCCTTTTCAAAATATAAATCACTTTAAGGGATTTTAAATTATCTATTACTTATTCATGTCAATATAAAAATTATTCCATTTTTGATAACTTTATAAATGAATTTTCTATTTTACCCCCTTAATTAACTCCCTTTTTTTTTCCATTTCTTCTAAAAACAATTTATTGTTTATCTATTTTTAATAACCAACCAGTTAATAAGAGAGAGGAAAGAGGAGAGAGACAAAGTATAATCAAGAGGCATAATATTGTCTATGTAAAATGAAGGACTAATTACCTTAATTCTTTCTAAACAAGTGACTTATATTTTTAAAACGAGAGAGTACCAATGGTGGTGAATGCATACTTCACTTTATTTATTGATTTTTTTTTTTTTTTGGCTTTTCAAGATTATAAATTGATCGATCTTGGAGAGGATTAGCTTTTTCTAAAAGAATACACTTAACTTTTTTATGGAAAAAAGGGCTTAAAAATAAGCATTTAATTTTCTTTTGAAAAAAAAAAACTTAGAAAAAGATAAATATTTGTTTGAGTTGCTCTTTTAAGAATAATTCAGGAAAAAACATAATTTAATTCATATTTTAAATTTTAAAAAATTAACATTATTTGTTCACATGGGACATTTCCTCTTCATTTATATCCTTTGTTTCTATTATTTGATTCCCTTTTTCCGCTTCTTTGTTCTTTTTGAGTAATTGGATGTTTTAGGCCTTTAGTACCTAACATTTGATCTTCAGTGACTTTGGTCCTTAACCCTTCTTTTTACCATGTTGGTTCTTAAAAATTATCATTGGACAACTTGATCCTTCAAATTATATTCTTGAAAAAAAAAAAAAACTCAAGTCAACATTCATTTGACCAAATTAATTGTAGTGAATTCATTCCTATATTATTTAAACGATCAGAAACGATAAATATTAACTGAAATCTTGCAAAGTTACATTCCGCTTTATGCCATAGTAAGATTTCATTTAATGTCCGTTTTTGACCATTTAAATGACGTAGAACCAAATTTGAATTTATTAATTTGATTAAGTGATCGTTGATTGAGCTTTTAGGTGGTCTGTTTTCAAAGTTCAATTAGAAGGGCCAAATTGTTCAATCGTAATTTATTTGAGAATCAATATAGCAAAAAAAAAAAGATTAAGGACCAAAATATAAAACTAATCAAAGGTTAGATTCTAAACATCCAATTACTCGTTCTCTTTTATTTTATTTTTTATTCCCTTTTCATTCCTGTTACTTTTTTTTTTTTTTATATCTCCATCCCTCGTCAAAATCACTCGTAATAAAAACATGTCAGCGACAAGTAGGACTTGCTCAAATTGAAAAACAAACTTGTTTATGATTAAGAGTAAAAAGTTCTGATCTCCGTCAATGGCAGATTTTTGCTAATTCCTTCTTATAACCTAGTTTACTAATCAGACCCATTCTAAGAATGAGAGTGTTAAAAAAATATACTCCCTCATTTAAAATTGAATGTCTCATTTTGACTTGTACAATTTTTAAGATATTGAGTTGACTTAGTTCATTTTACACTTACAATATCTTAAAAAAAAAAAAACTAATTTTAGAAATGGGACATTCATTTTCTGATAATTTAAAATGAAATATGGACATTCAATTTCGGACGGAAGGAGTCTTAGTTGCTAATCTTAATATTATATAAATATATATATATATATATATTTATATCAATGAATTCAAAGATTTTTACATTTTAATAATTTATATAATATAGTGATAATTAAATTAATTAGTGAAAAAATAATGGTAACTTATATTAAGATCAAAAAGCCTCTTAATATTTACATAAAGTCAATATACTATTCAAAATTGTTATGGAAAAAAAATTATTCGAGAAGAATAAATTTTAAAACTATCAATTGATCCGCCATTAATTAAAAACAAATAGAAAAAGCAAAATTCTTATTAAAAAAAAAAAGTAGAATTGTGAGAGAGAAAGGAATGGAAAAGTTAAAAATAGTAGTAATTTTACTGCCCAAACGTTTTGTTCCTTTTCTAAATTTTCAGATTGATCTAATGAAATTGGAAAAAGTATTTTGTTTCTTTGTGTTGTTGTGGGTCCACATCTCCTCCACGCAGGCCAAAGCAAGCAATTGGATGCCGCCAGCCATCAAATCAGTGCTCCCGCATGAACCAGCTCGACACTCACAAGATCTGCACCTTCACTTCACTTCCCTTCCCTTCCTCACCTTTGCCCTTTCTCCCCCGACCAACTCCTCTCCGGAGCCTGTTTACCACCCCCATAATTTATAGCTCTAGCAGACTCCAAAAGTTCCTTGCTAAGCTCTTCTCCAGAACGGCGTATGCTTATCTCCCGTCCTCATTCAACCTAACCTCTGCCTGCCTGTGAATTCACCAACCGGAAACTAAGCAATTTTTCTCACATATCGGCTTTGACTGTAGTGTATACGGAAGAGCTCGAATACAGCTCGAATTAGGGCAGTTTTGGGAGTGTAGATAATGAGAATTGATAAGTGAAGTTACGGCTCTGGGGTTTCGAGTTTCACAGTTCGCTCATGGACTTCATCTCCACTGCCAATGGCGTCCCTAGTGTTTCGCATTTCTTCCTCGCGATATGTTCTGCCGTTGCTTTTGGTGTCGTCAGGTTCTTCCTTGACAGATATGTTTTCCGCGTAAGCTTCTTGTTCTGGGATGATTAGGATATGTTGACACATTGATAAGCAGATTCACAGTCTCGTGATTTATGAATTTGTCATTTTATCGTTCATTCTGTTATTGTTATTGTTATTATTATTTTATTTCATTTGTGTTCAGTACTGTATGGCTTTTATATTGACTGAAAATTGAGATCAACCTATTGTAGATCTTGACTGAAGGATTCGTGGAATCTATTTTTCTACTTTGCATTATTTCTGCCGATATGGTTGCGTAGTCAATAGTAGCATTGGAAGAACTGTTATTTATGACATTCATTCTAAGGATTTCTTTCAATTTCCCGAACAACTAAAATTAGAGTTACTGACTCAGAGAAGGAGTAAACAAAATATTCTATTTTGGAACTGTAAAGAATCAAGACCATTAACCAGATGCTGCTATAAGAAAAGTAGTTGCTGCCTGATATATCGTAATGTATTTTTAAGTTACGATTTTAAGCAATCCTAACTATTGAAGTGTGCTGCCGATATCTGCTGATCACCTCTCAAGTAATGCATCTGAAATATTGAGGTTTCATTCTAGTTTCAAATGCCTCTGCTTTGACCTACGAGGCTTTCTGGTTGATGAACTTCAGCTTTGTTCAGGACTTTTCTGACTGATTGCACTTCCAAGATTGAAAGTTGAAACTTGAAAGATTCATATAATTGTACTTGGGACTTCTAGGATTAATATAAAACAACATTATTCCTGGGACTTGTATTTTTTCTGTGTGTCCAACACATGCAGAAGCACTTTTTTCCATCTGCTCTTCATGAACAGGCTGGAGTTCATCATGTCCATTAATCTTATTCTTCTAGTAGAGAGAGGAAAATGGGGAGTGATACTCAGCAATGCTTTCTTTTGCCTGGAATGAAGGTGTGCAACAGATACTTGTTCTTGAAAGTTGACTTAGTTTCTCCACAGGGCAAAAGACACAAGAAACAGTTATTCACTCAATCACAATATATTCACTCTGGATAAGTTCTCTTGCTTACCAAGTGGCTGGATGGCATGATGTGGCCCTGTGTTATCCCTAAAGAAGGATACCATTGTATGTGGCC
Organism: Parsonsia alboflavescens; assembly: GCA_028571225.1. Taxonomy (NCBI): domain Eukaryota; kingdom Viridiplantae; phylum Streptophyta; class Magnoliopsida; order Gentianales; family Apocynaceae; genus Parsonsia; species Parsonsia alboflavescens. The sequence goes on along the minus strand of JAOXNR010000029.1, from coordinate 3,648,237 downwards.
TTCTTTTGTGTCATGTTTTATTTGATCCAGCCGATTACTTCTCCATTTCAAGCCTATTAATGGCCAGAACTGGATTCTTTCCCAACATATATTAGGCTCTAAATTGTGATTGGTAGATGTAGCCAATATCTTTGATTCTTAGATTTACACTGTCTGGATGTTCTCACGAAGCAGTTTGTTTAAAGCCAATATTCCTGGTAGTGCCAGACACTTATACGATTAATCAAGTGATTGTACATTGTCATTATTATCTTTTTTCTATGATGTTTTGTATCTGTGATAATTTCTACCGTCAGATGCATCATTTCTTTTTAATCTGTTTATTCTACAGAAGCTGGCAATTTGGCTACTAAGAAATGGACCTAGACCAGGAAAACTTGATGAGGCCAGAAGAATGAAGATTGCAAAATGTTCCGAGTCTATGTGGAAGCTAGCATACTATGCCAGTGTAGAGTTTTATATGCTAATGCTCCTCCATAATGAGCCGTGGTTCTGGGTGCTGAAAGATTGCTTCAGAGGATGGCCAAATCAAGAACTCAAGTGCGTATTCTTCTCAGTGATGTGATAATTATCAAGTTTGTGAATACTGCATATGAGATTGGGAGCCTAACTTTTCCACTTTTATCACCTGATTTGATAAATGAACAAGTTATATCATCACCTTCCATCTTTGTTCATATCCTGCATAAAAACTCACATCTCAAAAGGATAATTTAACTTATAATGTACATAAAACACTAGTAATAATATGTTTGAATCTATAGAGGTTTCTGATATGTTTAGACATGACTGAATCCATAAAATAACTTTGAATATATTAATCGTCATGTTGCAACTTATTCATGCCAATGGGACAAGGAAAGAACAGGTTCTGAACAATCTTGTGAATTTAAACAGCTGAATGTCCAATCTGAAGTTCGTAACTGAAAGAATGTAACCTATGTTTCTTTGCTTCTTAAATTACTAAAACTACCAAACGTGTATTTTCAACCTGAATTTGTAGGTTTACTCTGTTTTTCTTTTGGAATAGCTTTAATATAGGTTTTGCAGCATTCTCTTGTTGGCAGGGATTGCAAAGCCTTGTAAAAGTCATGGAGAAATCTACTAAAGATAAGTATGCTTTAAGCAATTCAACATTTCTCAAGAAACATCTTAGAATAGTGACCTTTACCCTTATTAAATTTGATTGTGCTCATCCTGGCTAACTAGAGACAAATTGAAGAAAAGAATGTCTCTCTGTGTGGATATCTTTGTGTGGATGAGAGATAAAGAGAGATAATGGAACAAGAAGAATGTCTCTCTGTGCGTGGATCTTTGTGTGGGTGAGGGAGAGGGAGAGGGAGAGATAATGGGAAGAATGAGAAAATAGTTCTGAATCCATCTTCTAGCCACCACAGTGGTGCAGAAGTACTTCCGAACTGTACATTACATTACAAATTATTACACTATCTTCATTGCTAGATTTCTTCATGGAAGTTTGCTTCCTAGAAAGTTCATTATTGCTTGTCCTTTGCTAAGTTCTCATGTGTTGTTGATTTTTGTTGTCTGAAATTCCTTCTTATGTCTTAAAAATCAGGCTATCAATGACACTTGCCTACATGTGTGAATGTGGATTCTACGTCTACAGCATTACCGCCCTCCTGACTTGGGAAACGCGGAGGAAAGACTTCTCTGTGATGATTTCACATCATATTGTCACTATCATCCTCATTTCATACTCCTATCTGACCAGGTATCCCAGTACATCATGCAAGAATTCCTTTTTAGGTGATTCTTTTGAGATCATTCTTCCAAGTTGTCAATGTCATATTCTTCTGCTCAGTAAATTTTCCTGAACTTTATTTGATCACTTGCTATTGACAATCATGCATTGTTTATTCAGGGATTTAGTTTATCGTCTTAATATGTTATGTTTGCCTGGAGTCTTCACTACTTGGTGTGTCATTGGATTTGGGATTCTGAAGCATCTGAAAGTGTTCATTTTTGTTGCCAACAAACATTAAAGTTAATAAAAGGATGTTATCTTGATTTATGAAATTCTGTTATTTTCTACACTCCTGAAAGTCTTCATAAATATCATATCTTTTACCATTTGTGGATCTGTTAACTATCCAAATTCTCGAATGTTTTCTTTTTCATTCAATTTACTGGTCTCTAAACTGAGTGGATTTTCAATCACGATTAATGCTGATTATGCCACTTTGCAGATTCACAGACATGGTATGCAAATTATTAACTTTACCTTGTTCACAGTTCACAGCTAAATATCCTGCATCTCTCTCTGCATGAACCCTGTGGCATAAGGTTTCTGGTGTTAGATTGCTTATTCTTTTCCCAAATTAATTGATTGGTTGAAGTTTCTATAGTTTTAGTCTTCCATTGTGCTTGCCTAATCTTAGCTGTCTTATTATTCTCTGGGGGTTATTTATCCTTTGGGTAAAGGAGTTTGTGCCTATTCTTATATCCACTTTCTTTTACTCTTTACCCCTAGCATCTGATTTTGGCTGAGTGGTAAATATTTCCAAATTAAGAATTTAAGATGCCTTTTTCCAAGTAAAGTCGGTATAGTTTTTAAAAAAAATTGACTTTAGATCATCTGATTAAAATGATGATCATATACAGTCTGACTAGGTATCTAAGAAGGTGTTGGAGGTCCTATTATCATCATAACTGATATTCAGCAGATAACATGTTTAGAATAAATGAGAATACTATATATCCTGTAATCTAATAGCGAATTATAGTGTTATAGATTCAAGCATGGCAATAATCATTCAAATTTGAGAACTGGCATTTTGTAGGTTCTTTCGGATTGGCCTTATTGTTATTGCACTGCATGACGCAAGTGATATCTTTCTTGAAGCTGCTAAAGTATTCAAGTATTCTGAGAAGGAGTTTGGTGCTAGTGTCTGCTTTGGGTTCTTTGCCGTCTCTTGGGTTATATTGAGGCTCATATACTTTCCATTTTGGGTCATAAGATCCTCAAGGTTTGCTTCTCATATTGATTCTTTATTATGGTTCTGACAGCATATTATAATTCCCCCCCTTTAATTGTTTTCCTGGTTGGCATTTCCCAGCTATCATTCTGCTGAATTCGTGAATCTGACAGTCCATAAGTCTCGGTACTATGTCTTCAATACCATGTTACTGACACTACTTGTGTTCCACATTTATTGGTGGCTTCTAATATGCTCAATGATCATGAAACAACTGAAAAATAGAGGAAAAGTTGGAGAAGATATACGATCTGGTAAGTATGATTGGGAGTTCTGTATTTGTTGAATTAAAAAGTTCACATCTTTTGATTAGTTTCTCCAGTGTTCTTGTATCTTGCTTCATATCAATGTTCATTATATAGAAGAAAGAAGTTAACTAGAACAAAACTATGATAAGAAGAATATGCAATTCTAACAACAATCCTTATTCACCAGAAATGCTAGTGAATAGTGAGATTAAGCACTTTAAGCATTCGGCAAAAATTCCCTCCTTTTCACTTTACCCTTAGTATGCCGAGATTTTGTGAAAATAATCAAATATAAGGTGTAACCAAATCGTCTAACTGGATAGAGCATGTAGGGAAATTCCAATGCTTACAGTTAACCCAAAACATAATGTCCCAATTATTCCTATTTAACCAATTAGATATTAAGCATATGCTGAAAGGCATATGTACCTGAAATTAGCTACATTTCTGCTATGTGTATGCTCATAAAGAATGCTCATTCCCTTTTCTGTTTCTGCCCTTTTTTTTTTCCTTTCCGCTTTTGGGTGGGGGCAGTTGGCGTTGTTATCAAGTTCTTGTTTAGTAATGGACCACCTGCAAACATCCATCTGGGGAGATTGACATCACGAACCATACAGCTTCTTCATTTTGCCTTTGTGTTTTCTTCCATAACCCCATTTAATCATTGATAACAGCAACTGATATTTGTCTCTATGTTAACAGACTCGGAGGAGGAAGATAACTAGTCGGATGATTCTTGTCAATTTCGATGATAGTTTCTGAAAGGCTTCAAAGCAGTTGGCTATCTATTTCTGTTTTGGTATTTAGTTTGCCAATTTTTCCAACCTCTGCAAGCTTTTTTTTTTTTTTTTTTTGCAGAGAGGAATGATTTAGGACCACGTAGCTTTCCTCATAATTGCGAATTTTTTGCTGTATAAAGTACCATAGAACAGCTTCTCCATTTGTAATTGCGTTTACCTATTGTATACATATGATTGGCGAACAGTTTTAATTTAACTAATCTGGTGGTCTCGCTTTCTTTCTCATTCACTTATCCTGTATTTCAATCGTAAATTTGAAAAGGGTGTTTGTTACTTAGGTCGTCATGACAAATTCCACTACTGTATGAAGTCACGATTATGCCTTTTACATTGTATTGTTTTCTTCTACGATTATCCTGAACTGTTCACTTTGGTTCCACTAGGCATAGAAAGCGGAGGACAAATTTATTTACTCCATTTCAAAATAGATGTTTATGTCATACTACTTAAAACATTTAATTTTACAATACTTGTCACTTTCTATTTGCCAAAGAGAATGTTTTATTGCTTTTTATCTCTCGATGAACATTTAATTAAAACATTTCAATTGTGCCCTCCTTCATTTCATAAAATCCTACGATGAAAAACGTGTGCAATACGTGACAAGTCAATTTAAAATTATTGTGTTTTCTACCACCGGTTCAAATTAAATTTGTATATTATATTGTAGGTAAATTCTCCGTCTTTCTCCATCGTAATTGAATGTATTGTTTAATAGTATTTATAATTATTTATTCCGTCATGAATTGAATGTCCCAAACTTATGGAATCAAATCATGTAAAAATCCTTTTAAAAAATAGCTAAAATTTAGAAAATTTTAGCTATTTTTTAAAAGGATTTTTACCCGATTTGATCCCATAAGTTTAGATAAAAAAAAAAGTTCGATATTTAAGTTTTTTTTTCAATCATAACAACCCCTCACATTTTTATGGATAATTGGAACCTATCACATGCAAGATACGTAAGGGGTAATTTCATCATTCTATTTTCAAACAATGCCGGGTTTAAAAATTAAAAAATTAAAAAAAACAAATCCAAAAAGCTTCGCTACCCCAGCTGCTGCCACCTCGTAGATCCAGACCACCGCAACCAGATCTGCCCGGCTTCCCAACGCCGCTTCGTTTTCTCCGTAGCCCATCACCTGACCACCCCTGATCCGGTGAGCTGCTTATTCGATCCTCACCAAGCCTCCCCTTTCCCACTCAACCCATCACCTGACCACCCTAGATCCAGTTCTCCAGGGAGATAAAATTTTTTATAAAATTTGTCAATTCGGTTCATTGTATGAAACTCACTTTTTCAGAAAGTTGCTCTTAGTTTGTGATGATCATCATTACATCTACACATCCCCATCCGATTCTCTCCACTTTTTCTTGAGGAGGAAAGGAAAACAACGGGCACTGAAAAAGAAAATTCTCACTCATCCCATTGCAATGTGGTAATAGTAAATCTTATCCCAACTTCAGAGTCCAACTTTGTTAGAAAATTCGATCTGCTATTCAACTTTCACCGACTCTAAATCATAGCTACCACCATAACTATCTCTTTCTCTTGAACATGTGAAAAGGAAAGAGTGATTCTTTCCTTTCTTTCGCGGTGCTCCGTGAGATATTTCGAAATGCCCATCGGAATCTATTGATCAACATCAGAAACGGGATGGTTTGGAATTCCAAGACACAGAACTATGGATTGGGAAATAGAATGAAAATCTTGAAATGAAGGAATTCAACTTGTGATCCCTGCTTGGTGAATCGAGAGGGGCACTGAGCGTGCAATGTGGGTGCTGCCATGGCAATTGTCAAGTTCATAGGTGTTTGCCGAAGGATTGCTCTCTATAGTAGAAGGTTGGTGGAGAATAGGAGATGAAATGGGAATCGGGACAATTAATGATTTGGATCATTTTAGCTATTTAAGAAAATGTGTGAGGGACTATTATAATTGAAAAAAAAATTTAAAGAATTAAATTGTTTTTTGATTTAAACTTAGAGACTAAATCGGTTAAAAACTCGTTAAAAAACAAAACATTCATTCGGAACAAATTATCATTTTTTTAAGCCCAAAAATGTTTTAACTATTATTGTTTCTTTCAATAGTTCTAATGGCTTTTCCATTAAAATGTCTTTTCCATTTCTTCTTTAATTTTGTGTGCTTTCTTTTTTCTTCCCCCTTGCCCTTTTTTTTCGATAAAATATGGTGGGCTGGACCTTTGGATTCATATCCTTCGTTATTTTAACTTTTACTACTACAATTGGTAGGGGTGAGCTTGGATCGGTTTCGGTTCGGTTTTGGTTTTTAAAGTCGGTTTTTTTCGGGTTTTTTTCCCAGAGGAGAAAATCCAAAACCAACCCTACTTATAGTTGGTTCGATTTCGGTTTTTCATGTTCGGTTTCGGTTTTTATTCGGTTATCCAATGGATAACCGAAATTACCCAACGTCTAGATGA
>JAOXNR010000029.1:3609433-3641649 GCA_028571225.1 Parsonsia alboflavescens | reverse complement strand
ACCCAACCCAACTACAAATCGGTTCGGTTTCAAACCGACCCATTAACCGAAAAATCCAACCCATCTCAATCCATTTTAGGTCGGGTCGGGTCGGTTAACCGACCCGCTGCTCACCCCTAACAATTGGAGGACTTAAATGGCCTTTTCTTTTGGCTTAAATTTGGTGTGCTTTCCTTTTAAAAAACACAGATACCAATCATTGTTTGGCACTTATCTAGCTATGAGCATACCTGTATTTTTCTTAATAATATATAGATAGATTATGGTTGAATTAGTATGAGTTTTATTTAATGTAAGAAATATTTTAGTCTAAAATAAATATTTTTTACTAAAGTAATTTTTATCCCAATTTAAAACTGACTAACATTAATGTCTAATTAGTTATAATCTATTTTTAAAATAAAGTCATTGTACAATTCAGTCCTCAAACTTTACCCTTTTGGAAGTTTTGAACTTTAGATTTTTATTTTTTTATTTTTTTTTGGCCTTTATCATCCTTAAAGGTTTTATTTTATTTTTACCTTTATCATCTTTAAAGTTGACTTCAAAATCAAGTGATTTTTTTAAAGAATCCAATCAAAATTATCAAAATATCCAAGAATAAATTATTTAGGGATGATAAAAGTCAAATATATATAAATATATATATTTATATAAGGATCAAATCTTTCAAATGTTAAAAATTGAGAATTGAATTGTAGAATAACTCTAAAAAATATGAATGTTTGGCGGTCAGTTTGTATCCCAAAAATAGAAAATGAAATTTTTTTAATTTTTTATTAACTAAATCTAATTACTATAATAAGTGATAAATATTATTTCTTATATCTATAATTAAATGTTCCTAACTTTATTTTGAATTGTTCAAAATTAAATGTAATAAAAATTAGTTAAAATTTTACAAAAGAATTCATATTGTTATATTCAAAATGAACAAAGTCAACTCTCTCAATAAAATTTTCCTATTATTCAATTCTGTATTGAGTTATTATTTTATAACATATGATATATAAAATTATTTTATATACAATAATAACAATAGAAGAAGAAGAAAAAAGTGAAGCTTTCTCAATAAAACTTTTTGAAATAAAAATAAAACGTTTTTATTTCAAATGACATTATTATTTAATAATATATAATACATAAAAACATTTTATATAAAAGGGTAATTATTTTTCTCTAAACTTTTTCAAAATCTAGTTTTAGCTTCTCAACTTTAAGCCATTTGGTTTTAACCCCTTAACTCTAAAAAGCTACCAAAATCAACATTTCCATCTATTTTGGGCATTAAGGCCTGACGAAATGAGGCTATGTGCCATTCATGTGCCAAAATCCACTAATAATTTTATCCTTGAATACACATCAGAATGACGTCGCTTTATTCCCTCTCTTTTTGGCTTCTAATACCAATAAAACCTAACAAACAACGTACCCATCCTTACTTTTCTGTTTCACCTTCCTCTCTCTTCTTGTCTCCTCTCTTCTTGTCAATTCCCGGATCTGGAAGATAGCCATGCTAAAAAATCGGGGTCAGCTTTCCAAGTGCTATTGTGGTAGATTAGCAATAATAAAAACCTCATGGATAGATAAAAATCTTTCAAGAAGATTCATTGGTTGAAGCGAAAACCAGGTGAGTTAAATCTTATTTCCTTCTCCCCAAATTTCTCCTTTTGTTTCTTCTTTTTCACTTGTTGCTGTATTGAATCTTGCTGGATATGTTCTTTGAAGGGTCAAAGTTGTGATTTTTTTCAATGGGTGGATCCAAAAATGTGTGAAAGATCATTGAAAGTCATCCCTGGCTTACTAGGGCTGATAAAAGACATGAAGGTGGAGATTCAACTCATTGGTGATAAAGTGAAAGAATGTAAAAGAGCCTCAAGAAATTGAAGTGCTATAATCAGAAGCTATCAATGGAGAACAAGAAATCGATGTTAAAAATTCATTGTATTTTTGTTGTGATTGGGATAATTAGTTTGATCCCTCTTTTTTTTTTTTTGATGATTCGTGGAGATGCAATAAGTGATAGCTCTGGTGGTTTTAGACATAAAGCTATTGGGAGTGAATAGGTTAGTGGTTACTCGGTTGTATAAGATGGAGTTGTTGAAATTTATTGTACTGAAAATGGAAATATCTTTTTGTGTTTTGATGAAATTTTTTTTGTTCAAAATGGAAATATTGGGAGAATCTTGATGTAAATTTTTGTGTTAATTTTATACTTATGTTCATCTTAACAAATGCACCATTATGTTGGTTAAATAAAGGACACTAATTGAAGATAAATAGAGGATACCATTTTACCATTAAATAGAGGACACTATTTTGTCATTAAACAAAGGATACCAATTGAAGAGGACACCTATGCATGATAAATTGGGCAACAAAATTGAATTCTTAAAAGCAAGATAAATCACAATAGTCATCTGCATAAACATAACACAATAAATCACATTACGCTTCCTTCATTAGTTTGAATACAATTCATTTGTATTAACAAAACGTTTAACAATGCATATTGTCAATCCATCTACTCTGAAAATATTTAGCATGCATTAAACCTATCCACAATATATGAAACCTATCCACAATGCCCAAACCATGTAAAATATACAAAATCATCCAAAAACAACAATTTAATCCAATTCTTCCATTTACAAAAAATACAATAGGTAGTCTTCAACTTTTCCTAGGCCTTCCCTTTGGCCTCTTGGCACTTGAGTACTTATTTCTTTGGTTTTCCTCTCCCAATCAGGCTCTACCAAATGCTTCATAATTGCTAAAAGGTGTTGATTTGGATCATGTATTAGTGTGTGCACTTGTACCTTCTCCAATTTTGAAGACTACAACAAATAAGTTCAAATCACCCATCTTGTACAATAACATGACAAATTAAATAAATAAGCGTGGCATATTGATTGGGCAACAAAATCAACTCTTCTTGATTTTTGGGACTCTCATAATTGATTTGTGGTCCTCAATTCCTCTTCTCTGTGTCCTGTTGTAGTTTGGGAACCTTGAGTGTCATTGGTGGTTCCAAGTGGCACATCTTGTATCCGAGTGGTATAAACCCTTTACCTTGCTATCTGCACACACAAACAAAAGTCCAATTAGTTCATGAATCTTTTTTATCAAAAGATTAAAATGAGCAATACCTTTTTTTTATGGTCTCTATTGTGTCTGCTCATGTTCTTGCTACCCCTGACTCTCTCCCCACCTATTTTTCCTTGTTATGTTTGGCCTTGTTATGTCTGCCCCTGGTTTTCTTGCTGTTCACTACCAACTTGTTGCTCATTCCCACCACTAGCTTGCTGCATATTGTTTTTCTTGCATGCTCTAACTTTGTAGTCAGTGTCCGAACACTTTTTGCAATATATCACAATCCTCCTTCTGATTCTCTGGGTCTTATCACTCAATTCTTCATTGTTCTTTCTCCTTACCTTATTTGGTTTGCCAAGCCGTTTCATTGATATTGGAGCCCCCAATCTCATCCTATATGCTTGTGGCCACTGTCTTTTACTATTAATATGTTGCAGTACATTGTTATAACAAGTTATGAACCCTGTTATGTTGTAGCATTTATCAACAAAGTCACATAAGTCTAAATTCTTCTTCTGTATAGTAGCTATGTCGTGGCAACATGATATGCCACTCAAACCCCATCCTGATAGTTACAAGTCAATCTCCCCATGTCTATAATGTATTGCTCCTTTGCCGGCCCAATACCTGGGAACCATTTTCCCCATTCCATATTGGCTCCCACCTCCTTGACTCTATCACTCTTTGATTCACAATTTCTTGTATTCTTGGGTAGAGACTAGATAACTTCTTTTATATCCAAGTTTTTCTACATTTAATCCTCTCCATCAACAAGCATCTGGTATTCTCCATCATGGATATTATCGGCTGGTCCCTTGCCTCTCTGATGAATGAGTTGAACGACTCTGAAATGTTGTTGCACAACATATCAATCTTGGTGTGATGGCTAAAAAATGCCCTGCACCAGTGCTCTATTTGTTACCCAACGGTAAGCATCTGCATCATAATCTACCAAGCTCTTCATCACGGCTTTGTTCAACTCCTCACTTGTGGCATTTGCTATCTTCCATATCCTATCCTTCAATGCTTTTCCCTTGTGCAATTTATTAAAGTTGCAATACATGTGCTACACACAATACCTATGAGTGCATTGTGGTAGCACATTGTACAATGCTACATCAAGTCCCTAAAAAAATCCTCAAAGTTAGCAAACAATGTTTTGAAAGTAGTAGAAGTCAAAAAATAAAAAGTCTAGACAATCACCTTATCAGAAATGATAATCCGACCATGACCTCCACACACAATGTCTAAGTCATTCGAAAGAAGTTCAAAAAACTGTTGCCATTGTTCCCTTGCCTCTTTTTCAACCAAGGCATATGCTATCGCCCACCAGCCATTATGAACATCAACACCTACTACTATTAGAAGCTGACCCTTGTATGGTCCTTTTATGAAGCAACCATCTATTCCTATCAATCTCCTACAAATCCCTTCTTCAATTGACCTAAGCGACAATACATCCTTATGAATCTTGGCCCTTTATCTTGCTATTCTCTAAAGTTTTGATGGAAAATCTCAATTGTGGTATCGGGATGTGTTCTAGTTATTTCTGCTGCATATCTCCACAGCAATACATACTGGTTTTCCTCTAAACCAGTTATCAGCTCCCTTGTTATTGACCTTGCAAATAAACCTTGAATTTGCTAATCTCAGACTTGTGCTTTTGATCCACCTCTTAACTTATAAGCTTGACCGGCATGTCTCTGTTTATTTTACTCATCTCCAACCATTTTTGGCAATCCACTTTGAAATTATCAATGGATTCTTCCATTGGTGATAGCAATTAGTGTGTTGTAGTCTCATACCCTTGACTGCCAGATCTGTACTTCCCATGGCCTTCTCAATGGATGCAAATACCATCCAGCTGCAATTTGGGATCTTGCATCTACCTCTAATCGTTTTGGGTTCATTAGGCTTGAACCTTACAACTTTTCCCTCTTTTATCAAATAGTTTCTGATAGCCTCTTTGAACTCCTCGACATTTGTAAATCTAACACCCACATCAAAGGATGGATTGTCAATATCCCTTTCAGCATAAAAGTCTTAATATCTATCCTTGAAGTGTTGGATATGCCCTAAGAACATATGATAATTTTACTTAGTTGGCATAACTTTGTATCATGATTCTATTTATATCATTATTCGTTAAATAAATTATGTAACTAGTCAAGTGTTATTAAGATTAGGATATCAATCACACGCTAAAACTAATATGTGCTGATTGATGACAGTCGTCATGGATATGAGATATTAAATCATCATATAGGTACAGGTAGAGTATCTTGTACTGGATTAACCCGTCATGAAATCACTTCATGGATTGTTATATGACTGTCATGGGTGATTTTATTGTGATAACTATGTCTCATCTTTTGACTTGAGGTCATCAGAGATTCCTGCATGAAAGATTGCATACTTTGATATTGTCAAACGTCACTCTTAACTGAGTGGACAATAAAGGCATGTATTGAGTATGTCCTGATTTGTGCTATGGAATGTTGAATGATCAAGATAGGTTTTGTCAGTCTTATAACAAGAGAGTAATGTCTAGCATTCTTGGTTGAGTGAGATTATGAAATGCATGGTCATACTCGAATAAGTAGATATGAGATATTTATCTTATTTAGTTTAATTAATCTATTCGGGGTTGAGAATTCAGATATTGAACTTTACGAGTACAACATGTTTCATGACTCGTGTTCAATTATGACTTCCTGGACAAAGAGACTAAGACATGTTATTTTTATCACGAAATGTTTTGTCTTGTTATCGACATTCTTATTAATTGGATACCAATAATGTGTTGATAGACACCGCTTATTGTTCATGACATTAAATATCGTTAATGTCAAATGCCAATTTTACGATGACCTATTGGGTCACACATTCAGAATGTATTGCTTAATGGGTAGAATGTTGTTTGGGATCTAAACGTAATTAGCTAAAGTTATTTAGGCTAATTCACGAATAGGAATTAACCAAAATATAATTAAGAGTTAATTATGTGACTGAATTGTATTTTTTTAAGTTCGTTGAACCTGGACAAATCTTTTTTAGTCACACTTTGATTTCACGAATAGGCCTATCATTTTTTAATTCAAATCAGAATTCAAAAAATAAAAGATTGATTTATCCAGAAGACTTCTTATCACGAAGTCTTCTAGGTTTTTTCAATAGGGATGCCTCTTTCTTTTCTATAGAGTTCTTTTCTATCAGAGTATCTACGTAGAGAAAAAAAATAGAGTTCAGAGAAACCAAAAATGAGAAAAACAATATTCACGATTGAATCTAGCGGTTCAATCGTGCTTGCCCCATTGCTGTGTTCTTGAGACGTGCACTGAAAGCAGACGTTCGTGTGACAAAGTAGAGGCAGAGATTGGAGACTTTTGCTGGTGACTACAGATTTCGATCTTCTATGTTGAAAAATTGAAAACAATTTAATGTTTGTATCCTCTCTAGACTCCCTCCGATCGATGCTTGGAGGAGGTGTGTTTGTGGCCTTCCCTTCATGAAGTTCTCAGCATCCTCATCAGAACCACCTATGCAATGCAAGTCATCATCAACTCCTTGAAGATGATCAAAGGCCTGCTCATCAACTCCATTTTTATTTCATGTTGTTCTTTGCTCATCCCTTAGCTCCTCAATCACATTTTCTTCCACTAGACCATCATCACTATAATCATCATCATCAATAAAATGGTCCACCCTGTAATTAGAATCTGATGAATTATCAAACTCTGATGACTCAATCTCAACCCCAACATCTCTTGAACTTCCTTCCCCACCAGCCCTTGATCTTCTTAAGTTTTCAACCCTCGCATTGGATACATTTTCAGCCCCTACATTTAATTAATTTTCCTCCAATACATTTTCAGCCCCTGAGCTCCCAATCCCACCTATAACTAAACTTCTTACACAATCAACCTCAACCACTAAACGTCTGAATGATCATTTTCAGCCTAAAAAATCCTCACACCACCAACCCCTACATCCTTTTCAAAGCCACTTGACTGTCGAAAATCACATTGGGCCCCAATATTCTCCCAATCAAAGTCATCATCATATACATAATCACTAGAAGCTCCTCTCTAGCTTTCAATTTCATTAATTGCCTAAATTTTTGGCCAACCAAAAGTTTGTTATGTAGCACTAGGTGTTTCACTCCATTCTACAAGCTCTTTTTCAATCAGAGTATCTCCCACTATAGTTTGGGAAGCAACCTCATCAGCAATTGTGTTCATTGTTGTCCCTTTTTTCTAGAATCCAAATGAGCAAAAAGAGACCTTTGGTCCTTTATCTTGTCTTCTTTGGATTCTCAACAGCTACAGGCTCATCTTCAAGTTGCTTAATTATAATTTCATAAGGAACTTTGTTTGTTTTGAACTCGGGTGCACTCTCGTGGATGTCAATCACCTCCGCAACAAGAGATCATGGGATCGAATATTTCAATAATCTTTACTCTCTCAACAAGATCAGTCATTTTCCTTACGTTTTCATCTTCATAGATAGGGACAAGACTAGTCTGCATATCTCCACTTGGATCAAGACAAGCAAATGTTGTGTAATCATCACTATCCAGATGTCCCATAAACAACAGATACGAACAAATTTCCTTCAATGTAATTGTACTTTTTTAGCACCAGTCAACATATTTTATCCGCCCCTCGGATGGCGGATAACTCCCTTCTCCTTAGCAAAATAAAAGAAAACTAATTATTAAAGGGGACAACTGTGGTTCACATGTAAAAAATAATAGCACCCAAACAAAATACAAAAAATCTATTTTTCCTTGGCCCACAAAATCAATTCAAATATGGTCCCCAACAAACCCAATAGAGATAACATTTATAGAAAATGATATTTTCAAATTTATACATGCAAAGAAAAGATGGAGACAAAATCTCCAACTTTTCTCACTAAAACCAAGCACAAAGGTGCATTTACACATCTTCAATAGCTAACATCGCAATTCTTACCATATAGTGAGTATGGGTCAAAGTAATCTTCGCCCCATCGAACCTTTCACTTCTTCGGATTGAGGTGCTTGGTCGTTTTCTTTGTTCGGGGAGGAGTGTGCCCCTTGTTTCGTTTATCTCGTCTTTCCTTGTCCTTCCTTTTACTCAGTCCATCGGAATTGCTGCTGCTACTATTGATGATGACCGGACCTTTTTGAGTTCTGTTGCTCTGTCCTTCTCTACTTCGATATTCACAAGACCGCTTCATTGTAAGTTCAAACTGCAGAAAATTTTCCACTTCGAGATGATGTTCGTCGATCCTTCTCAAAGATGGAAGTTTTTTGTAGTTTTGATTTGAATGGGAGTGAGGTAACCGAAGAGTTGTGTTTTTTGTGGGTTTGTCACAACAAAAAAGAGTGAGATGCTACAAAAAAAAAAAAAAAATCTGGGATGAAATTACCCCTGAATTTCTTGTTGTGGATGGCACATGGCCTCATTCCATTAGGGCTTAACTCCCAAAATGGACAGAAGGGTCAGTTTGGGTGATGGTTTTTTGGACTGAATCGGACCAACTGATTTGGTTCGAAAGGAAAAATAAAAAATGATAAAAATGGCTCTCTATGGTACAAATCGCATTGAGCAGGCTGATCCAACCATTGGATTGGTCGGTTAGTGATCAGACCGGCCATTTTCATTAAAAAAAAAAATCGGGACTAATTTCAAAAAATTAAAAACTTCAGACACTGAATTGATAAATAAACAAAGTTGCTTAATAATTTTGACCTAAGTTCTCTTTTCATGTTTTTCCTTTTTCTTTTTTCCAGTTTTCTCTTCTTTTCTTCGTCAATTTCATCTGACTCCATCGAGCTGTCGGGCAGCTTCACTGCTATAGCCAGAAGCTTCTCTAGCTCTCTGCTCTTTGCTCCGTCACCAGTGACTTCTCTCTCTATTCGACTCAAGTTCACTGTGTTCGCCTGCAGCATCTCCAACTGTTCCTTGTATTTTTTTCCATCGCCGGCAGCATCTCCAATCGACTTCGTCTCTAGCACATGTAAGTCTTAACTTTTTTTCATTTCTCTTTGTTTCTGTTTTTTTATCACTTTCTGTTTCTGGATCCATTCATTTTTAGCTGATTTAATGTGTGGATTGTTTTTATCTATTAACTAATATATCTAATTAGGGCTATGCTATTGAACTTATATAAGTTTGCAAATTTTGATTAAATTGTTGAGGTCATTGTGTTTGTTGATGTTCAATTGAGGAAAATAAAGGATTGCTGGCTCATCCTTTTTATCAATATATTTTTTTTGTTTGTAGAGGGCCTTAAGCCATCTGTGTTTGTTGATTGTCAAAAAATTGGATAATGAGGCTCTACTAAGAAAACTTAGAAAATAAACTACAAACATATCTTATGATTTCTATCTATAGATGAATGTCTTTCTCTTGTGTCTGTTTTTAATTTTCTTAAAAAAAAGATTTTTTGGTTAATAGATAATTGGAAATGAATTCATCTTCAAAAATTAGCTCAACACCTCAACCTCAAGCATCTATTCCATCTGATCAGGCTTTTATTGGGAGTGGGAGAGGCAAATCCGATATTGCTTGGAATTATGTAAAGCACAATGTTGTTGATGGAAAGAATGTTTTAACTTGTTTATATTATGGGTTTAATAGTAAAGGTGGTAGCATTTATAGGATGAAACAACATTTAACTGGAAAAAAAATAACAAGTTAAGTTTTGTTTAAAGGTTTCACCTAATGTAAAATTTCAAATGATAAATTCTTTTGATGACATTGTCAAAAAGAAAAAAAAGTGGCTATAAAGAAGTATGATTTTGAGAACCCTTATGGATCTAATGTTGTGAACTGTGTAGGTCATGATAATGATATAGAAGAAATATCTCATGCAAATGTTACCAAGGGTAATAACAAATTGAAACTTATTGCATCTCAGTCAGGAAAAGGAAAGGAAAGGATTTAGGAGGGCAAATAGATAACTCTTTTGCTCCAAGAACAGCCCTTGGATCTCAACCAACTTTAAAAAGTGTCCATGCAAGTAAAGAGGCTGTTCATAGAGCACAAATGGCAGTTGCAAGGTTCTTTTATGATGCTTGTTTGCCTATTAACGCTTCCAATTCCATCTACTTTCAAAAAATGTTTGATGTCGTGACTTTTATAGGTCTAGGTTTTAAAACTCCTACATATCATCAACTAAGAGTTACTTTATTGAATTATGCAAAAAAATAAGTGCAATTATTTGTTGATTCTATGAGAAAGGCGTGGAAAAATGTTGGGTGTACTATAATGGGTGATGGTTGGACTGATACTAGACAAAGGACTTCAATAAACTTTCTTATTTATTGTCCTCGTGATACTATTTTCTTGAAATCTGTTAATGCTTCTGACATTGTAAAAAGTGCACGAGATTTATTTGAATTGTTTAAAGAAGTTATTGAATGGGTTGGTGTTATTCATATGGTGACTGACAATGGGACAAATTATGTGGCTATTGGAAAATTAATTAATGAGGATTATCCTTCAATCAGTTGGTCTCCAGATGCAGCTCATTGTTTGAATTTGCTATTCCATGACATTTGTAAGTTGAGTCATGCAAAGCTTCTTGCTGAGAAGGATAATGCAATAACTAAATTTCTTTATAATTATGGAATTTGGTTGAGAAAAAGAAAGGATTGGACTAAAATTGTTCACCCAGGTGCTTCTAGGTTTGCTACCACTTTCATTGCTCTTCATAGACATGTGCATGACTTGAGGGCGATGGTAATTTGTAAAGAGTTTTGTGATTCAAAACTTTTTAGAGAAAAAAAAAAAAGGAAGTGGTTTCAATTATTTTGGATAACAAGTTTTGAAATGATTGTCATGTTATTGTTGAAGTAGTGGAGCCTTTGATGAGGTTTTTGAGAATTGTTGATGGTGATAAAAAACCTTCTTTGGATGATATGTTTGATGGCATGCATGGAGCACGAAAGGCAATTAAAAAGATATTCCACCACAAGAAAAAGTACTACAAAGTTTATACAAATATCATTAAAAGGAGATGGATATGCATTTGAAGAAAAGTATATATGCTGCTGCATATTGGTTGAATCCTTCTTTTCAATATGATCAAGATAATTTCTGTGATAAAACATATGTCATGGATGGTTTGATTGATGTTATCACAAAAAAAGCAAAAGGATAATTGGAGTAAAATACTTCAAGAAAGTATTATTTTTATAGATCAACTAGATATGTTTGGTTCAAAGGCAGCTTAAAAACATAATAAAAGAATATCTACCCAGTAATAGTACTTGACTGTTTCACTATATCTTTCAATTCTTTCTTTTTAAATTCGTTTTTAATTCTTTTACCTTCTGTAGATGAGTGGTGGAAAATGTTTGGTTATGTCTCTCCAAATTTAAGGAAGTTGGCAATTTGTATTTTGGGCCAAACAAGTAATTCATCTGGATATGAAAGGAATTGGAGTGTATTTGAAAGAATACACACTAAATAGAGAAATAAATTGGAACATCAGAGACTAAATAACCTTGTCTTTGTTCATTATAATTTGAAGTTGAAAAATAGGTAAATATTTACTTTATTTTGCCATTGATTATTCTTTTAATTCTTTATTCCTTATAACTCATATCTTATAATCTTTTATTTGATAATAGGCTTTTGGTTAAGGAGAAAACATTTGATCCAATAGATAATGAAAGTATAAATTTCACTGACTATTGGATTCTTGAGGATGTGGATTATGAACCATCAACCAATGTTGTCTAAATTGAGAAAATGATATATGAGAAGCTTGAGGAGCTAAGGTTACAAAGGAAACATCATCATGAAGGTAACTAACTTTATTTCTTTGCTAAAATGTTAATATATAATTTTTTATTATTCTAATTTAAACCATTATATGTCTTTTTTTATTTGTAGATGAACAAGATGATGATTGTTTTGAGGTGGAAGATATTGGAGATGATATTGATCCTTCAAGCATGGATCAATTAGCGCATGAGCCACTAACGTTTGATGTTGAGTTGGAATTGAAAACTCTAACAATCCAAATGGGGATAATGATGGAAGTTGGCTTAGAGACATTTGAAAATTTGTAACTTTTTTAAGTAGTTGAACTAAGAATTTATAATGATTTTATCTTGTAATAGTTAATGTGATGAGATTGGTAATGACTTTTTTAATACTTTCTCATTCGTGATGATGTTGAACTAAGATTTATTCTTTTCAATCATATAATAACATATGGATTTGTGTATGTGTTTTACTTTATGATGTTTGGAATTTGGGTTTTAGCTTGCAAGTTGTAAGTTCTAATATGTACTATATCTAGGATTTTTTATTTCAATGAAAGATGAGATCATGAGAGATTTATAGGCTTTATGGTTAGTTATAAACTAATCCTAAATCATCTCATCTTCTTTTCATTTATTTTATGCATATATATTGTTAATTTGAGAGTAAATTATTATTATTATTTTGATATATTTCAATCTATAAAATAAATATTTTTTAATTATTAAATTAATTAGTTCAATCACGATTGAATCATGAATCAATAACTTTTTCGGTTTGATGATCGGTTCGGTTCTGAAAACATTGATTTTGGTAACTTTTTAGAATTGAGGGCCTAAAACCAAATGGTTTAAAGTTGAGAGGCTAAAATTAGATTTTGAAAAAGTATAGGAGCTTTCGAAAATAATTATCCTATATTAAATAATAAGAATAGAATAAAAAGAATAGGTCATTAATCGAATTACATATTTAAATGGATTGCAAATTACTATAACCAATTATAACAGATAATATATTGATCTTATCCAAAATTTAATGCATAAATTCGAGCCTAATAAAGTTTACATTTGCTCCAAATATGGCCATTACATTTACTTCCTTATCCTTTGTCAATTAGTTCATATCTTAACTGCATTATTTATCTTTGCACCTTAGAAGCAACAGAGGTGCCATTTTTATCTCTCTCACCCTTTGCAAGGTTCGAGATGGCTTATTAAACCTAAAATTAGTTAATTACTTTATATCAGAGAGCGGTGCACTCCTAAACTTCTGGACACTTTAACCAGGACCAGGAGTACTATAGAATGTAGCACGAGTCCAAAAGGCTGCTTATCTTGGGGAATGGGGATGGAAACAGGTCATACCTTACCTTTGTGTTAAGAGGCCGAGACTGTTAAATAGGTAGTTTAATTTGAGTCTAGTCTGTGGCCTATTATAGGCTAATTTTCAAGCTTGCCTTGAAGCCTGTTTATAAATAATACATTTTTGAAAAAAAAATTTCAATTTCAATATATTTTTTAGTTGTTTAGAATTAAATATATAAATTTTTAGTATAAAATTCATTAAAATTTAAATATTTATATCCACTTGCTCAAAAGTTTCATAACCAATTACATTAATAAGAAGAATAAGTTAGTAACTTACTTAAAAGTCAAATAAGACACTTCTAATTTTTAAACGAATCAAAATAGAACATTCAATTTCAAATTAAGAAAGTAACATGAAGTACAAGAATATTTGATTATTTTATGTAAGAAAAAAAAAATTATAGAACTAATCTAACTTATAATAACTCAATATAATTTATTCAAAATATATTATTAAATACAATATAATTTAACTAATATCATCATATAGCAACAATCACAAGAATTTAAATTACGATCATAGGTAATTTAAATCAAATATAAATGTTGTCATTAGCTACTGACTAGTTGTAAAGAATTAAATATTAAATGTAGTTTCTTTTACCTATATGAACACTTTCAATAAGAAAATCAAATAAGTTATTAAATCGTTCTACAATTTAATAAGTAATTAGGAAAAATATTATTTTAACAATGCAAAAATACTTTTTGTTTCTTATTTAACCAAGCTAACACTTAATTATGTAAAATATATATAAGCTTGGTAATAATAATGGGTCGGAAAATTTTATCTCGCTATAATTATATGTTATATGTTCAATTCCAAAAACTAAAACATATAATTATATAGATTTTAAAAGTATTTATGAAATAAAAAAAAAGGAAAAAGAATAAAATAGGCAAAGGCTTGCCTGACAAGCTTCATAGGTCTGTCACAAGGTCTAAATTTAACCTTTTGTACTAAACAAGTCTAAAAAATAACCTGAACCTTAAAACCTGCCAGAACAGGTTAGACCAAATGCAAGTCAAGCCACAAGTTCCTGACAAGTCGCTTGGCCTATTCTCACCCCCATTGGGGAACATGCTCCTTCTCCCGCCATTATCTATTTCCCACCAACTAACATTCCATTGTTCAAAGTTCGAACAAACTAAAGTGTTGATGTCGAAATTCTAAGAAAAAAAAAATTTTTTTCTTCTTTTAAAATATGTGATGGTGTTTATGTTCCCAAAACTCTATCAAATCACATTACTTAAAATCCACTACTAGTAACTTTGTTCAAAAATTTCAGTCAAGTTTGATTGAAGTTGTAGGAATATTGAATCGAACTTACGACCTTTATTATGCAGGCTTTGACCTTCGAATCATTCGATCAAAGTCAGTTCATTATTTCACTAGTTCCGATTATACAATCGATCAATCTTATTAATATTAATCTAAATTTCCCTCCAAATTCATCTTGCATGCTCCCTCGAGAATATTCCCCAAGCCTGGTTCCTCCATATCACATGGGTACGTAAATCCTTTCAAAATTCTTCATTACTAATCGTAGACATGAAAGAGGGAAAGAATGGGATAAGGTATAAAAGTTAAAAGAAATGGTGAAGGGTAAATTTGTCAAAGAAAAATAAAGTTGTGATCCTACATATAGGTTTAAAGTGCAAGTAATATGAAATGGGTGGAGTGGTAATTATTTATCTTAATATTCGTATATAAAGTGGACATGTGGGAAGGAAGGAGAGAGTCAAAATTTCATTCTCAACCGGCTCCTTAATTATAAGAGAAAAATGCCTTCTTAGTTGTCATCCTACCTTTCAACCAAGAACACGCACACTTAGCGAATCTAATAAGAATTTCACTAAAGAAAAACATCAATTTTCATACCTTATTTCTTCTTTGAAATGGTCTAAATAAAACTATTTAACAATACCGCACTCAAAATAGTTTTACCACCGTTTCAGAGAGCTGCCTTCGTCTGGGTTAAGATTTTTACACGTAAAAGAATGCAATTAATAATTATTCTCTCTAATTTTTTTTTAAAAAAAATAAGTGGTTCTATTTAGTTGAAAAAATATATTGTTTTATATTATTAAGAGTACATAGAGTTTTTACACTTTTATCATTAAGGTTGGGTAATAAAATGAACGAAAATACCCTTTAAAATATGGATTGGCAAGCCATATGGATAGGTTCCATCAAGATTAAACTCTCAAAATAGATAGAAGGGTTATTTTTCTTAAGACATGTTTGTTGAAGGGCAACTTTTGATAATTTAATGGTTGAAAGGTAAAAATCAAAATTTTAAAAAGTTCAAGATCAATCGATACTTTTTACCTTTTTTCTTCAATTTCATGAGTCAAAATATTATATTTTTTTAATCTTTTTAAATGAAACTTAAATATAAAACTCTTCCCAAATCAAAACATCACAAAAATAATCAATGAATATGGAGGAAACAATGAGGGAGGTGGGGGGCGTTATCGTCAGGCTTCAAAGAAAATACTATGTCTTGAGTTTCCCGTGTTCTTTTAACTTCCAATTTAACATGTCTTGAGTATATAACTGTCAACTTGGGTCGATTCATTTCAGTCCAGTCTCAATCCGAGTAAGTCCATTTGAAATGAGTCACACAAGATTTAAGTCCAATTTTAAAGGAGTCACATATATTGAAAATCACAACAATTCCTAAGCCCATGAGTCCCATATATTTTTTATCCAATTCTTACAATGGCTGCTGCTTTGGGCTTTTTTTTTTTTTTAATGCATTGTAAAATACCTTTTTCTCTGAGTTTCAAAACAATTAGACCTGTCCATACTCCATGGTCCCAAATCCAATTATAAAGGCCAAAAGCCAGATGGCATTTGCTCTCAGAAAAGCGACAGCCACCATAGCCTCATCCGATCTTTGTCGAGTGGACTCAGCTCACAAAAGTCCAATTCTAAATAAATTACCTAAATCTTGATCCACCTTAAAGTTCCACGAGTCCAAGCCCTAATGACAAGCCCACTTGAGTATCTGGCATTAAGGGTCTGGAAGTGTTTTAAAGCATCCTATCTTTTTCTTAGATTTTAGTTTTAATTCAAAAAATTAAAATTCATTTAAAAATAAAAATATGAATAGTATTATATCAAAGCTACCCCTGTTTTGATCAAGAAAGAAAATTATTCTTTTGACTTTGCCCGAAAATAACTTTTTTAATCAAAATGACATATTTTTCGATTTGAAAATATTTAATGATCTAAAAAGTTTAAAAAATATGACTGAGGACAACATTGAAAGGATTAAATAGTTTGGAGATGAAATTTACTTATTTGTCAAACTCGTATGAACTCATATTTCTTATCATTAAATATTAGTTATTGTTATTAATTTATTAGTTATTTTACTAATTTTTTTTATCATATTATCCATGCATTTTAAAAGAAAAAAAAAATCCTACCTTAATTTTTACAAAATAGCTACCAATGACATATAAATAGTGACGAATGAAGTAATAATTAAAACAGTAGTTGAAGAGATTTTTCTAGCAATTTTCTAGAAAAGAATAGCAATTAAGATAATATCTCTACCTTAAATTTTGGGTTACTTTTATGTATATGAAACTACTATGGGATGTATGATTAAATCTCTAATAATCAAAATAGCTTAAGACATCTATCATTCTTTTAGAAAGAAAATTTAATAATAATAAGCATCCTAAAATTTTATTTATCTTTTTAAGGTTTAGTTGATAAAAATATATTAAAAAATTAATAAGAGGAATTTATTATTTATTTTTTAAAAAAAATTTAATTTAAACGTTATTTTTATTTTGATAGTTAGGGTCTTAACTAATCCACGCTACAATACTATCCTCTATCTAAATATTAGAAATATTTAAATACTACCATCTTATATTTGAAATATCTTTGAGTTAGCTTCACAACTATAATTATAAATTTGACTTTTCTTCTTTGTCATCTTAAAAAATAAACTGCAAAATTTTTTTAAAATAGATGTTCAATTTGGAAGGCAGTAGTTATTATTATTATTATTATTATTATTATTTAAATAATGGTTAATTGACTAAAAATTTTCTATTTATAGAATTCTTGCCCAATTTAAGGGATGCTCCGTCCTTCTGGATAACTGTGTTGTTTGTTAGTATCACGAAGGAAACTTCTGCGGCTTGCCGTGGGCTCTTTGTCCGTCCAAGCCCAGAAAGCGGACATTTCACATCTCTCACATCATTCCAGTTCTCTTAATGGGCGCCCAGGGGGAAACCACATACATGACGTCACCATCCTTCTCACCATCAAATTCCTAAATGACGTCTTTTTAAATTGGTCATATTTGATAACTCAGTTAGAGCATCTCCAATAGGGGCGTGTGATAGGGCTAATCTTTTCTATTCCCCCCGAGTGAACGCTTCTCTCAGGTGACCAGTCATCCGCCAGCTCATCTAAATCGAATCGCGACGTCCCCTCGAATTCCCGGGAAAACCCCACATGCAACACTCAGTATCCAGTAGAAATTAATTCAACACGTGCAGACAATATAGTCATTTCACAAAAAGTAGCTTAGTACTACAACCTCCGACCCGGCAACAACCCGTGTCCGATAAGTGTGTGAGCTGTCATCCAGGGGGACAGTTCCCTCCATATATAAGCCCCATCCCCTTTGACCTCTGTTCTATTCTCGTCAGAAAACATCTGAAGATAGAGAGTAATCAGCTGAGAGCTCGGAGTTCGAAAATAATCCGCTATGCAGAGGTCCACCAAGAGGTACAAACAAGACAGAGAACCTTCATCTTCCGCATTCAACCGCCCTATTCCTCCGCCAACTGAAACTTCCGATCCACCACCGGAACCAGCTGTTCCTCCGCGTGGAATTACCAGTGAACAGGAGATAAACGTAATGGTAGCCGCCTTAAAGAATGTCATAACCGGGGGCTCAGTTCCCACACTGTATTCAACTGCAGCAACCGATTTCAGATATTTTCATTCATTTGATTGTTCTAATTCGACGAGTAGTTCGAATTCATCGGCGGCGACAGCGATGTCTTCAGGCTTTGATCAGTCGTTTTTGTCGGTCTCTTACGGAACAGAAACTTGCCAATTTTGTAAAATTAAAGGCTGCTTAGGCTGCAATTTCTTCGGACCTGCAATTGATGATAAGAAAAAGAATTCCGCTGCCGCCGCCAAGAAGGAGAAGAAGAATTACAGAGGAGTGAGACAGAGGCCTTGGGGAAAATGGGCTGCGGAGATAAGGGATCCGAGGAAAGCGGCTCGGGTGTGGCTCGGAACTTTCGATACAGCAGAAGATGCTGCTCGAGCTTACGATAGGGCCGCAATTGAATTCAGAGGTCCAAGAGCAAAATTAAATTTCGCTTTTTCGGATTATACATGGGGCGGCCAACAGAGCTCTTCCTCATCGACAGCTGATCAGCAGCAACAAATTACTGTTCCTAAAGCTGAGATTCCGAGTCAAAATGAAGTCGGGACCAGCAAAGAAACGGAGTTCTGGGAAGTGATCGGAGAGGATGAGATTCATGAATGGATGACGATGATGGCCTTCAATGGAGATTCTTCAAGTTCAGGAAGCGGGAATGCTCACAGCTTCTAAAAGCAGGATATGGATTGGTGGCGCCCAATTAACATTTTATTACTTTTGGGTAATGTGTGAAGAAAATTCTATGTTCTCATACTTCTATAGATTTTGGTTCTTTGCTTAATGTATCTCTAAAATTAATGTAATTTTCTCTACAGACAAACTATTTTGATTTTTTCCAAGGTGTGGAGGAATATAAAATGGAAAAACATAGAGAAATATCTTTCATTATAAGTCATTATTGTTAATTAACTAGGTATTTAAATATAATTTTCTCATAATATTACCCATTTACTAATATACTAAAATGGTTTTCAAATTTTTGAAAGCATGATTAAGTGGGTATTTTAGAAAAAAAAAAAAAATTTATCTTAATTTTTTCAAAATGATGATTGATGACTTATAATTAATAATAAAAGAATACTTCTTTTTCATGTAAATATCAATATTATGGCAATACAATAATTTGAATGAAGTTTTCAAATTACTCCCTTTTTAATTTAGCAATTTCAAGGAATATTGCTTGGTTCATGCATGGATATATTTGGTTAGATTTTGCTTGAAAGTAAGATATTACTCTATAATAAGTCATTCAAAATTTTACACAAATATTAATCAAAATCTTTTAAAAAATCATCAGTCTAACTACATAGGCTGTAAATTTACAAAAGACTCATTTATGGTAAAAGTGGGGGAAAAAAATCCAATAAATATATATAAAATTTTGTAAATTTAAATATTGAAATAGACTCGAAAATCTACAAATAACTTAACTTATTAATAAGAGGAAATATAAATAAAGAAATAATGCAACTTATAAATTTAATACCCAAAAATTCTAGATTCTGATTGAATTTTTATTACTACATCAACATGAATAGTAAAGAAACAAAGAACTACTACTTCATAATTTAACCTTGGGATGTTCCTTAAATGTCATGGTTCTGCCTCAAATTCAATCAGAAAAAGCGCTTCAAAAGAGAATCTTCGGACATACTTCCTTGTCGCCTTTATAAACAGATACCTCGAAGTACTAGAAAGTTGATCCCACTGTATTTTAGCAATATGCTGAAATGGGTAAAGAATTCAGAGCATGTTTCACATTTAACATGTTTAAAAAAATACTGAGAAATGACCCACTAATGATTTTTTTTTCTTTTTCTTTTTCCTTGGTTGACGTCAATTTGTCACAAAACTGTTAAAGAAGAAACCGGGTTCGTTCGTGTGCCCCATATATGGCCATATGGCCCATATCCATATTTGGGACCTAAGAAGGCTGGTAAGAGTGGGACCCACAGTCAAGTCAACCTTAGATCCAAGTCAACCAGAGAGAGTGGATTCGACTCGCTTGGCCTTTGGGTGCCTTTGAACTGTGATTTGAGCTGACTCGCTTGTATTCACTCGGTATTGTTGACCTCTCACCAGACCGCGTTTGACGTAAGAATGATTATTCTATAGATCTTATTTAAATAGGCAATGAAAGATTTTTGTTTTTATTTTCTAAATCGTATTGTTTTTTTGAAATAGAAATAGATTTTTTATTTTTAATTATCCAAATTTATCAATTCAAAAAAAGAAAGTTTTCGTGGGCGAATATTTACTCTTCTATTTCCATTTTTGACTTGGCTCCTTATTTCTTACCATAGATGAATTGCTCTCCGGTTCATTTTAACATCCCAACAAGTGAATAATTAAGATTCTTTTTTCACAAAAATCTTTTACATTCACAGCTTCCATCGTTCTCATCGCTTCTTACTTAATGCTTTTGTCCAAATTTTACAACGGATAAATAAGTAAAATTGGCTCCAAATCTTATACTTCTTTTATCTAGAATTGAATGTTTAATTTTGACAAATTTTATTGAGATAGTTTGAATTAATTCATTTTGAAAATAGTAATATTAATTTATTTGTAATAACTTAACTAATATAGAAAAAAGATACATTCAATTCCAAATCATCCAAATTAGAAATAGTATATCTTCAATTCCAGTCCCTTTGGTGACAGCTCCATGGATGGAGTTAATGGAGTTACAAGGGCGTAGACCAAAGATCTTAAGTGCAAATCCTGACAACACCTTTCTGTGTTAAATCCAGGACTCATCCACAAATAATGACTATTGACTAAAAAAAAGACATTCAATTTCACAAGAAACAAGTTATATTACAATTTATTAAACTAATAACAAATTTACACATATCTTGCTATTACTTTTTTCACAAATATATTTCATAAATTTACCTTAAGGGACTTAAATACACATTATTTTAATGATGTAAAAAATGTACCAAGTTAAACATAGTCTTAGTGCAAGACCCGCCAATGCACTTTTTTTTTTTTTTTTTGTTCATATCAAGATAAAGATTAGTAATTAAGTTAGATTGATGGGTTTGAGAGCCTTTGAGACACAAAGTAATTTGTGGTAATTTATGACTATACGAGTGATTATGGATCAAGAAGTTTTTGTAGACCTGCTTCACATGGTAATAGAACTATAGAGATTTTTTAGTTTTAAATATGAATTGCCTTTTTTTTTTTTCTTTTTTGTCTTAGGAGTTAAATATTCAATCTTGGCTTTATTTAGAAATCGATGAGTGTTTTTAACATTAATTTAAATCATCAATCTATTCATGTAGTTAACTAATAATATCCAGTCAAGTCTTGTTTAACTTAATAATAAGCGATAACATTAGATATCAAGATGTCTCGTACTCAATACACGATAAAGATAAGTGAGAAATTACTATTGATCCCTTGGAATGGGGGTATGGAAGGATGGATGGAAAAAACAAAATTAACAACGTCCATGATTTTGTAAATTGTAAATTCATTAAATTATAGAGTCGGAATGATGAGAGCTTTCTAAATTAAGAAAGTTACTAGTAGAAATTGAAAGAAAAAAAATATATTTTATTTTAATATTAATAAAATAATTACGAGTGAGTTATGATCAGGGACGGTGTATGAGCTGTGATCACAAATAAAAAAACACCTCTTGTGAGCCACAAACTAAGCAAGTAATTTCATTTAATAAACTTGTTTAGAAAGAGAAAACACGTAACAAAGTAGGAGAAGTTTAAGTTAAGGAAAGGATTTGGTGGGTCAATCCAACAAAAATTTACAATAAGATAAGAAGTAATGTTTCTATTTATTTAATCACCAACAAATGTAATTGGTGACTGAATCCAACCTTTGTTTTTTTCCCTTTTCTTTTCTTTCTTTATCTATAAAACAAGATCCCGGTAAAGCATGAAACACGTGGCCAAGGAGGGTTAATCTATTCTTGTCTTCTGATATTATTATTATATATATCGATCTATACTACCTTCGAATCAGTTATTTATTGTTACGTGATAGTATAATTTTCTTATTTTATCATTAACTCATTAATAATAAAATCACACAACCTTAGTGGGTTTTCTTTTTCTTTTCTTTTCTTTTCTTTTTTTAATGTATGATCATTAAGATAAAAAAAGTCTATTTTGTCAAATTTTATTCTAATCCAATAGGGTATTTGTGAGATTTGAACTCAAGACTTTTGGTCTGCAAACTCGCCACTTCATTCACTGGGGTGTTTCTGAAGGAAAAAAAAATCGAGCATTTAATAAAGGGATTAAAAAAAAAAATTCATGAATTGAATTACATTTATTAATAATAATATGAAATATGAAATACAAAGAAAGGTATTTTATTTTTTATTTTTTAAAAAAACATAATAATATATTAATTTTTTTTTTATAAAAATCATAATAATAATTTTTTAAAAAAATATTTTTAGTAGGCAGCGAGGATGAAGTCTAATAATTTTAACATTAAATTTATACTAGGAAATTAATTTTTTTGAGAAAAAAAAAACATCTAAAAACAATTCTCTAAAAGTTATTCTAAAACCAAAATTTAGAGAATTATTCTGTAAAACTATTTTTTAAAACAAGTATAACAAACGAGTTTTTTTGTTCTCCAAATTTTCTATAACAAAAAACTACTTTGGAGAATAGTAACCACATAGGTACTATAATTATGAATATCCAAATTGTTTTCGAGAGAGACAAACAAACAAAATCACACAATTTTTTTGTCAATGAAGAATCGAAAACTCTCGAGTCTTTTATTTTGATATCATCATAAATTCCCATATACTCGAAAAGAAATATATAGAAAGAATTTAATTTAATTACAAAAACTTACAGTTTGTTCATAAAAAATAGCCAAATGATAGACTATGGGAGCAGACTGGCTCGTGATTAATTATTTTTTAATTATTTTCTCATCAATCGTGTAAAATGAGCAAAATCTTTCCGGGATGCACGCAAAAGCAAATGCCCTGCCCAAATGACAGAGATCGCGGGGCCCCGAATTTTGTTTGTTTATTCAACATCTATGCATGAGATCCTCAAGTGTGAATTGTTTAAATAAAATAAGATACTATATCAACAACCTCCACTTTTTTTATTTGTTTTTTTATTTTTTACACTCATCCCTTCAGTCGATGATTAATCACCTATTTTCACTGTATCTTAAATAAAATTATGATTAAATTGATACACTTTCTCTCTTCAGAATTGAATATCTTATGTTAATTTGATTGAAAATTAAAAAATGTCTTTTAACTCTCATAAAGTTACTAATTTATCATTATCATTCTTAATATTAGTGGTGAGAATATGTAAGTGGATGTAAATCTTGAAATATATGAGATGGTTAGTGCGATTTTATTATGTAAATGCATTTATTTTTAGAGATGATACATTTAATTTTAGATAAACTATAATAGAAATTGATATATTTAATTATGCATGAAGCAAATATTTATACATTGAACCTTAATTCAATGAGTCATTATACTTGAGAAAAGTGGTGTCCGGAACTGAGTCCAATCTAAAGCCATTTAAGGTTTTCTTTTGGGCCATGTTTGGGTGTATATTTTTGCATTCCGCATCTGTTTGCTGGGGCATAGAATGGGTTCAAACTACAAGCAGCACGATGGACCGCTGATAGATTAAACTATAAATAGACTTTCTTCTTGTTCCAGCGAAAGAGGGAAAGCAAATATTTCCTTTCTGGGCTCAGTTCAGGGCCATTGATGGATAGGCCTAAGCCTACAGTCATTCAAATAAAATTGAGTTTGCTTATTATGGATTGCAACACTGCCCGCTTGGGCTTTTTTTTTTTTAAATATAAATTTTGGACAGGTTTGAAATTGAATATCTACTTCATTAAATAAATATATACAATTTTTTAATTAATTCTACTAACAATATCATTCAGATATTTATCAACATAATTTTACTATTTGAAGGAGTCCAACCAGTACATAATATAATAACTTTACTGAAGATATAAATACCGTAAATATTTTGCATAAGTAAAAATGAATTATTCAACCCCTGATGGAAAGAGTATTAATTTTACTTTCTTTTTTCACTAAATATGAGTTATTTTAATTAATTTTTTTTATCACAAATTATAAATTATCGTTGTTAGTTAATTAGGTATTTGATAGGTTTTTTTTTCTCCTTTTTTATTGTATTATAATTTTAATGATGAGTAGTGAAATAGTGATCAAATTTTTGAAAAGATGATGAGAGGACATTTTAGAGTGAAAATTTATTTTAATTTTTGTAAAATAACGACTGGTAACTTATATTTAGTGTCGGAGGAAATATTGTTCTATTATAGGATACAATATAAAAATTAAAAATTAAAAATCATATGAACACTTCCATATAAATTAAATTGAATTTAATCATGATAAATTTCAATAAAGTTAAACTAAAACTGAATTTTATTCATGACCTAAAAAAATAATCTATTTTTTAAAAAATCTTAATTGGGAGTAATTTACATTACTAAAGATATAAACACTGTAAATATTTTGCATAGGTAAAAATGAATTATTCAACCCCTGATGAAAAGAGTATTAATTATTACTTTTTCCTTTACTAAATACAAGTTATTTTAATTAACTTTTTTTTATCATAAATTATAAGTTATTGTTGTTAGTTAATTAGGTATTTAATGGTTTTTTTTAATCCTTTTAATGATGAGTGGTGAAATAGTGGTCAAATTTTTTAAAAGATGATGAGAGGACATTTTAGAGGGAAAAATTACCTTAATTTTTGTAAAATAACGATTGGTGACTTATATTTAGTGTCAGAGGGAATATTATTCTATTATAGAACACGGTATAAAAAAAAAAAAATCATATGAGCACTTCCATATAAATTAAATTGAATTTAATCATGATAAATTTCAATAGGGTTAAAATAAAACTGAATTTTTGTGATGACCTAAAAAAATTATTTATTTTTTTAAAAATCTTAATTGGGAGAAATTTACATTACTAAATTATTTCCTTTTTTATGCTGAGAAGGTTTACACAAGGGTCACAATAAGTTCAAAATTTTAAAAGGATATTTAAAAAAGTTCACGTTGTGAATAGTTTTTTTTTTTGTTTTAAGAAAAATTTATTTGGTTTTTTTATATAACTAATGTAATATTGGTGGTTCATATTAATGGAGTATTATATTAAAATCACAAAAAATACATGGTTAATTATAGAATAAAGTATATTTTCGTATTTAAGTTAAAATAAAATATTAATAAGTTCCACATATAAAATAATATATCAAAATAATATATCAAAATACTTCAAATATAGTAGGTTCACGAATGGACTCAGTCTACTTATGAACTAAAAATTTAATGTTGAATTTTTTTTTTCTAAAATAAAAAGTCTTATGGAATGAAATAACTTAAAATTGAGAAATTATGGGAACTGTCAAAGTATGGCTAACTGATTTTTAAGAAAAGAACTGGATCCCAAACCTCAACGTTTAAAAAGAAAAAGATAAAAGGTTCGGTGCGGAGACACACACGGAGCCCACCAGCGCCCCTACACGTCCTCGTCAGACGTACGCGACCGCCTATCATTTCTCCCTCCACCACCGCGCTTTATAAACCCTAGCCTCTGATTCTTCAGCCAATTTTGTCGATTTTCGCATTTCTCAATTCTCAACCGACTGCTTTAGTGCAACATTCTCTTGTCAGTTTTATCGCTAGCGGCTTCTAGTTACTGAATTTGTTAGTTGATTATACTATTGTGGAATATGGGCGCTTCACAGAGCAGAGAAGGACTTGAACTTTCCGATTCATCGGATTATGAAGATGATGATAACGAAGAGGAAAGTGAAGATCAATATGAAGATGCCTCCGAGGATCAAAGGCCAAAGGAACCCTCCTCTCACGTCAGCTCGAAAACCATAGACGATGTTGATGCCAGGCTTAAAGCCCTTAAACTCAAATACCCGTCTTCTGTTCCCAAGAACGCTGTAAAACTCTACCACCATGTCGGTGGCAACACGCCCAAAGCCAAGTGGGTTATCTCAGAGAAGCTCACTTCTTACAAGTTCATCATAACTTCGAAACTCGATGCCGGCGAAGATTATGAGGATGATTTCGAGGACGATGCCGGGAGTCAGAAAGAAGGATTCTGGGTTTTGAAAGTGGGTAAGAAAATTAGGGCGAAGGTTTCAACGGATATGCAATTGAAATTCTTTGGTGAACAGAGGAGGATTGATTTTGTGGACGGTGGTGTTTGGGCGTTGAAATTTTTGGCTGATCATGAGTATAGAGAGTTTGTGACTAGGTTTCAGGATTGTCTCTTCGAGAACGTGCATGGATTGAAAGCTACAGAAGAGAACAAAGTGAAGGTATATGGGAAAGAGTTCATTGGTTGGGTGAAACCCGATGAATCGGATGATGCAATGTGGGAAGATGCTGACGTAGGAGTGTGGAAGAGTCCACAGAAGAGTCCCGTGGTGGAGAAGTCGAGTCGGGACTTGTTGGAGGAGTTTGAGGAAGCTGCAGGAGATGGAGGGATACAGAGCTTAGCACTAGGAGCTTTGGATAATAGTTTTCTGGTTGGTGATTCAGGAGTTCAGGTTGTTAAGAATTTCAGCCATGGAATTCATGGCAAAGGTGTCTATGTGAAGTATGACAACGGTGGGAAAAGGTCAGGTTCTACAAGCCAGTCAACTCCTAAGAAGGCACTTCTGATGAGGGGAGAGACAAATATGATGCTCATGAGCCCACTGAAGGAAGGAAAGCCTCATGCCACGGGGCTCCATCAGTTGGACATTGAGACTGGTAAGATTGTTACCGAATGGAAGTTTGAGAAGGATGGGTCTGATATTTCAATGAGAGATATAACGAATGATACCAAAGGATCACAGTTAGATCCTTCTGAGTCTACATTCTTGGGGTTGGATGATAACAGGTTGTGTCAATGGGATATGCGTGATAGGAGAGGGATGGTTCAAAATATCGCTGGTGCAGATTCACCTGTATTGCATTGGACTCAAGGACACCAGTTCTCTAGAGGGACGAATTTCCAGTGCTTTGCAACTACAGGTGATGGCTCGATTGTTGTTGGTTCACTTGATGGGAAGATCCGCTTGTATTCAAGAACTTCAATGCGGCAAGCTAAGACTGCCTTCCCCGGGCTTGGTTCTCCTATAACTCACGTTGATGTAACTTATGATGGAAAGTGGATATTGGGAACAACGGATACTTATCTGGTCCTAATATGCACTTTGTTTACTGATAAGGATGGAAGGACAAAAACAGCTTTTAATGGTAGAGCTGGGAATAAAATCCCAGCTCCAAGATTATTGAAATTGACACCTGTGGATGCCCATATGGCTGGAGCAGATAACAAGCTTCATGGCGGCCATTTCTCATGGGTAAGATACTTATCTTTAGTCTTTATTAGTTTATTGTCGTTTTTTTTATTTTACTTGTTAATGCTTTTTTCAGACATGTTCTTGCCATAATAATTTCACTGGTTTGGGGAAGGGATGATCTGAATGGTTTTCAGAGTAGGAGTTGCATTTAAATTTTATGTGCTAGTGTTAAGGCTTAGGGATTAGTGAATTACGATTAAACCACAGTATTTATTTTTTACTCCCACATAAATCATTCTAACTTTTCTTGTCACGAATTATAGGTCAATGTTATTATTGTTAGTTAATTATGTATTTGAAGTTGTTTTTTTTATATTATCCTCTCCAATGATATATAATGAAATGGTATTCAAATTTTGAAAGGCTGATTAGAGGGCATTTTAGAAAGCATTAAGTTATCTTAATTTTTTTCATTTCTAGTGACTTATATTTAGTGAGGAAGGGGTATGATGATTCGTTAGAACTTAGAAGCACTGCATATGTTTCCCCAAACAAAAGACCACCCAAGAAAAAGGAAGGAAAAATGGATTTTGGTTTTGGAGGAGAGGTTGAGGAGAGGGCATTAGAGTAGGGGCTGGCTGTATCTTATTGTAAACAATTTAGATCGTGATGATCCAATATGGAATGTTGCAATGGAGTGAGAGATGAAACAAGAAATAAGAACACTGCAAATAGTACAAATATGGGTCTCTCTTTTATGCATATTTTTTAGTGTTGCACATACCCTTTGCTTAGATGTGGGTTTCTTTCTTTTTTTCATTTTTTTTTATTTTTTTATTTGAGAGAGAATTATGCTTTGTGCCTCTGTTATCTTATTAAAGTTTCTCATGTTAGTGTGCATCACTTGAATTTTATGGATCTTGTACTTTGGTTGTCAAGCCTTGAACTTCGCTCGTATCACATTGTGTTTCATTTGTTGCTTGGCCATGCTATCCTGTATTTTGTTTTGACTTGAAACCTGCAATCCAAACTCTAACATCATTCATTATTTCTATCAGGTAACAGAAAGTGGTAAGCAGGAACGCCACCTAGTTGCTACGGTGGGAAACTTTAGCATCATATGGGATTTCCAGCTGGTGAGGAACAGTGCACATTACTGCTATCAGAACCAACAAGGGCTTAAGAGCTGTTATTGCTACAAGATAGTGTTGAAGGATGAGTCCATTGTCGAAAGCCGATTCATGCACGACAAATTTGCTCTTGGCAACTCTCCAGAAGCACCACTTGTTGTTGCAACCCCTATGAAGATCACTTCCTTTAGCATGTCTGGCAAAAAATGAAGACTTGATGGATTCTGACGAATCCTGCTGTACATCAACAATTTCCTGATTAGTCTGCATCTGAAGAAGATTTTTTTCGTTCTTTCTTTTTTTTTGTTTTAAATTCAAATTGATCATCTTGTTTGATGTTGGCCTTGTATCTAGTTTAGGCCCTTTTTTTTCTTTTTAAATTTTTTTGGGGGGATATTGTTTTGCCGTGAATGAAAAGTAGATATATAAAATGCGCAGTTGTGCGTGACTTATCCCTGGAAGTCGAGTGTCATGGATATTTTTTTTTGTTGTTATTATTTGTGCTTGTAATTGTCACTTCATTAATATGCGAAGCTCTGTTCGGTGTTTCTATGCAACTGATGTTGAGAATGTAGTAAAACGTCATCTTGTTTGTCATACAGACTGTTTAAACAGTTCCTTAACAAATTGCAATACCATTCAGAATGCTACAAATAATTAACGTTGATTGTTCAGCTGCAATTTTTGGGCCATGTAGCATAACTAAAGATACAAATCCAGAAACAAGCTCTTATGGCCAGAATACCCCAATGAACCATACAAATAGTTACATCCAATGGTTAACAGCTTCAAAGTGCATCTCGAGAAGCAATCCTGCATGTTATTGCATCTGCAAGAGAAGAGATACCTAGCTCCATGGCAGATATTTTGTAATGCTGATGAATGTTCAACCATCAATCAAAAGAGTTGATAAAAGAAAATGCAGCAGTGTCAGATCAGAGCAAATAGACCACAATCATGTCCATTTATCAGAAAATTGTAGACAAAAATAAACACCTTTTGTATTTGTGCTTGGTTTGCTCTTCCTTCCAATTCTTCTAAGCCGATCTCCTTGCCTTTGATCAATTTCTCTATGGCTGCCATCTGGTGAAAGAAATGACATATCCACCTTAAATACCTAACTACCACACCTTTGATAGGATAAGTGTCAAATGTATAAACTTGCAAAATCTGGTTGTGGCATCTAACCTCAATGGCACAAGGAGCAAAACGAGCCACAAGAATGTAAGTTGAGTTTTCAGAGATTCCACATCTTTTCAGGGATTCAGAAATCTGGTCTTAGTAAGAGTTAGAGAGTTGGTAAACCAGCAAAGGCATAAAAATACACTTACGACAGAAATAGTTGAACTAAAACAGTCTTACATGCTTAGAGCCAGAATAATTATAAACCAGCTCTGAATGGGGAGTGCGAGTTGTTAATGATTGACGTGATTTAGCTAAAAGAGTCTTGCGTGCAGCTGCTAGGACCGGGAAAACATCTGGGATCTGTCTCCATAATCAGACAAATGAACATTAATAAAGAACATCTGTGCAGGCAAAAATATAACAAGAAAAGAATGGTGTTGAATAAGAAAGTTTTATGGGAGTTCTGACAAGCAGTGCATTAAGCAATGCGACTTCTGGTTCCAGTGTCCCAGCTTGCATTAAATCCAGAAGTTCTCTGCAAAATAGGAATTTGTCATATAACTACTTCTCAAGAAAGAAATGCACTATCCATGCATACAAGAGCAGCATTTAATAGAACTTCTTTTGGAAAGAAACTTAAAGCTCCGGATAGAAGACTTATGGCAAAAAATTCAAGTTCTCAACCAGACATGTTTAGAATAGATTGGAGACAAAAGGGTAGATGGAATACACAAACAATTACCACTATATTTAGTCCATTAACCTGGTTCAAGATTGATCACATCAGAAGTCTTGTATGTACTCATAAAAAACTTACAAATTCCTTCTGATTGTCCTGTCTCTATTCCTCATTATTTTAAGAGCAAACTAATATTTATCTTTCAGCTGAGGAAATACAAAGCATCAGCATTCTTCCTCCCAATATCATAGACGACATAAAATTTACGGTTCAGGCTTGAACACTATGTTAATTATTAGAACTATAGATGCTAAGGAAGAGTCGATATAGAAGTTAACTTTAAGTCTTTCTAATTCTCTTTCAGTCTTTGAAAAAGTTGTTAGAAAACGCACACGAGACTCTTTCTGCCCATTCCAATCACCAAGAAGGGAAAAGGAATCTCTGCACTAAAGTAAAGGAGCAAACGAAATGTCAGTTGTCCACAATGAAGAGACACGGAAGTACTTTACAGCAGGGAAAGTAATCCAAAAAAAACCCAAACTGCAGCGTTTTCAAATCCTGTAAATTTCACCCATTTGCATCAACAATTTTCCATTCCGACATTATGGCAATTGCTTTCTCAGTAGTTTCCTTTTATTCTTCAATTAGACTTAGGCACATGCACAAATTTGCTTATCTTTCAAAAAAAAAAGAAAAAACAAAAAAACAAAAAAGCCAACTAACTTTCAGAAATTTCATACTTCTCTATTGAATCGAAAATTAGTTAAGGAAAATAAATTTCAATCAAGTAAATAGCAATATGCAAAAAAAAAAAAATTACAGAATACAGAAATTACTTGGAATTGGTGACTTCGTCGAAGAGGGCAAGATACAGAGTAGTTCCATCGACATCGAACTCCTTCATAATTGGCTGCAAAAATTGAAAAGAAAAGTTCTATGTAAAATAAATTTAAGAATTTTTGGGACACAAACTGATTCCAAATGCTTAGCCTTTTGAAGAGTAAGACTTGCAGAAAGGTCTGTAGGCTTTTGGGTTACTCGGGTGTGGGGAATTCTATGACTGGACTTTTGGGAGTGGGTGTGAGGGAAGGATTGAGTGGCAACTCGGTACGACAAACGGAGACTGAGAGAGTATTTGCTATTCTCTCCAGCGGGAAGAATTAAGAGCCCAACACAACACCATATTCTCAAATTGGACCTTCCTTTTTCTTGCTCATAATAATTCTTAAAAAGATGATTTTTTTTTTTAAAAAAATTATTCTAACTAATTTAGAAAATTGAGAAAGTATTACTATTTTTTTTTCTTCTGATTTCACTTTCTAATTTTCTATTACTCTTTATTTCTTCGTTTCATAATATAAATCACTTTAATGGGTTTTTTTTCCCTTCCGGGGGTCTTTTAAAAACTCCATTTTAAACTTAAAAGTTAATTTTTAAATGTAAAAAGTTTATGGAACTTGATTAATATATTTTTTAAAACTTATAACCCCTAATAGTTCTTTTATTTATTTCAATTTTCTAAACATTTAACTCTTTCTTTTCACTAAATAAATTTTTTTTTTAACATTCTCAATTTATGTACAATAATTTTAAACCACCTCTATTACAAACACAAAGAGTAATTTATTATTAGTTATTCTTTCTCTTATTTCCCAAGAAATTCATATTTGTTATGCCACATAATTAATGTTCTTACCTTTTGTAATGTGTCAAGTAATGACATTTAAAGAATTTGAATCTTTCAAATTTGATTTTTTTTTGGGGGGGGGGGGGGGGGGGGGGGGG